>OZ022418.1:14933106-15432792 GCA_963989365.1 Rhimphoctona megacephalus | reverse complement strand
ATAATGTTTTAAGCGCATTCACTCAATTATCCTATATCGGTAAAAATAATTGGCCGTTCGAAAAACTCGTGGAAAAAAAATTCAACGTAACGGCGGCTAATTATTGAATATAATTATCCACCGTCTTTTCCTGAATTAAAACTCTTCGGTGAAAAAAACGTTGTAACAAGTTCTATTTTTACGACTATGCAATTTATTTTTGTCAACGTTTAAATTTAAAAAAAATGCATTTTTTTTTTTTTTAAATTTGCTATTGCATAAATACAAAATATTGAACTATACATATTTGATTTCCACCTGAAAGAGCGAACTGGAACGTGTTGGACACCAGCCAAGTGTATAATAACGCACGGTCACTGTCCACTGGTCAGCAATCTTCGGCTTTACCTCCTGAGACCGCAAGCACCCGACACCCACGCGTCTTTTTTCCCCCACCAAACGTTAAATATAATACCAGGCCGGGATAATTCATGTCATTGACATGAGATATATTATTATGAAAGGTGCGTGCGTGCGTGCGTGCATGTACGATGCAGTAATGCACCGGGTCCACGCGCGTCCGGTTACGGGAGTTACGCGGATTTCGATTTAGAAAGGATAATATTCGACGATGGAAAGGCATATGGGGGCTCGTATATCGAGTACGGAGAGAAATAAAAAAATTCATCAACCCGTGCCATTTTACTCGTTAAATTGTCCATAAACCCTTCCAACACCAGATGAAAAATGAGATAACCAACTTATCGTTAACCACGATGAATAATAGGCGATCGAGTTAAATGAACAATTAATGTAATTGCCGGACTATTAAATTCAATTGGAGTGTGAGAAAATCGAAAAAAGGGCTATTTTCTTAAAAAAAAAAACAAAATTCTTTTTTATCTTTTTTTTTTTTTAATACGTACTTTGATCGACTCTGAGGTCTCAAAAGCCGAAATCTTTCGATGAGAAGACCAGAAGTCCTCGTTAATGAGATTCCGAATTGATGCAGCAAGGATTACATTCGAATGCCACGAACTCTGAACTTCCGTGGTTTTATTTCTGTGAGCAAGCGTTAAATAGCGATGTAAGACACGACATGCGGAATTTTAATGATTGAATTCATTAAAATTCCTCTTGGATGTTATTTACAAAGTTTTTTTTATCTACTACCTCGAGGGAATATTCAATATTATATTGTGCTGGCGAACTGAAAAAAAATCGCAGGGTGAAAACCATTTTGGGTTAAATAAAAAAAAAGAATTGCGATTTTTTTATTTCGAGTAGAATTTATTTTAGGTTAGAAAAAACATTTCTGGATATAAAATAGATTTGTTAAAATCAGTCTTTTCAGTTGCTTCAATTGATTTTTTTTTAAGTTATCAAATTATTGGGAACTAGAAGCAAAAACAATAAAAAATGATTTGTTGTATTTTTTTTATCATGGATTATTCGATGACATTTTTTAGCAGCGTTAAAACATTTCTCGTGTTCAAATAGAATTGAATAAAATGTTCTAATCTATAGTCCTGAGCGGTACCAATTATCCGGAAACAAGAAATATCTCAGTATCGATCTGACGCATATGTACAACGAAATAGCAATTATATTGAGTAAAGTTGTGGGTGGAAAGCTGAGCTATTTCCTAGTTCCAAATGTACGAATAATTTGATAAGAAGATCGCAACTTAGCTGGACCATTTGTTATTCAAAGTGACATTCTGACTAAGGAAATGTAAGGAACTCGCGTTTTTATTTTTATTTTGGACGTTTTCTCTCGAGATATCGTTTCCTGCTCGATTTCACTGATCCTTTCTACTTTTCTCGACTCGTCTTTCTCGCGAGGAAAAAGAGAGACAATAAATGGAGAAAAAGAGAAGGAATTGAAGTTTGTGTGTCCGCGTGTGTGTGTGTGGGGCAGCCGATTAAGTCGTAAAGCATTAAGTGAACCGGCCACCCATCGCTATACTGAATTATACGAGTAAAAATACGGCGAGGTTTTTTTCCCATCTCGGGTTGAGCAAAAGGGCGCTGGTACCACACACCGGGATACGTAAAATTTTTCGCTGCAGATGAGTTTCTCGTCCATGGTTCCCACTTTCCTCTCTCCAGATTCTCCTCTTCGTTTTTTACTTTGCATACACTTCATATTATTATACAGAGTATGTCAAAAGTTGTTCATAATCTTCAGAGTGTTGGATCACCAAATTTTGAAGAGAAAAGTCCTGAACCATTTCCGTTTTTGATGCACCAGTCCCGAGATATTGATAAATAAGTGATAGCCAATGATGTGTCGCGAAAAGGACGCGCGGAGTGAGAGAAGCCCATCGGATTGGCTGCGTCCAATTTATTGAATATCTCATCAACGGTACATCGGAGAAAAAAATGGTTAAGGACTTTTCTCTTCAGAATTTCTTAAGCCAACTATTTCCTGAGTCTTAAGGACAGTTTTTGGTACATCCTGTATATTCATAAAGAATCCGGATCCTGATTTAAATGCGTACGTAATATCCGCAGCACGGAATGTAAAGGAGAAGAAAAAGAAACGAAAGTTTGTTGAGGGAGTAAAAAAATATATAACGACGAAGACTCTACAAGCCCTTAAGTTCGTAAAATCTGTTTCGCTGAGAAAAGAAGGTATGAGGGCTAATATCGGAGAGAAAAAAAAATCTTTAAAGCGTTTTGAAGAGCCGGTATTAAGCGAGGATTTAATTCCAAAAGCCCCGCATGAGCGAAGGAGCACGTGCGTGCAAATACTTGCAATGAATCTCGGGTAATAACAAGCAAAAGGTGGTAACCAACAAAAATTAACACCTGAAATAATGCGAGTTACGCCCTTATTCCTTTCGAGCATTCGATTTATGCGTCTGGCTATGAATGTATAAAATGTATGAGCATCTCCCGACCATATATATCCCACGAATCTTCATACCATGAGAAGAGAGAAAGGGAGAAAGAGGGGAATATTGGTAAGACCCTGCGCCCCTAAATTTTCGGCTCCGGCCGTATTTTACGGGAGCGTAATTACGGTGATTGCCCTCTAGCATCGGGGTTCTCCGGAGTCCGAATATTCTTATTTCTCTTGACCCCTTTGGTCCATCGGCGGATGAGCGGAAAACTTTACAAGCGTCTAGTAAAAAAGAAAAATCAAAAAATCAAATAAAGAGGATTCAAAACGTTCAACGTTTCCTTCAAAGCCAGACGACCGAAGTAAATCGAGTTTAATTCAAATTCTTGTGTGAAGGTGACATAAAAACGCGAAATCCTCGCAGCATAAAGCGAAAAAGTAGAAGAGATAATTAACGAGGCTGGGTGATAGTTGATTTATGAACGATTCGAAAGACGAAACGATGCTTTCCAGTCACTTTCGGGGCGTTTCGCAAATGAGAAAAATTCTTAACATTTTTTTTTGGCTCCACCTGGTTTTTTGGGGTTTAAGAGAAAACTGGGTCTCGGCTTGATGATATAAATATATTTGTATCGGTGATGCATTGAGCTCGTATTTGTAACGAGCAGGTGGTTGCAAAAGTTGTTAATGATTTTTCGGCGGTAGGATAATTACGGAGTTTCTCTCTGGGCTGAAAACGTCATTTTTTAAAGATTATTTCTTTCAAATATTCTCACGTATATCCCGCCTTGGCGTGATTGTTTTTGGTCGAGTTGTTCGTAAAAAAAGGTTGAGAATAAACACTAGAGCACATGGATTTCCTCGTCTTCGCTTTTTCCTTTTTTTCACTTCGTCTTTACAGCTTTTTTTGTCTTTTAATTTTACTACGTGGTATTTAGTTTCGTATACGAGGACAAATTAAACACGTGTGTCCCAAAAGTCATTAATTAAGCAGCAGCCCCACGAAAAAAGCAGCATGTAACACACGGAAGCTGTAAAAAATAATTGCAGCTACGTTGTAGGACAATGAAAAAAAGTGCAATTTTGCATGGGGAAACGAGAGAGATTCACGAGCGTCGGAGGTGTCGCATCAGAAAGAATTGTCGCCAGAGGCGAATAACTCAAGGGAGATCGCGTTTTCTCACTCGCACATACTTTTTCGAGGATTGTTCTACACGAGTTCGAGAGAACCGGACAAACGCGTTTTTTTCCACTCCTTTTTTTCGTTTTTTTTTTTCTTTTGCGCAATTCCCCTGGACTGGCCAGCAACCTGACTGAGGTATGTACGGGGATAACAAGTATAGTTGACGAGTTCTCTTACGTATATGGCAAAGGGAAAAGAAAAAAGATAAAAATAAATTAAAAAACGAAGAAATGAGTAAATAAATAAATGGTCCATCAATTCTAGATAATTATCGAATGTATTAAATCCTTAAACATCACGATTCATCGGATTGAATCACACATGGGACTGTGAGACCCAAAGATTGACATTATAACGATTTTTTTGCCTTTTGACTATCGAAATATAAAAAAAAAGGAAAGAAAACATTCATACATGGAAAAATAATTACGTTTTCATATGGATCTCGATCGCAATTGAGTATTAACACTTTTTATCGATGAGAAAAGAACCACAAAAAAGGTCTTTCGATCGAATCGTATTGCATAACAATGAACGAGAACTGATTTTGCAAAAAAACTAAATTAAAACCAGTCCCTAATCTGCAATTGCAGATTACGCAAATCCCTCGAGTAAAATGACTAAAAAAAAGAAAAAAAACTCACCGATAATTGAAAAAGTTGTGTCGACAATGATGAGTTCAGAAGAGGCGAAAATCCAGTGAAAGAAACGTGTATTGGTGCGTAGATTCAATTTGGTTCAAGGGGATTTAAGTAATCGTCTCATCCCCGATTGATTAAACGGCACTGATCACAAGAAAAAAGCAGCCCCGACGCGATCGAAGCTTTTGCTAGTTATTTCTCTACAAACAAACGTTTTTTTTTCTTTTTTTTTCAACTTTTATCGTTTTGTTTTTCGCTCTGGTTCGAAAATGGACTTTCGATGGGGGAATCCCAGGTGTGTGGATGCTCGAGAATGGTCAGAGAGCTCGAACGAAGGTCACGCTCGCGCAAGAGTTCCACCGACCATTCACGACGAGGTAGAATGCGCTTGCGGGAGAAAAGAGATCGAGAGAGATGGGTTGGGAAGAGTTGCAACGGGGCAAAAGCCCCTCCGACGTCGTCCTGTCTCGGTAACTGACCTACGACGACGATTCGTTCACCCCGCGTGGCTCTCAGCCTCTCTCTCTCTCGCTCTTTATCTTCCGCACCTTGATAAACATACACACACACACATACAAAAACACAGGAACGTTTGCACACGAATATGCGTGTTTTTAAGGTGTACGATCGCGTTTTACGAGGTGAATAATGGTGTTGGAGTGGTCTGCCCCGTTCCTCATTGAGGCCACAAGGGGAGATTACACGAGAGGATTAAACAGAATAAAAAAAGAATCGTAAGAGACCCCACCTTCATTGACCGATCTCGTGAATCGATTGGTTTAGTCCAGGCTAAGCTTTAACGGCTCTGCGACGATCGATACGATTTTTTTTATCCAAATATATACACATGTATCAAATATATGCGTTGTTAAACTTGGCAAACCACAAACGCGACACAATTAAGAGAAAAAAATCGATTTAACCAACCGCAACAGAAACTCCCTTGGCCAATTATTTATACGCATATATATATTTGTATATATGTATATATTTACTGTATTAATGCAATGTACATGTATATATGCAACGATGCAATCGTGAGTAACCCCGTATCGCGTGCACTCGCCCTCACTTCCGGGAATTCCCACGGTTCCACTGTCAGAACTGCACGAACGGAAGGGAGTAACGAAGAGCCCGAAAACCCCAGGGAATTCCTCGACCTCGAACGAACGAGAGAGAGAGAGAGAGAGAGAGAGGAGAGGTGAGGAATAAAAAACGAGGAAAAGGTTGAGAAGGTCGTTCTTCGAAACTTGTCTACGATCGTAACACTCACTTGATCGTTATTACGCGATCGATCGACTCTCTCAGTTTTATATTCATTTCTTTCGATCGATTCATGAAGGTTTAATTTCTTTTTCTTTTTTTTTTTTCACTGTTTATTAATCCGAGTCTTAGACACTTGATTCACATTTTTAAAGCTTCAATTGGTAGCTTAATTCCTGTTTATTATCAATTTTATTTTATTTTTTTTTCTAATGCACTGTTTTTATAGACAAAGATTTTGATTTTGTGGAAGAAAATGAATTTTTTTGTTCGTTTGTTTTTGTTTTTAACTCGATTGAAGCAGAAAATTGAATCCAATGCGGACGCAGAAATAGCTCTCGATCGTTTCGTACGGTTGCCGGGACGGCAATGGCCCCATGACGATCGCTTAGCGCCGCGACGTCCCTCGGCAACCCGCTCTCCCCCCACCGTCCCTCTTGTAAACTCTCAATACCCCCCGTGTGTTCATACTCCTTCCACCATCATTTTTAACCTCCCCACTATCTCTGCTTCAACAAAACTCTCGCCCGACGCCACACTGTCCCCACCATTCACCACAAAATGCACCAGGCGCGTGAGCCCCTCGATGCATTTCTCTCTCTCTCTCTCTCTCTCTCTCTCTCTCTCTCTCTCTCTCTCTCTCTCTCTCCCGCCCTCCCTCCCTCTCTCCCCCACCCCTCTCTCTCTTCCTCTTTTGCTTAATTCTCAATCCCATTACATCGCACTCCTTACCGTATCCTTCCTCATTAGTCTCATTTATAAACTTTTGACAATCTGGAACATTTTTTTTTGGAGCACCTACGTAAACAATTTTTGCATCCAAATTTCTTCCCTTTTTTTCTTCTCTTTCTCTCTTTCTGCTTCGTTCTTGTTCCCTTCAAATCGCAATTCTTTCATAATCTCTTTCCAACAATCAAATTTTCAAACTTTTCCAAATGTGAAATATTCTTGGAGCAGCAATGCAAATGATTTGTGTATCGATTTTCTTTTCTCTCTCTCTTGATTTCGGTCGCGTTCAAATCACGTTGCATTTCTTCCGAAAAGCTTTGTAAAATTGATAAGAATTTCTAGAAATCTTTTAATAGTTTTTTCTACATTTATAGTTCGACTGAAAGTAAAAAAATTAATTAATATCGAAATAAAAATCGAATTGAAATTCATTGAAATGTTAAGGATCGAAAGAAAAGAGTTGAATTTCTTTTTCAAGGACAACTGACCACGTGGGAACAGGATTTTTTTTTTAACTTGAGTTTTTTTTTGATTTTTTTTTTTCTTCGAATTTCGATGGGTGGATCTGTAGGCAAAAGTCCAAGAGGCTGCTCGGACATGCATGTACACGTAGAGGCGTGGATCTCCGACGATCCTGAGATGAATATATGATCCCTATATTATTTCCTCTGCAACTCTCTTCAGTCAAAGAGCCCAAGGGCAGAAACTCTCGAGAGATTTTATTATTTCTTTCTTTTATTTTAATGTTTTTTTTTTTTATTCTTTTTTATTTCTTCGAATTTTGCTTCGAGCTCTGGCGCTGCTTCGAAACGCGATTCTCTTTCGTATTCGCGAGAAGTGCGCGAAACTCATCGACTCACCGAGGCTGTTTTAGCTCTCTCGCGGATGAGAACGATTATGAAACCGCAAGTAATATCGGGAGAGTATCGTCTCTTCGAAGTTACTCAGGAATCGCCAGCCATCGGGGCACTCTCACTCTCCATTTAATTTCTCTCTTTCGTACCGTTAACCCTTCAAATTCCTACACTATTCATTCAAAAAATAACGACAAACAAATGCACGCCCACAATTATTGATTTCATAACCGGAATAAAAATATAGGAACAATTTTAACGATTAAAAATGAAGAACAAAAAATCGAAATAGTAACGGTCGAAAAAGAAAAGTTTATACATATTTAAAGAATTTTGAGATAATTATTTTAATTCATATTTTAAAAAGATAATTGGAAGAATTCATTGATTGATTAATAATACGAAGATTTTAAAAAATTAATCAATATACGATACGAAAAATTATTATGCAATCAAGAGATATATCAAAGTATACTCGATTTTCTAGACGAAACAATAATATTTATATTGCCATCGAATATTTCAGTTTCGATTTCTCATTTCCTTTTCTTCACTCGACCGTTATCCCCTCCTGGCGATGTTATATACTTCGGGCACAGCTGCTTCGTTTCTTTTCTCAACCCGAGGGCTCGTAGAATCACTCGCCGTAGCGATAAAAGCAAAACTTCGTTAGAAGCGCCAATTGTAGGCCGATTGGTGCAAATTTAGACTAGTTTAAAATTTTTATTATTCGATCGGAGCGTCCCAAGGGGAGTCGACATCCAACATTCTATAATTTTCTTAAAAATTGAGATTTCGGAATAAATGAAAAACTATTTTCGATGTTTTTTCATCATCTTCCGGAAAAAATCGATAAATAACTGAAATTACCAGTCAAAATATAAAATAATATCGTGAAAGTACCAAAAACATGGTTTTTCGAATTTTCTCACGAAAATTTCATGGTAAACAAAAAATTATCAGCAATTCCGGTATTTCGGGATCAAAACCCATCAAAATAAACTAGTTTTCAAAATATTACTTATCGAAAACTTTTTATCATCTTGGTCATTTCACAATAATCGTCTTAGGCCTTTTTCTATTTTGAGTTCAATGCGGATTTTCCAAAATCTTCTATGCATCGACATGTCATGCAACCTCAAGCTTAGTATGCTATTTGTTTATTTTGATGAACTTCTTCTCAAAATACAAAAATAATTGATTTTGCAAAAAAAATACCAGAATCGAGTAGCAAAAGTCATAAAGATGCGCAAGTTTCCAATTGACCCCATTTCTTCTCTACTTATTGAGCCTGTTCGAAATCAATATCAATGATTCACCCAAATCACGAAAGGCATGCGATTAAAAATGGGTTTCCCCAGTGACATCCGCAGAACTATCTGGTTTTAAGCTTTCGCGATCCTTCCCCAGTCAATAAAATGTGCTCTGCTTCGATCCACTTCCCCTAAATTCTTTTTTCACCAAATATAGTCAAAATAATGGTTTTAGTCCAAATTGGCACCAAATCTACGATATAGAAACTGAGTGTAACGAAGGATAGGTAAGAGAGACAACGACGACGAAGAGGGGCCAGAAGAGCGCAACTTGGTGTGCTCGGTACTAGGCACGGTGCCTCGCCTGACCCCACAAACCCATAAGGTGAGAATACCGTGTACCGAGGCCACCACAGCTGCACGAACATTGAAAAATTATGGTAAACATCGTGGAAAAAAGGAAGAGAACGATCGAGAAACGAAATAGTAAAAGCAAAAACGTAATATTTTGTATGTATATATGCATAGAACTCTAGTAAAAAATTTCCTGTCGCGTAAATCACAAACATAAATATATACATTAAATTATCGCATGAAATAGCTAAAGAGGTTTTTTTTATAGAATTTCGCAATCGCCTTATCCTGTAAGTATTAACGACGACTTTCAGGACACTCTGTAAACACATATTTTCTGAGTTAAGGGGATCATTCGATGTGACAGCTATTTTTTTTCGCTCTTTTTTGGAATTTTTTTTGATGAACCATTAAAACACACTATCTTTGAATTTTTGCCAAATATTTATTTACATTTTTACAGTCCCTCAGAATTTTATCAAACAAAAATAACGAGTTGAATCGACTTTACACCGTTCGGAAGATACTCATGCGTTGATTGACTGCTGCCATGATTTCGGAGGTTTTGCTCATCCGAAATCAAAAAATCAAACGGTATTTTAATTTGTAGACCTGAGGCTACCGTTGGAACCAGAGTTAAGTAAAAATATCGAAAATTGAATTTTTAGCACGGTTTTAAAAGCTAAGTTCCAAGTTTCGTCATTATTTTCAACTTTTAAAACCGTGCGAAAAATTTAATTTTTTATATTTTTACTTTATTCTAGTTCCGACGATAGCCTCGGATCTACAAATTAAAATACCGTTTGATTTTTTGATTTTGGATGAGCAAAACCTTCGGAATCATGGCAGCGGTCAACCGACACATGAGTGTCTTCAGGGGGTCAACAGGGACTGAATCGCCATCGAATAGATGGGGACACGAGCTGTAAACATTTTTTTCACAGACTCAATTTTCTTTTCGATTCCGGGTCGACTGGTAATAACAAAAATTGAAAGAAAGAAAAAGAAACAATTCGAGCTCGTACGTTCGAGAGATCCACGTAAATTATATATTTATCCATCACGTGAGCGACCGAGACCCTCGAATAATCGATCGGACGAGTACGAAGATCGATTTTGTAAGACGCACAAGAGAATTTTTCTTTTTTATTGTTTTTTTCTTCTTCGTATACTCTCCAGAACGAACGATCACCGCAGTGTTTGGATTTCGGTGAAAGTTTATCATTTGATTCGTAAGAAGACAACTTTTTTTGTAATCGTAGTCGATCGTGCTTGTTTCGGACGCTAAGAAAAATAAATTTGATTCAATAAATCTTATTTTCTGCGGTATTAAGTTTACGTGAAAGAAAACAAAAATTCGTGGATATTTTGTTGTTGTTGCCATAAACAATCTACATTTTTAAGAACCGTTTAATTTTTTTAATTACATTTCAATCAAAACCCTGTCAATAAAAAAAAAAAAAAGATTGTAAATTTTCGTCTTATCGTTGTTACATTATCGAAAAATGTTCGGTTCTTCCTGATACCTTTGGGGAGGAGCTCTTGCAAAAACGAGGTTTCGTGATGAGGCATACAGCAAAGGATTTTTCTCGTAGAGTCGAAAAAACTTTACGGTTACTTGTTCCCGTCGATTTTTTCTGTTTTCTTTTTTGTGGTCGTTTATACACGGAGTTTTGTCGGCGGGTGCGAAAACTTTGAGGGTTTATGGGAGGCGATCAGCGAGGTGCATGTTTAAAAAAGAAGACTTTAGCTCGAGTGAGAAGTGAGAAAGAGCAAAGAGAAAAAAGGAGAAAAGGAGAAAGAGAGGGAGAAAGAAGACGAGTGTACTTTTAATTGCCCGAGTGATTTAGAGATTGGAGGAGGACGAATGAAAGTATACAGTGAGAAAAGAGAGAGAGAGAAAGAGAGAGGAAAGGAGTGATAAAAAGAAAGAGAGAAGAACAAAAAAAAAAGTGCATGAGAGAGCGAGAAAGGGGACAAATGAGAAGGGCAGTGCACGTGGTATCTCGAGATAAGAGATTTCCGGAAATCGTGTCTGCAGCTATGAAAGGGTCTCTTTCTCTCCCTTGCCCTTTCTCCCTTTCTCTCTCTCTCTCTCTCTCTCTCTCTCTCTCTCTCTCTCTCTCACTCTCTCTTCGTCTTTCCTCAACTTTTAGCGTTCCAACACGTGAATAAAAAGTAACAAAAAAACGAAAACAAATAAAAGTATAAGATAAAAAAAGAAATGGAGGCGTCGAGGTGCACACGTATATTTTAGTCTTGTTCTCGGTGCTGTAGAATGATTAAGGGCTCACACGATATGCACCAGCAGCAGCAACGCAGCAAGCGCGCGAGCTCATGCTGTGTTCGGCGCTCTTTCTGTATTTTCTCTCTCTTTCTCTCCCTTGCTCTTTCTCTTTGGTTGTAAGCCCTTCGAAGCGTCCGAAGCCGCGCCTTGTGGACTTTTTTATCGCCTCCCCCCACCCTTCGAGAAACTAAAGTATGATACCCGTATAGAAAATGCTTTGCTTCGTATCTAAATATACCTATAGAACAATTCCGCACTC
The DNA here is from genome assembly GCA_963989365.1 of Rhimphoctona megacephalus. Lineage (NCBI taxonomy): Eukaryota > Metazoa > Arthropoda > Insecta > Hymenoptera > Ichneumonidae > Rhimphoctona > Rhimphoctona megacephalus. The sequence continues at coordinate 15,421,143 of OZ022418.1, read as the reverse complement.
ATAAATTCAAATACAGGGTGTCCCATTTTAATGAAAGCAGCGAATAATGTAGAAAAAATGCAAATCCAACGACTTTGCTGCTTTTAGAGTTAGAGAAATTTATTTTTCCTTCGAATTCGTTTCAACAGTGAAAAAGTAATTAATTGAGTAAATCGTAACATGCTTGACATATATCTAATGACACGATGAAATACAGTAGATGTAATATTTCGTTAATTCTAGAACATTTCAAAAAGCTGATTGAATCATATCTATATCTGTTTCACTGAATAATTCAGTAATCCCAATTTTTCATGAGATCAAATCTATTTTCAGTTATGTAAACACGATCGGCATATTAATGGTACTAAATAAATTAAGTCGCATGATTTTGTTCAATCGAATAAATCACTTTTCTTAGTGAGGATCAGCCGTTTTCCTAACAAACAAAAAAAATGTATGATCAAAATGAAAAAATCATAATTTAATTAATTGAATCAATAATTAATTTAAAAAAAAAACTTACAAAACTACAAAACTTATGCATAAAATTTGTGCTTGTACACGGAGAGAAATGTTTTAGAATATTTGTAAGAAATTCCAGCAAAAATTGGCGTGTTTTCCAATGATGCGTGTGCCATTGTCGGGTACAATAAAACATGTGAACAGTGCTGTATAAATGTCAACAAAAAGTAAAATTAAAATCATTGGTGTCAGTACGATAAAAAGTAGTGTCCTGGCACTATAAAGTTTCATGTAACGATTGCCAATTTTTGCTTGCCTGAACGGGAGAAACCAGTTTAGGAGGCCGAAATTTTGGTGTTTTTGTGAATTTTTTTTTAACAGGGATGGAATAATCAGAATTTGCGAAATAGCCTTTTTCGTGGCTCCAAAGTGGACTGGCCCCTTAAATACTGCAATACTCATTGGAATCTTTAATTTTTTTTTCGCTAAATCGTTCCAAAAAAGTCTTTCGCAGGCAACTTGTAGTGCAGAGCACGGTAATTTTTGTGATATTTTTCTCTCCGTGTAGTCTCATTTTACTGAGACATTTCGCTGTATGAATGAAAATAGCCTAATAAAATATATAAAAAAAAGAAGAAATCCCTTTAGAGCAATCTCATACAAAGTGATTAGATGAGAGAGAGAAAAAAAACGTCACTACGATTCGCAGTCGAATCTCGATCCACGCCTACGTTAATTATTAATCGTTGCCCACACCCCGCGATCAACGAGAGCGAGGTCGATGCCGTAATAATAGAGCCCACCTAGCGGTGAAGGAGGAATCGATAGCGATCGATTGATTCACTATCTCGAGTGCGACGAACTGCATCGACAACGACGTCATCCTCGATAACACGTACGATACACTAGGTAACTCATTTTCCGGAGTTTTCTTCGTATGATAATTATTATTGCAATAATAACAAATATATTAAATGTCAACAACAGCTTAATAATCGTTTTTTTATTTATATTGCAATTTTGAGTAATAACGAATAATTTTAATACAAATAATTAAATAATTAAATGAATTCAATTAAATAAATACAGGATCTGTGTTAATACATTAATTAATATGAATAATAAACATTTTTTAAGGCCTTACATACGTCCAGAATTTTCAAAAAATCGATTTTTTTTTTACAGATTATTATTCTCTATAGTTTTAGGCGTATTTCTGTGTAAGTCGATTGTACAAATTCCCCATAGATCGAAAGTTATTATAGAAAACGTGACTGCCCAACGAGAGTCTGATGCGCGCAGGTAGATGTCTCGAGCGAAACGCACTTGAAACTTTAAATGCATTTTTCTCAAAACTACTTTTTCTGGCACGGTCTGCACGATAACTCATACAGTTTTTAATATTTTTTGATGCTTTTTTTTTTAAATATTCGAAATTGTTTTCTCTATAGTCTGTCGAGTCCGATTTTTGATGTTGTGATTAAAAAATTTTATAAACATAATTAAAGTGTGACATTTATGACACAAAATGCACACTTTTTTTTAAACTGCCGTAAATTGCCAAAATTTTTCGAATTTCAAAAATCCGGCTCGACAGACTATAACTACAACTTTATTTTACAAGAACTTTTTAACGTTTTGCAGACCCATCAGCATTTCAAGAAGAAATGATGCAGACCGTGGAGCAACTTTTTTTTTATAGTGCTTCGGGAAATGTGATTTTTTATGTTGTAATTTTTGAAAAAAAAAAATGAAATAATTTTTTTTATAAAGTTTAAATACTAATAAACAATGTGTAAAAATAATTTTTATTAATTTCTATTGCTATCTCTTCTAAAAACAGTTTTTCTTTTAGCGCGTTTTAGGCGCTGCTGGACGTACGTAAGGCGTTAAAATTAATTTAACGCTGGAATTATTTTAAAACTTTGGTTTCAAATATTGATTAAATTTTTTACTCAAAAACATTGCTAGGAATAGTTATTTAAAATTCGTACTATTTTTTATTTCATATTTCTTTTACAATAGCTTATTTTTAGTTATAAATGTAAAAAAAAAAGATTTAAATCATTTCAGAGGAAGGTTAATATTAAAATAAACTGTTGTTTCACGATTTAAGTCGCTTTTGTTGGCTACGCTAGATAAATTCTATTGTATTCCTGGATGTCCGTATGTACGACAAATATATCTATATGTGGGTGAATACCGACCGGAAGTTAAATAGACGGTTGGACGAGCCGCGTAAGAGAGACTCTATTATGACCTCGACCCAACTTGGTCGAGCGCGAAACGACTCGATGACCATTTCAAAATCACAAGTCACAAGGCGGTTCGATATTTTATTTTTAAATATTGTATGGTAACCCCCCTATGGGGGTTATCAAAAATTGCCGTAGCCGATGATATTTCACATCATCTTGGCAGGGTATTGGTAAAAGTTTTCAACTAGCAATAATCGCACCTCGGTACAACCTCATTGGTTACGATATCGCCACTGTGCAAGGTGGATTACATCTTTTTCTCGCCTCAATTTTGTAGATCTCCGGGCGACGTAACACGGAGGAGAAAGTTCGGAGGATTCGCCACCTACTGGCAATAACGTAAACTCTGACGGATGATATGAAATGTGTGTCAAATGAATTTCGATGAAAATTTACATTTTCAAATGGAAAATAATTGGACCTGGACCAATTTTCCAAATTTTCTTGCATAATTATAGATCACATTTTTTTATTTTATATTAATATTAATTACAAATATACGTAATACGAAATTATTTAACGACGCATACAGGAATAGTAACAATTTTTTTATTTCAAATATTTTTATTCAAATCTTTAAATAAAAATTTAAGTAAATCTTGAGATTTATAGAACAGTTTTTCGAGTCACGAATTTCCAAGTCAACATTTTATTTGGATTCGTTTGGGCAATTTGGAAATTTTATAAATTTCGGGAGCGACTAAAAATGTATCTGTATCGAAGTTAAATAAATTTGGAGGCACAGTATAACATGATTAATTTCTTTTGACACAGTAAAGCATCAAGTGAAATTTTTTTCTTTATTTTTTATGCTGATCATTTATTATGGTCTTCTATTTTGTCAAATGACATTATTCAAATGAACTTTCCGATTTTTCGAATAACCTACTACAACACTTGAGTGAAACGTCTGGCAAGAAAAATGACACGAATTTTTTTTTTTTCTGATAATAGAAAAATGGGGGCTATAAAGAAAAAGTTTATTGGCAGGCTGGTCCACTTGTTGTTACGTTGGGCTGTTTATTACAATCTCTTTTTTTCGTGTCCCTATAAGTATACACAGCTTTATAAGTATAAATAAACGATGCTACGATCTCCACGAGAGTTCTTATTTCAAAAGGTACAAATCTATTATGATTATCATTATTATCGTAGTATATAGATATTTTATCATTTGAGATATTCGTTCGTATAGGATTAACGACTTAATTTACGGTAGGATCATAAAGTGACTTTTGTGTTGTAACATATAAATACGAAGGTATAATTATCGAGTAACACGCGGCTTATAACAGAAAACCCGTTATACAATGTGTTCGTAGGTACTAGGAGAAAAAAAAAAAAAATATAATAAAAAGAAAAGTGATCGGGAGGTAAAAAAAATCATAAATTATGAAAATTTTGTTTTCCTCATTGAAAGAACTTTGAGTACGATTGAAAAGGTTGCTTGTGATAGTGGAATTTCTAAATATCACCTCGGTCCAATGTCCTTTGAGATTATTACTCGAAGAATAATTCCGAGACTTCGCGATATAGACGTCGGGAAAAATAAACAAAAAATAAATGTAAATAAAAAGGAAAAAGGTCTATATAAAAATTGAAATTCCTCGAAGGAATTTAGATAGCCCCGATAGCTTACGAGAAATCTTGATGAGCCCGAGGATTCTGCATAGTTTTCTTCGCGAAATTCTCAATGCAATATCCCTCTGTGTGTACGTCCGCCCTCGCTTTAGTCGTACAAACATCGTACGATCGTCTCCTCCGATCCCCGAGACTCGCGGTTAACATTGTAAACTGGTTTTTCACACACAAAGTTTCATCGCCGTTATACGATGAGTATGGTAATATTATAGTATGGCCCGTGTACACATTTCTTTTTTTCTTACTTTTTTCCTCCTCATATCTCCCTCGCGTTCGTTCGCCTTGTTTGATAGCGCTCTCACGTTTCCTCGCAAAGAGCCGACAAAACGGAATCACAATTTTACGGGGGCGTGCGTTACACATCCCGTATATTACTTTTCCAAGTATCATAAAACTTTTGTATTCAAAATTTCACAATTGGATACAACATTATTTTATTCACTATAAAAATTGGCGCAACGTCTTATCATTTGGAGAATGATTTTAATTATTTGGCATTGAAACCTCGATCGACTGATTTCCATTAATCGTATCGAGATTATTTCTATTTTGAATTACACGAAATTCAATATTTATAGCAACTAATCCAAAATATTAATTAAATTAATCATTTTAATTGTTGATAATAATAATTATTAGCATTATTAATAAACAGATTAAGTAAATTTAGTATTTTCGTTCGTGTAAAACTGTTCTGTTGATTCGTCTCGAATTTGGCCATTTTTTTATCGTTGTAATGTTGATTTATTTTTAATCGGAATAATTATGAAAAAATTCGAGATTTCGAGATTATTTCTATTTTGAATTACACGAAATTCAATATTTATAGCAACTAATCAAAGATATTAATTAAATTTATCATTTTAATTGTTGGTAATAATAATTATTAGCATTATTAATAAACAGATTAAGTAAATTTAGTATTTTCGTTCGTGTAAAACTGTTCTGTTGATTTGGCTCGAATTTGGCCATTTTTTTTATCGTTGTAATGTTGATTTATTTTTAATCGGAATAATTATGAAAAAATTCGAGATTTCGAAATTATTTCTATTTTGAATTACACGAAATTCAATATTTATAGCAACTAATCCAAAATATTAATTAAATTAATCATTTTAATTGTTGATAATAATAATTATTAGCATTATTAATAAACAGATTAAGTAAATTTAGTATTTTCATTCGTGTAAAACTGTTCTGTTGATTCCTCACGAATTTGGCCATTTTTTTATCGTTGTAATGTTGATTTATTTTTAATCGGAATAATTATGAAAAAAAATATTTCTTTTTTGTTGATTTACCCTGAATCTTTGCGTTGTACGATGAGTCTACCACGAAACTGCAAAAGCGTAGTAAAAAAGGGAATGCCAGCATTAAATCACGAAAGCAGAGAGAGAGAGAGAGAGAAAGAGAGAGCACATGTGGTATAATTATTGGCCAAGGAGCGTTGATTATACAGAGATCGTTCGAGAGAATGTAAGAAGCATAAAATTTGAGTTCGTGAATTCAATCAATTATCGCAGCGAGTAGCAAGAACTTTCAAATATTTTCCCCGAAGCTATATAGACAAAAAGAAATAATGAAAAAAAGATACTGCAGAAAAATCCTAGGGAGAGCTCGCCAAAAATGGTTAATCCAAGGGGGCGAGGAATTTATTATTGCACAGCTATAGAAAGGACCTTGACTACTATTGAACCTTCTCAGAGGAACTACCACTTTTTTAACGTCATTTTTTAATCCACTTTTTTTGTGGCATTTTTTTTTCTCTCGAGAGGAAAAATTATAAGAGGAGAGCAAAGTGGTCAAGGTCGATGGACGACCACACTAATAATTATCCACAGCTCCGAGACAACTTCGATCTGATATTCCTAGCATTTTATTTGCCAAACGAGTTTCTTTTTTTGCAAATAGCGCCCTTGGAAACGATTTATTTTCGTTGTTTTTACAAAGTTTGTTTAGTAACAAAGTTAATAGGTTTATAGAAACTGGGAAGAAAAAAAGTAAATAATATATGCTACCCGGACTAACGACAAGCCCAGAATGCAACTTAATAAAACGAATCCCTTTGATCGTGCGTTCTGTGAAACTGGAGAACAGTGAACGGGCGGATATGCGGGCATTTCCGGTGAGATCACGTTCTTCATTCTCGATAACCAAAACTGCTACTCGAGTGGTAACGAGCACGACCATAAACCCCATATTCGAGGATTTTTTTTTTGAAAAATTAAGCTATGTGATAAGTTGAACATTAATTGAAAGCGGGGAAGCCAAAAATGTACATTTATATATTTTGAATGTTTGCAAATTCTTGAAAAAGTTGTTATAAGACTCCAATCGTTAGGTACGAAGTAAAAACATTTTCTAACGCAGGTGATAGTTCCTGAGATCTCGTGAAAAATATTAAATCTTCGTAGCAAGCTTTTAATGTCGAAGAGTCGCACGAGCAAAAGCTCATTAAATGGTTGTGTACAAGATTCTCCTTTCCCTCCTTCCTCTCACTCAATAATTCTCACGTGTAAAAAATTTCCCCACACACATGTAGGCTCTGTAATAAAATATCGCTAGTCCAACTCCCCTCCACATCTCGTCGTAATACAGCTCGTATGAAAGGACGAGAGAGCGAAGATAACGATCTAATCGGAGAATCAAGCAATCGAGGACTAATAGCATATATACTCTGTTTAATTTCTTTTGATTGTGAGGATAGGAGCGCACAGCTGGAGTTATAAATTTTATTGAGTAAAAGATAATTGCTCATATCTATAAATAAAAAATAACGACGTATCGATTATTGGCGAGCAGAAGGGCTTCACTCAATTAAGATTCAGTCTGGAGTCATAGAACTTCCAGAGAAGTTAGTCGTTATGTAGTTTAGGAGTCAATACAGGCTGTACCAAGAATTGGACCAACGAATTTTTCTGGGTGGGTAGATTACGAAATTATAAAGAAAAAAGTCTTTAGGCATTTTCGTCTACGATCAATCCTTGATGAGATATTAATGAATTAGTACCAGCCACTACAGTGAGCTAAGAAGCAGGAGTAAAGAGGGGCAAAAGCACGCCTCGCCCACCTAGTCGCAGCCGATAGGCCCGTTGCGTTATCGTCCGCCACTCCCGCTTCTTATCAGCGCTATCTCCAAATCAATTAATATCTCACGAATGTCACATCGGAGAAAAAAATGGATAAGGACTTTTCTCTTTAGAATTTCACAACCTAACTGGCCTCGGCGGTTTGTGTCCGAGTTTTGAAACATCCTGTGTACATAAGATTGTAAATAGACAAAGATGCTGGTAGGGTGTATTAGGATTCCACCACATGGAGATTTAAAGAACCAACTTGATGAAAGAGAAAGAGCGAGAGAGATGAACACCAATCTATTCTGTCCCAAGTCCCAGGCTTCAATCATTGTCAATCAGTTCGTATATACGAGAGACCGTTACTAACCAACGCGTGTGTGATGTGTCCCGCGAAAGATCCGCAAATATATTTTTTTTTTGGTCTCTACCTTCATTTCTACTCTCTCCGTCTCGTTTTATTCTCTATTTTCTTCTTCTATCTTCTTCTCCACCGGTGGGTCGTGTGTCACGAGGCCTACCCGTTGTTTCTACAACACTTTACTTTTGTACCGCAACTCTACGATGTAAAGCGTACGTACACAGTTGGCTCTATGGTAACAGTAGATATAAACACGCCTGCATCTATATACTCCCGTGGAAATACAGGGGTGTTCCTCCTCCTTTTCTTCCTCCTGGGGATCCTATTCTCTCGGAGTTTAGATATACGGGTTATTTCATCCGAATTTGGTCCATTTTTTCAAACGGATAAAACATCTGATAAAAATGACTTTAATTTGCCGTACTAATTGATAAATTAATCAGACTAAATTCCTTTATTACTTTCTACAGATTTTATCTCTTCCACGCGTTAGAACAAAATAAACGATGACCCACATGGCGCTGGCTCCAAATAAACAAGAAATTACCGAAAACTTAACGTTTCATCATTCATGTGTCACAAAATTATCGACAATGAATCAACATTAACTGATTCTAAAAGAAAAATTCAACTCGATCCAATCCCTTGAGAAATCTCTATTCTTTTACTAAAAAAATTGGATACGTAAATCGATTTGGCATAAAGTTGCCAATATATTGGTGAACATTGTTCCTTTTTGCGTTCTTCCTTTCTCGCCAACTTCTTCTCGCAGGGTCCGCACAACACAGGATCTTACTCGTGTCTCACTGGGTACCGTTTTTCCGACGTTATACCCAGACGCAGATACATGTATATACACAGAACGGTACACCCACGAAGCGAGAGATTCTGTATTCTTTGCATGTATATTTACTCCCTGGAGTGTGTACATATTTGAGTTCTCCACGTGCGGATTTAGTTCTTTTGGCTTCTTTTCTTTTTCCTACTCTTTCTGGTAATATCACGAAATTTAGCATGGATTAATCGCGCCATATGTATTTAAATACAAACATTTTTTCCATTGTTATAAATAAATATGCTTTATTTAATAGTACAAATATATTTATATGTATAAATAGAAGAGAATCAGAGCAAACGAAGAGAACGAGCAATAGATTTGCGTATATTCTGTATTAGGCGTGTTGGTGTATGCGTTCACGTCCTCTCGTCCCAAGTAAAAGAGCCAAAAGAAACGAGAAACGTTTTCTGCCACCGCTAACAAGCTCTACTATATGCGCTCTGAGAAACGGCTTGAGAAAATGTCAGGCAAAGCCCCTCCGATCTATATACACGTGTTTCGATTTATATATGTATAGTTAAGTATGTAATCTCGGTGGCGATGTATGTTCTCTCCTTTCAAGTACAGAGAGAGAGAGAGAGAGAGAGAGAGAGAGAGAGAGAGAGAGAGAGAGAGAGAGAGAGAGAGAGAGAGAGAGAGAGAGAGAGAGAGAGAGAGAGAGAGAGAGAGAGAGAGAAGGGAAAACAATTTGTGAGGATTCAGGATTCTTCGAAGTGTGGTGCAAAAGTAAATGAATGGATTTCAGGCCCCATTTGAGGAGTGCAATATAGTGTCATAATCTGGCAAAAAATCATGTTTAGAATGTAAAATAAAATTTTACATTTTTACATATTTATATATTAAATATTACATATTTAAATATTTACATATTTACATAAAAATTTACATATAGAATGTAAAAAAAAAAATAAAATGTAAGATAAAATTGCATTATTGATCTTATATTCTTTATCAATGATATATAAAGACAATGATTTATCATTCGGTAGTAAATTTGACGTTTATCATTCAGTTATAATTTTCATAAATAATAATAATGTAAAGGTAAGTATATCTGTATAAAAGCATAGATGTAAACTTGAGACCCGCTGATTCAATTGTGTTCAATTGAACATTCGAGACAGCTCAACTCATCGTAGATACATAAATGTATGTACATATTATACTTACGCATATATATATATATATATATATATATATATATATATATATATATATTTGTGATTGTCGGGGGTCCCTTGATTAATTAATTAAAGCGCGATGCGGGAGTAAGCGTCTGCGGGGGCGACAGACAGCCTGAGAGAAAGACGATAAGTGCGTTTTATTAAACTACGACTACATATGTACACAGGCAATCCCACGTCAAATTGGACTAACTCTCATCTCTGATTTATGATTATTTTCATCAACTTTATTTTGGAAATCGGTCCACGGTTTTTGGAAGGAAATATCAACTATTTTGATTAAGACAATGATTCGTGAAGAAATTTAAAAAAAAAAAACGAAATGACGAAAGTGATCGATTTTGATTTGGAGAAAAGTTATTGTTACTGTGGCAATGGAAATAAATATATTGATGAATAAGAATTTTTTTTTAAACAATTCATTGCAAAATGAGGGACACGAAGATTTTTTCTGTTAGATCACAACGTCTTGTTGTCGATCGCTATTTTTATATTAACAATGCCACCATTATTAAATAAATAAGAAATTCTTTTTCTTATTCATATCGATTATTACGAATTCGATTATATAATCGAATTCGTAATAAATAATAGGGAAAAGAGGTAGAAATATTTTTAAAAAATGTTAACAATTCCAAAATATTCAATTTGGCATGGAAAACGTCATACGTATCCGTCGTCAAATCCATCGTCCAACAGATAATGGGCTTTTGCTCTTGGATGCTGAACAGGACGATCATCAGACCATCAGAGGTCTATTATTATGTTCGGCTGCTCTGCGCTTCTTTTCTATCTCTCGTTTAATCCGCCCCCTGCTCCTCTCTTTCTCTCTTTCTCTCTACCCTGATATATTAATATAATCCGATCTGCGATGGTTAACCACTGAAGAGGTATGCGCATGTGGTTCCTCGCACCCTTTCTTCGTTGTGTCTCATCCAATTCCCGGTTTACGTACGACTGTACGTTTCAACGGGTTCACGACCCTCGAGAGGATTCAAAGGAGAGAGAAAAAATAATAAAAAATAAAAAAAGAAGAGAGAGGGTGATCAGAAAAAGTTAGAGCAAAGCCGAAAATGATGAGCTTTATAACGACAGAAGGAGCAGATCTCGTTGAATTGAGAGAAAGAAAAACGACCAGAGTGGGAGAACTCGTTTGTGGAAAAACGAGGAGGGTAGTTATGTACTCGCGAGCTCTCCTCGAGTGTTAATCCATTTACAAGATACTTCACGAAATAAAAAGGGGCAGGATCGATCATTCGGTACACCACGAATATATTTCATCGTATTATGAGTTTATCGAATATACATATCATTTCGTATTCTATAATATATTCTTTACAAATATATCTTGGAGCACATTAAAAAAGTAATTCTAAACTACTTAAGTTTTTTTGTGACAATAAAAAAAATGTTGAGGACCCGATGAAAAATGAAACTCTGAAATAATTCGTTAAGAAATTTTTCAATATGGGCTTGAACCTTAAACAATAATTATGTTAGTTTATTGTGACTTTTTTGTCAACAATAAAATTATCTCGTAAAAAATGTGAGGCATGTCCACTCGTTTTTTATACTGCCAACTTGATGTTAAATTCTTTTAACTTGTTATAATTTGAAGAGAAGCATCTTGTATTTCGAAATTTATAATACGACAAAAATAAAAAATCAATTTGAAGAGCGATAATTGTAGGTAAACTCACAGAATAATTTGGATTACAGCGCTAAAAGCATGGAAATTTTTGTATTTAAACTCACATTTTCTGATGAAACTTCTTTGACGGCAGCCAGCAATTCTGCAGCAGGTGAAAGATAAGATTTAACGAAATTCTCGAGATTACCGTGATAAGCGCACACGAGAATATCCCTGGCCTGTCTGGTGAGAAGATCGAGAACACCCTCACCGTAGATCGGTCCTAAGAGTATTCGTACGAGAGAAGCGACGTCTCCTCGTCCCTGGAATAATAAAAAAATCAAATATTTATCGGCCAATTGGACCAAGAGTCAAATGAATAATATACCCGGAAAAAAGTTTGCTCAAATCAAATATTTAACGAGTTCGCTCGATCCGAACTGCGAACAAAAGAGAGGGAAAAATCTGGAGCAGATAAAAAGTGGCCCCCAGGAGAAAAGGGCACACATGTCTATGGGGGGGATTAAAAATTGTATGGCTCATCAAAAAATACATTTTTCATAAAACATCTTGCAAATCAGGATGATAAATATCCTGAGAAAATATTCTAAACTTTTTTATTCAAAAACCATTTGCACTTTCAAGAAGTTTTCAAGAGCTTGAAAAATAATCGTTTTCAACGAAATGTTCACCTTTTAAAACAGTTGTTCTTGCAGGATGTGAATTAAAAAAAGAGAGAACAAGAAGAAAGGAAGAAAAAAAAGAGTGAAAGAAAGGGTTAGGATAGTTTGTATCGGAAGTGGATGAGATGCAATCGGCGTCATCAACATTGCGGTTTAGTGCAGCTGGCGAGGTGGCTGTGAGAGCCTTTAACACGAGGTGAAACGTGTACCTTACGGTACACCCATGCAGCGCTTCGTCGAGTGCAAATATACATATATACATAACAGATACACACGAACACATTTATACACATATTGGCGTTTACTGCAAACTGTTGAGCCCGGAGTTTGGAATACTTGGGTATCCGACCGCCCACGACAGTATTTCCGCCCTCATCGATGCACCCCATCGACGCATCTTCGACAAAGCGTGAGATACACAAGTAATTGTAACGCTCTTCTCTCTTACTCTTGAATTGCTAACAAAACCTTGTCGCATATCGGTTACTTTTGTGTCTCTGGCAAAGAGGGACAAGTACCGTTTTACAATTTTTTGCAACATACACAAAAGGTATACAGGATGTTTCGAAAGTTGATCTCAGACTATCGGGAATAGACAGAATGTGTGAATCTGAAAAGAAAAGTCCTTAACCATATTTTCCTAGGACGCACCGTTCATGATATATTAATCAAATTTACGAGACCCAATCCGGTTCACTGATAAGAAGTGATAACGCTCGAGCCTATCCACTGCGGCTCGAAGGGCGGGGTGCGCTGCCTCTCTTTACGACGCAGTGGATTGGCTGTTACTAATTAATTAATATCTCATCAACGGTGCATCGTAGAGAAAAATTACTAAGGACTTTTTTCATTAGAATTTCACGATCTATTCATCTTGCTAATTGGGCTCATTGTTTTTGAGACACTCTGTATATATGGCGTACTGGAGAGTCTAGTGTTGGGAGAATCAGGAAGAACGTACCACCCGAAGGAGAAAGATAAAGAAGCGGTACATAGTGTGTGATATCGTCATGATATCGTGGGAATAATGCATTCTTTTCTCACTCTCTCTCTATCTTTCTTTTTCTGTTTCTCTCGATACAACGCCCTGAAAAATACACACATAAATTTCCCTTTCTTTCGCGAACAAATTTCTAGTAAAACGGCCATAAGCCACCACACTCCTTGTTATATTTACCGATAGTACCATGTTTAATTTAACGAGATGATTTATCGCTTAGGTGTAACAATACGAGCCGTTGTTCGGAACGTTAAGACACGCGCCTTACAGTGTAAATATTATATTTGGGATAATATATACGTTCATCGAGAAGGGTGCCAATGTACTGTAATAAATGTATATATATTTGCACATATATACGTACCAAAAAACTAGGGGGCTTTACAATTTTGTATAGGACCGAAAAGGGCCAAATTCGTTCAGGGGAAGTCCGGGATAAAGGGCTTGTTAAGGGCTCCGGATTTTCGTCGCAATGTGCACTCGTCCAGGCTAATCTTCCTCATGGCTACACACCTAAATTAATTGCCACTACCTTTGCAAAAAAAAAGTTACCATCCCTTTTATACATCGTAAATTTTCGAATAAAATAAATTCTCGTTTTATCGAGTTTTAATACTTTTGTAATCATTTTTTTATTTACCAAATTTTACATTTGCATGAAAGGTAAATAAAAATAATGATAGAAACTTTTACTAAATCCAATTAAATATATTTATTCGTTTATTATATATCGTCAAATTTCAATCAATTTAGATTAAAGTAATGGGGACAAGGAATTCGGACACGATGCTACCATTGAATAATTAACATTTTAATTAATATATTCATTAAAGTACTGCTCGATAATTAGTATGGCGAACGCGAATTCCATTCTCAGAGATGGCGGGAAAGAATGACGTCACGAATTCAATGCCGCAGGTGCACGATACGAGAAACAGTCAAGCTATATCTTTTATTCTCAGTGCATTGCCGAACGTCGTGCTGTACGCTTCATCAACTTAAAGTCCTTCTTCGCTTATTCCTGCAAATGCTTTTTTTTCGACACCTGCGAACCGATGATGAATTGACCAAAAAAGTCACTAAATTTCGAACCTCGAACGATTTTTCATTTTTCGTACAAGAAAAAGAAAATAATCAATAATTGTTCTGTATGACTGATAATTCACCGGATTTATGAACCCTATTTCTGTCCCATATGATTTTCAAACTATTTTCTTCACAATTCGCTGGCACTTTCACAAAAAATAATTAACAACTTTGAAATAAATGACATTTCATTACTTTTTTTATTTCGACTTTCGACTTTTTTTTATTTCGACTACATAAATTTGTGGAATTTTTTTTTCTGGTATATGCAAAATAGTAACTTTCAAAAAAAATGGAAGAGAATTTTATTCCACTTTTTCTGTCTATTTCGTCTATGGGTCGAAGATTTACAAAGCCGAATCGTGCTGACAGCTATGACGTTTCGCCCGGTAAATTGAAATCGAGCTCTTTCGCGATGTTGCGTGAAGAGAATAAAACGAGGGAGAAGAGAGAAAAAAGAAGGAAGGAAGGGAGGGTCGTGGACCCGCGATTATCATCTTTTGATCTCTTTCTCTCTCTCTCTCTCTCTCTCTCTCCGTCTTTCTTGTTCATACTTGGTTTGATTGTGGACCGCGAGCGGCGCGTTGCATGCTGTGCAACACACTGAACCGCCCAGGGTGCCAATTTGCATTTTCGGCGAGGCGCAAAAATTGCATCAACGTTGTCGTCCATGCAGCCACGGCAAAGTCGCGAGAACACGGTCCATCGCGATCAACCGACCGAGATCATATTCAAAAGTTTCGTGATTAATTGCTCCCGGCTATTATGCGGTACAAGGTGAGTATATATGCGTTCATGTCCCTTTTTTTAATTCACTGGATTCATCGTTCGCCTGATCGTCGACCGAACAAAGATTACATCGTCGTTTTAAACATTAATAATATTCACAGAGAAAATTCTCGTAATAAATTAATCAAAATTGGCAGATTTTACCTTTAACTTCGAACGATTTATACGAGAAAATATTCGTAATTACTTTTTCGGGGTAAAATCCTCGCTTTCTTCTCAAACCAACGCCTTACCGTTTACCTAAATTAACTACATGTCTTTTACCGAGTTTTATACGTAGTTCCGTTGCCTCGAGGCTTCTTTTAAAATGTTACTTATTTAGAATGCGAAATTCTGAAGAGAAAAGTCCTTAGCCAGTTTTCTCTCCGACGCACCGTTGATCAGATATTAATTAATGTATGTCATAGCCAATCCGGTGCATTGATAAGAAGTAGGAGTGGCAAGCATAGCGTGATAACGCCTGAGCCTATCCACCACCCCTAAAATCGCTCCCCCCACTCCTCGCTCCTTCTTCCAAGCCAGCACGATTGGCCAGCATTAAAGAATGAATATATCATCAATGACTCATCGTACAGAAAAATTCATAAGAACTTTTCTCTTCAGAATTCTACGAACTGTTAACCCTGCGAAGCATGGGCGTGACTTTAGGAACACTTTGTATATACCGGCGAATCTCGGCGCGTTCTCTCGTGCTTGATTAATGCCTAAGCGTTTTCATCCATCGTATAGCGCCAGTCTATCCGTGACTCTCTTTATTTACTCCCTCTCTCCCTCGTTTCACGAGATTCATGGGATCGTTTTCTGTCTCTCTTGGAGTCTCTCGAATAGTTGTACCGGGACCTCACCGACTACGGTGGTCCAGCGCATTATCGTGATTCGAAACGCAGAAAGTGCAGAGAAAGAGTGAGGGAGCGAGTGAGAGAAAGGGCATTGATGGATAATCGCGTGCGTCCTTCCTCCATTTCTCTAATACACCCCCGTCAACCCCCCACCCCCTCAAACAAACTACTCTATACATCGTGTATTGTGTAACTTCAACAGAGGCTTGAATATGCGCATGCAAACTTCCACTCGCCAAATCACGAATAAACGTCCAAGTTTTCTATATCTTGTTCGCTCTCTCTCTCTCTCTCTCTCTCTCTCTCTCTCTCTCTCTCTCTCTCTCTCTCTCTCTCTCTCTCTCTCTCACTCTCTCTATCTTGCTTTCTGTCATTCACTTCCGATAGATTGCTTAAAACATGCCGTGTATATATGTGTTTACCGTCAAACCTTGTACCAATTAAACGCTCCATGTTCAAGTCTTCGAAACTAAGATTGAAACTCTTTTGCATTATAAACGTTCATTTTCTTCAGTATATTTTTTATTTTTGCTCTCCATTCAAAAAGTTGGAATCGTTCCCACTTTTCAATGTTCCACGATTCGGTTTATTTGTAACTATCAAGACGCGGTAGCGGCTCGACGCCAAGTATTAAAAGAAAGCTTGCGCGAGCCCTGCACTCTAATATACTCGAATATGACGGTTTTCGATCTTTTTTTATTTTTCAAATAAAAAATACACGTGATTTACTTGAAAAAAAAGGATATTTCTTATTAACAATAAGGACTTTTCCAGGTGAAATATTTATTGAATCGAGAATATTATCAACAAATCCCTAGAAAACTCTTTTTTAACCCTTTTCCTTGCGAAATGTTTGTGTATGGTATAAAAATTTCCGAACAACCGGAAGTTCCCAAGATTTCGGATATAACGAAACACCGCATTTCATTCGGCCCGATTCTGATCGATTAGAAAAAAGGGGGGAGGGAAACAAGATCCAAAAGAGACAAAACAGAAGGAATAAATGGAATACGTCATGACTACAGGAAAGCGCAAGTGATGAACGCCCGTCCGAGTTCTCTAGTCTCTTGTTGTTGTTGTTGTTGTTGTTGTTGTTGTTGTTGTTGGTGCTGCTGTTGCTGTTGCTGCGAGAGTCGGATGAGTAGAAAATCGTGTGGCATAGACGTCGCAGTCACGATTCTCTCGTCGACCGAGAGTGAATAATATTGCAATACTGTTGCAGTCTCGCTCCAGGCACGAAGGAAAAGTTACGCAAATTCGAGATATCGGATTATATCCGTCTCTCGTTTCGCTTGTACCTATATTCTTTCTTGTCTGTTACTCAGAGCCACTATGGAATTTAGTGACGGAGATGAAAAAGAGATATGAGTAGGAACAATGTAAAAATAATATCAATAATAATAACAAAATGATTATATTTTTATTTTTCTATTTATATTATTATTATTTCGTTATTATTCTGGGATTTGGAAACATTGATAGCATGATAATTATACTGATAATAATTTGGGAAGAAAAATAATAATTTTATTATTGTTGTGTTTAAAATAGATGAAAAGTGAGAGACAATTTTGTCTCGACGACCCTGGACCACTTGTATAAAATCTGGGTCGATCGATGACGTTTTCTATCCTGTAAAAATGCCTGCCTCTCTCTCTCTCTCTCTCTCTTTCTGTCTCTTTATTTCTCTTTTCTGTCATTCTCTCACACAACACTTTGGCATCTCTCGGTGCATTCATGCAACGTACAAAGTGCATCCGGTGGGTGTGTCTCGCTCCCATAAAACCTTCTCTCCTCTCGCTCTCTCTCTCTCTCTCTCTCTCTCTCTCTCTCTCTCTCTCTCTCTCTCTCTCTCTCTCTCTCTCTCTCGTGTGACTCTCCCGCAAGTCCTTCATATACGTGCTCACGATCTTTGTGCGTTCCCTCTTGTGTCGCTACATCAAACATCATTTCGTAAGACCATTGTAATAGAAACGTGACACTGTGATGTGGACATCCACAAATCGACGACTCAAAAATGCTATTTATAATTGAAGAAATGTGAATAGTCGCTGTTGACCACTTTTCAGACTTTTATGAATTCATAAGATTTTTTAGCGATTAAATATTCAATAAAACAAAAAATTCAACGCTATTTCAATGAATTTCTCATTCATCTATGAAGAAACTAATTAAATCCCTCTGTACTAGAAACAGCAATAAAAATGACTTTGTAAATTATTTGAAAATATGGTTTTAAGTTTACGACAATTGAAATTCTGTAGAAATATTTTTAAAGTTATATATATATTTTTATTTTTTTTTAATTTCTGAAAAACAATTTAAAAAAGTCGAAAGATCTGCAATAATAATTATCCAAGCATTGACGAATTCATGGTGAATTAATAAAATATAAAAAAATCGGTATAATATTGATAAAAAACCTTGAATTTTTATTCATTTATGAAGTGTTGATTATTACGTCGCAGTGATTTTTTAATAATTATTAAAAAATGAAAATTATTTAAATCCCACGTGGCTTTTGTATTTATCTTGTATATAGTTACAGTTAATTCGTATGTTCGTAGTGTGGTCGTTACGGGTATTTTGCGCGTGTAAACCGCTTCGAGAGGTGTCTCGAAATTAAATGGCTCGCTCTCAACGCTACCTTTTACGTTGAGAGAGTTTCTCGCAAGTGAGCACACGCAATAGTTAAAGGTAGACGGAGAGAGATAAAATGAGAAAAAGAGTGAGAGAAAAAAGACTCGAGCTTGATAAAGCGGAAACGTCGCCTGAAGCATTCGCGGGTGGAAATGCAGATTGAGCGAGGCATAAAGTGAGCAAATAAAAAATAATGAAATGAGATGAGAAACAGAAAGAAAAAAATAAAAAGAATCATGACTTATTGTACTCTGTGAAGTCTTTGAACTCGAAATGGTCAAATTTTCATGACCTCTTACGACCCTTAAGAAGCATCCACCTATAATTTTCATATTTCTAGAATTAAAAATGTCATTTAAGCGAGAAAGAATTTATTTGCGACTAGCTCTGCCCTCAGCCTCACCCACGTTGTTATTAAAAAGTTTAAAACTTGTAACAACAATCGTTGCATCTTCGATAGTCAGATTCAGAGGGTTCGTAGTGAGTAGAACCAATTGAGCTGTCGGGATTTTTCCAGTGGCTCTTTTTAAGTCTATCAAAAAGCTCTGAAAAACCACCCTAATAAATCCCTGCACGTTAATTTTTCACTGAGTAATGACGATTTGAAATTTGGAGATAAATTTTCGAAAACCGGGTCCTGAAGAGTCCCACCGGGAGAAGTTAACTTATATATATAGTTCTGTACATTTCTTAAAATTGAGCGCCATTGGGATAAATGAAAATCGAGTTTCTTTGTTTTCTCATGATCGCTTCAAGAGTTAAGGAGGTTGTATCGTTTCTCATGTAAAAATTATTTTCCAACTTTACACAATAAAATTTTGTAAATAGAAAGCTTGAGACAGTATTAAACTTCTGGCGGAATATGCCGATGATTCATCGTCTCAAAATTGAGATATTTATTGTTGAAATTCGCAATTTTTTGAAAGCTTCCATAAGAGCTCATGTTAAACTTGTCATTTTCAACAATGAATATCTCGATTACCAGGCGGTGAAACCTCTCCAAATTTTTCACACATAATTAAATGCTGTTCAAGAAGATTCACGCCAAATTTCAATATATTAACTTGGAATAATCAAATATAATGTATTTTTCGTATTATGTCATATAAATATCGATACAACTCCTTAATGAAAAAAGAATCGATGTTTTTACATCAAAATAATAATAAAAATGGAAAAATTCAATTCCACTCTAGTTAAGCTCTGTATTATTATTTATAAATAAACGTCTAATAGAAAATTTCACCCCTTGGAAACGTTGAGCCCATAAAAGGTATGCTAGAATTTGTATTTAAAAAAATGAAGTATGCAGCAAGGACTATCGTTGAAATTGCGCAAAATCAGGAGAAACAAGAGCCATATATGCAGAAATCTCATAGCGAGTTAAAGAGAAAAGGCGGAAGAGGGTGTTCCTGGTCATTTCTTTATCGTCTTCTGAGCCTCTCTCTGCTCACTCACTCTTTCTCGAGCTTTCTCGTTGCCGCTGCATTTGCCCGGAGGAGTACTCGCACAGCATTTATAACGGAACGAGCATCGAACTGACTAGCTCCCATGGTATATTATAGCTATACATCTGATAAAGGTAAACGTAGTGCAGAATCCGATACGCGTAACGCAGAAAATACCATTTCACAATATACGTGTACACATATATATGTATATACTTAATTATTGTATACATATGTATAGATAATATTTGCCTCAGTGAGCAAATAAATATATATTTGTATAGACATCGATTGACAGCAATGAAAATGGATCTCCATAAAATGTATGTGCTTGTTTATGTTCTGAGAGAATTAATTAAATTGCAAAAGGGTGTTTGAAAATATTACCAATTTCAGGCCAATAACGAATCGCTGATTTGACTAGAAATCTCCTTTATATACTCAAATACGGAGTTGAAAGAGTACCGGAGGCGAAATTGTGGTGTATATATTCAACGCGATACATATATATATATATATATATATATATATTTTATATCGTATATATAAACACAGAGAATCGTCTTAGCGCCGAGATTAGTGATAAAGCCTTTAAGTCTCGAGCCGCAACGCGAAAATACTTGTACGCATATTACAACGATTTTCTTGCCCACTCTCTCCCTCTTTTTCTTGCTTATATGCATAAAGTTGTAGACAAAGGGTGTCCTGGAAATCGCAGTTATAGGGCAAAAGGAAGATTCAACGATTCTGAAGAGGAAAGTATTTTGGTACTTTTCTCTCCGATGCACCGTTCAGAAAATATTTGAATTAATGCTCCGCAGCCAATCCGCTGCGGCCAAAAGGGCGGGACGCGCTTCTCCCACTCCACGCTTGTCCTTCGCAGCGCACCGAATTGGCTGTCACTAATTAATTAATATCTCTTGAACAGTGCATCGGAGCGAAAAATTGCTAAAGACTTTTCTCTTCAAAATTCCAAGATCTTCTTACTCCATGAACATTCGTTACGATTTTGAAAGCACACTCTAGATTTAATACGTAATAACATGAAATATAAATCGTGCATAGAGAGAAACCGTGCGTGAACGCATGGCATTGTAATGCAGGAACGAGAGAGTGCGTCTGTCTCTGGTCGTCGGTTTGTTTTTTCGCGGTACGGGCAGACAGCACAGTAAGCCCCTTCTGTCATTTGCCGGTGTTTAGTCGCGAGAGGCACAAACGTTTCACGTCGTGGACCACGAGACGGCGGTTCCTTTTAAATCTCTTCTCTTTTCTCCTCCGAGAGAATTCGCAGAGTAAACATTATATACCATTTACACGAAGTACGTATACATATATGTGTATAAAATGTACATATATTTTCATATATATGTTATATCGGATCTTGGGAGACGCGTGGGTGCAGCAGCGCACGAGGATTCTTGAGATTCGCTTTTATTCTTGTTCGTCTTCGCCACTACGTTCTTTCGTGTTTGCGAAACGCAAACTCTCGCTCCGTTAAAGGGTTCCTTCTCTCTCTCTCTCTCTCTCTCTCTCTCTCTCTCTCTCTCTTTCCCAATCCTTCATACAATGTCTTTTTTGTGAACTCTCTCTGCCATATTGTTCCTTACTTTGACTAAAATGCGTGGGGGGTTCATTCTCTGTCTCTCATTTTGTTTCACTCACCTCCGCGACTGAAATCCTAAGAAAAAGGTGATTGTACGATGTGCGTTTGTATGTGTGAGTAAAAAAAAGAGGCTTTGGTGTACTTGATGATAATCTCTTCGGAGTTTGTAAGCCAATCTTTTTCGCGGGTTCTTTCACGCTTAATCCTTTACGCTCGTCACACGTCGTTCTTCGGTCCTTCATCTTTCCGATGTCTTGGGCGATTGAGCGATTCAGGAGGTCCTCCACACGAGTAAAAAACCAAAAGAGTTAAGATGCTGCCACTTTCTCCACCTAAAATCCGTTCCATGACGCGGAACTGTCACTTTATAAAAATACCCTTTCCGTATATCTCTGAATTATTTTAATTTTAATTTTTTTTTTCCTAATTTTCGGTTCATCTCTCCGGGGAGGTCTTCATCGTGTTCTTGATCCCTTGATGAAAGGACCCCTTTGCCCTCGTCTGACCTTTCAACCCTACGGATCTTAATTTTAAACTCAATTTTTTATTTTATTATCACAAACATTTCAATTGCAATTATTATTATTATTATTATTATTATTATTATTAATCCTCGACTCGTTGCTTTTTGCTTATTTCCTGACGTTAGCCTACTCGCCTCGACTTAATCGCCTCTCACGCCAATATTTCTTTTTTCTTTCATTTTCGCTCCTTTTTTTCTCTTTCTTAATATCATATTTAGATCCTCTTATATTCTCTCTTCGAATGCTCTCCTCGCATATACATATAAAATATTCTTTGTGAAGCCGCGCTGGATCAGCGTGTGTACAACATCATGAGACTGCAAATATTTTACTCCCACAACGAGCACGGGAAAGACGATGTGACCCGTACGGATGACACTTTACGGTACTCCTGTGGATATTATATTATATTATGTGTATGTATAGGTATATATACACGTGTATATTTATGTTCTATGAGCAATATGAGAAAAAGAAAAAAAATATCGGAGGAACAACAGACGAGTCGTGGAGGGACATGGACACGGTCGTGGGATATGGGCCATTGAAGTCTCCTCTGAGGGTAAAGAGGGAATATAAATATTTTTTTACTATTTATTATATATTTTTTTTATTTTTTATTCTTTCGCAAATTCTTCATTTACTATCGCGAGAGTTATAGAAACTCCTTAGCTCTCTGTCACGCTACAATAATGACCGTCCATCAGCCGGAGGCACAGGGCGAGCGTGATCTGTGGACGTGCTTATATTTTATATATATATATATGTGTGTGTGTGTGTGTGTGTATGTATGTATGTATTTATTTATTTATTGTGGGATAAGACTCGCTGAAATGGTCCAAGCATACCATAACGTTTTACGATTCTTCCCAACATACAAGATATGCCATTACAAGGCCTCGCATCAAATTAAACCGATAGAGATGTCTCGAACCTTCGATTATCATTTGAAACACGTAATTTCTAGTTCTTTTACTCTTTTTTTTTAAGTTATCACAATAAAAATGGCGCTAGTGTAAAGTTTTTAGGGGCAGAAGGTCAAAATTAAATGGTCACAAGCTGCAATTAGGTTTTTCAAAATAATTTATAGTATTCTTTATTGCGAATTCATACCAGAAATGGGGGATTATCATTTTATAGGTGTAATCTTTCAGGGGCAAGCGAGAGGGAGGGAGAGGATTATCGAAGATTAACGGATTGCAGAACTGCAAACTGGCCATTAAAAATATACGGTACTTTATCGTCATTTTTTTGGGGGGAAGCTTTTTAACTATTTTTCTACTTCTTCGTTCTCGAGTCACCATGACAGGAACTTGTAAGACGCCATTTTATTATTCGCAAATGAATAATAATTGCGGTAATAAAAATTCGTTTCAACATGTTTTGTATATTATTCTAATTCAATTATAATATTTAAATTTTATTTGTTTGTTTTAATTGTTCGTGCAATTTTAATTGTTTATCGATTTCTTTTAATATCTTCCCGGAATAAATTTTCTCTTCCTCGATTGCCATAATGTAGTTAACGTTTTGACGTTTTATACGTCGTTAGAAAAGCTCGGACGAGAGTCATCTTCCTCTGTCAGATGTGCTCGTGATATCAGGAGAGAAGAGGACGAGAACGCGTATCACTTTCTCTCCTGAGATCGTCGAGTTCTATCGTCGTGAATATAAATAAAACAAAGAGTGCCATCGCATATTGCCATTTCCTCCCCCGCGCGTTATAAATATATATATTTTAAGCCGGCATGTGGATATAATTCGATGACTCGACGAGACGCCACGTTGGGCAATGTGTGTGTTTATATAAATATGACTTCCTGGCAGCTCTTATTCTTCCATATCCTGACAAACTTATAAATCTTCGGATCTACACGACGATTATACGACGACGATTTGATTATCGTATGTGATTTCAATTTCTCTGTCATATTTCACGATCTAATGACAGTAATCTCGAAAATTCGCATATTCGAGCCTTTTCAAGGGTTCTAAAAGTAATTAACCATTTTTTTTTTTTTTGATCCTTTTCGAAAACGTGCACAGCACATTTTTTATTTAATCGCAAACTCAGCTGAACAACATTTCCCAAGCGTTTGCAAAAAAAATTCTATCTTGTACAGAGAGCAAACGAAAAAATTAATAGAACGGACGGATTTAGAGGATTTTTATGGAAATTCGAGCCAAACCGGAAGCCGTTCAGTTCTGGTCGAACGTTCTCGTATTACAGAGTTCTCGAAGTGCGCGCCATTACATTGGGTTTATAACCGTATAGAAGAAGAAAAAGCGCGGAGAACGCGAAAAGCATACATCATGCACGCACCACTGACACAGTCTGGCAAAAGGTGCGTTACGCTCAGGAAGGCTTCAGGGTGATTGTATATTATATAGAATACTATACAGATATATATTTTCGTGTGCGAAGAAACGAGGTGCACGCGTCCGAGAGTCCATCATTACCGCCAATTACAATAAATCCCATGACGCGCGCAGCCTCTTCTTCCCAACATTCAGGCGCTCACGTGTACATGCACGTACACTTGCTCATATACAATATCGAAGCTTTATCGTTTCCCGGTGGTTTGCGAACGGTAGAACAAACTGTGGAGGCGCGGCGATATATTGGCACGTATGTAAGAACGTGCGCGAGATCTCTCGCGAGTAAAGCATCTATAATCCCGGCTTAACTCCAAGTGCGTGCGTTCGGCACGTATACGCGTTTACAGGTACAAAAACCTTCCTCTTTTTATTTCTTAGGCGTACATAGGCGGTAACGATGAAAAAATGACGGTAGTTTCCTATCCGTCGCTGCATGATATATTATTCGTTTCCATACAGTGTAAATTCGGTTAGCGAGAAAGAAGTCGTTGTTCGAATACCGCGGCCAATCCAGGCGCTGGAAAAGTTAGCGTCACTTTCCCCCACCCGCGGCTACGGGGCTGTGATTGGCGCGCACTGGCCCTTAGTGGGGAGGCTCCGCCCGGCAGCGCTTGAGGCGAAGAGTGGGGGAAGAAAAACTGAACGATAGCGCGAGTTACACTGTTTTCGCGTATATGTATTCATATAAAATTGTCTATAGATGTGAAATATCGAGTATATTTTGTACGTGTTGTTATACCACTTTCACGAGACTGATGATCGACTTTTCCGTTTCAACGAGAGACGCCCCGATACGAAATCGGCCACAAGATTTATCCTGTCTCTCACACGCCATGAAATTTATTTTCAGATTCTTTTTTTCCTTCTTGTTTCAGTCTTCTTTATTTCTTAAAGGTACTCTCTTTTGTTTTGCTCCATTTTTTTCAATCCGCGATCGTTGCCGCGAAGAAACGTCGAGTCTCGGCGGCTCGTAAAGTATATGTTTTATATATGGAGCACATGCTCGAAACTTGTATATAAATGAAGAGAGCGAGAAGGAAGATAAGGAAAAAAAGAAGAGGGCGAAAGAGCCCTCCTTCTCGCGAGTTTTCTGTACAGGAAATTCCAGTGGTGGAATACTGGGATTGAGGGGAAGGGGAAAAGACCCCACGAGCTCGCTGGTCCAGATAGATCACTCGCTGATATAATTAATGAGCACGATCGGCGTGCCCGACGAACAATTCCCATACACACCTCTCCTTCGCGTCTCAGGCTCCTTAAACTGAAGCTCCTACTGTACGGAGGGAAAAACCCTCGTTGTTGCTGTTGCTGTTGTCGCTTGAAATAGGTATAAGTGAATCGACAACGCCCCTGCAGCCCTAACAAGAATCAAGTTACTACGATGATACGAGACCTTTAACGTCAGTTGATCCAATTGTTAATGACATTTGATACCCCCAAACGACCCCTAACGTCAAATTTTAGATTGAAATCTCTTTTTTCATCCAACTGAATCTTAAATTTAACTCCCTTTTCTTCCCAGATCCCAAGTCTCGAATTTATCCCTTTTTCCTCCCATAATCTCAAATGAAAAAGCCGAACCCGTTTTACTCATTTCCTCCTGGAATAATGAGATATTAAAAACCCGTCATTAAATGATTTCGATGAATAAATAAAAAACGATCAGTAGTGCAATGTTAGCTGATAAAAAGTGGTTTACTTGGCGCAGAATATCTCATATTATCGTGCAATATCGATATATAGGTGCAATAGTGTTGGAAACGAAGACACAAGAGTCGGAGGCCTCTGTAGTGCATAGTGCACGATGATGTGGACCAGGAGGTTGGTTTCTTTTTACTGGAACTCTCGGTAACCTATTCTGTAACCCCGGGAGGCTGAACCCAGGTTGGAGTCTCGTGAGGGAGCACCAAAGCGAGAGAAGGTGGAAGAAGGATAAAAAGGATTGTGTAGGACGAGGAGCACGAGAGAAAAAGTGAGAGCGAGATAAAAACAGAGGGAAAGAAAAAGAGAGAGAGAGAGAAAGAGAGAGAGAGAGAGAGAGAGAGAGAGAGAGAGAGAGAGAGAGAGAGAGAGAGAGAGAGGGGGGGGGGGGGGGGGGGGGGGGGGAGAGAGAGAGAGAGAGAGAGAGAGAGAGAGAGAGAGAGAGAGAGAGAGAGAGAGAGAGAGAGAGAGAGAGAGAGAGAGAGAGAGAGAGAGAGAGAGAGAGAGAGAGATAATATAATCTATTCGTTATACCGAGGGCAGAGTCCTCTGTTTATGTACATTGTATATGTAGGTATCTGGGTGAAGAAAGAGGAGACTAACCTCAGGATTTATATGCTATACAATATACTTTCCTTACTGAGCAAGCGAGAGTGTCGAGCTGCTTCGTCTTCGTCGTATAGTAGAGAAAAAAAATCCCAATTACGCTGCTAGAGCGCCAGGGCTCGACCTGGCGACGGCTACGAAGAGAGGATTATACGAGAATTCAGCCTCTTGTAAACTTCGCCAACTTCTCGTGGATTATTGCATACTTATATGTGTATCATTATATCTCTTTTCTCAGCTTTATTCCGTATGTATACAGGGTCTTCCACCAGGACTCGTGTATACCAAGTACTGAAATTTACGACTAAATACCGATTTAAACAGCCACATACGGATTTTTCATCAAATCTCCTCTTGATGATTTATCAATTATGAAAGTTAGCTAAGCTACGAACTATCAACGCACATCCTACCAAAATGGTTAGAGATAGAGCAAAAATGCCTAGGACCAATATTATAGAGCATAAAATTCCTTAGAAAAAAGTTATTGACGCCGATTTTTTATCTGCAATAGTTTAATCCTTGAAGTGGATCGAAAAAAATCTCCAAAACGCATACCTCGAAACCAGGTCGTTTCTCGATCGGCTCTCAGGACTAAACGACTGAAGATGGAAAAACTTCGATAAAGACTTTTTGATAGAAAATTTTATGCTCTTCAATATTGGTCCTTTGCGTTTTTGCTCTATCTCTAACCGTTTTAACAGAGTGAGTGCTAAAAGTGCGGAGATTCGTCAACTCATTAACGACTCATCGAGCGAAAGTCTGATCAAGAAACAATATAAGACTTAACTGCACACTATTGATCATCTATGGTAGAACACCCTGTACGTATAAACATCTTTTTTAAATGTGTATATATATATATATATATATATATATATATATATATAAATGAGCATTCCCTTGTACATAACGCCCATATCGTATCGACCTATCGATGTGTAACGCCGTTCCAGATTCCCGTAACGAGAGAGAAGAAATTCTCGATTATTCTCCTCGATGTTTTGTGTCTTTAACACAGGGAACGAGCACTATTTCCCATCTATTACTCTCTGCCTCTCTCTTTTTTGTCTCTCTGCATCGCGAAGATGAGAAGCGAAAAAGAATTTCTCCAATCGTGGGATTGTTGAATTAAGGAAGCTTCAGAGATTTTTTGGTCAGGTCCAAAACGAGGATCAAAGTTTGAGGATAATGTGCGAGTATTTCAAAGGGCATTTATAGCATATTCAACTGGTATTTATTAATTTAAGGCAATTATTAATGGTAATCGATGATAACTCACCGTGGGAAGAGTCGACCTGAGTCCTTGAGTTTTCTCATCATCCTCAGCGCTCGAAACACTCACGTCCAATTGTACGATTTGAGTCGCTACGATTTCCGGTAAATCGGCTATTAAAGTATCACTCGAATCGCACTTGTTTAACAAAATGGTATCGTCGTTGAGAACGAGAGTTTCTCGTGAACCAACGCGTTCTCGAGGGTTGTCAGGAATTTCCAAGGGCTCGTCAGAGGCATCTTCATAAACGGAAAATCCACTGTCTTTTCGGGGGCTCTCGTGTCTAGGTTGAGGTTCCTCGATTTCAAGATCATGGACAACTTCTTGCTCCTCGAGTAATTTGGTTCGTTCGGATTCTTTCGAGAGTTTGACCGTTAGAAAATCGAGCCCTATTTCATCTTCGTTATCTTGACCCGTTCGAGGATCTTCCTCGTCCACGTACCACGAAGTGCAAGCCGAGTTTCTGTCTCGTCTTTCGACCGAACTCGAATCTTCGCTTCTACTCGTCAATGCACCCTTACACTTTCGAAGGTAACTTTTCACCCTACGAGTTTTGCTCTTCCGAGTCTCATGACCTCTCGACCCGAGACTAGACTCACCCGCAACTACGGAAACAGCCTCGCTTTCCGTTTCGATACTTCCTTCTAACTTCGTCAATCCTGCCTCTATACTCGTCTCCAATCCTGACGAATTCAACCCACCAACGTTATCTTCATCCTGATTCACTTCCGTCGCCAAAGACCATGTTTCATCCTTGTCCGGGATTCTACGCTCCACCGGAATTACCTGCAACAGAAAAAGTACAAAAATCAGTCAACTTCGATCGTGAGAAGTTAAACGATGCAATTTTTGGTTGCGTAGAAATTTACTTCTTTTTTCATTATCCCTTATCGCAGAGACGTAGAGAAACTCTCCTTGATAAGTTTTTAAAAAAGTCGTTCAAAAAATATTCCCATACTCAAGAATTTCAATGTATTCAAAGCAAATTGCGCAATCTATACGATTATACTAATCATATAATTGTACTAATTGCACCAATTGAATATATTCCTTTCTTTGCATATTAACATCCCTCTAATCGGCCGCAATTGGACTGAATCAAATTATATAATTGTAACGATCAGTATACAGACTTTAAAGGGGAATTTTTAGCATTAGAAGGGTTAAAAATGATAATTAAGGAAAAGGAAATACTCGGAAGCACGATTTCTTTTGGAACAAAATTTTTTTATTATTTTTTACCCTCTAATGCTCTTTAAACTGAAAAATTGCAATATTACGATATTATTATCGCTACTGTTTATAACAAAATGGGCAATATTGTGGTTGGAAAAATGAGCATTACTCAAATGACGGTTATTCTGATATTTTTTTATTAACCAACCCTTTAATTGAATTTCATATTGCACGGGGTTATCTGCGGTCATGACTGGACCATCGGGAGTTCTCGTTTATCTTCTCACTCTCATTCTCTCTCATTTTTCCTCGCTCTCTGTCTCTCTTTTTCTTTTATTTTAGTATGCCACTCTCTCTCTCTCTCTCTCTCTCTCTCTCTCTCTCTCTCTCTCTCTCTCCTCTCTCTCTCTCTCCTCTCGGTTAGCCGCGCCACTCTCGAGTGAGAGTTGGAGAGGCGCGAGGATGCAATCGATCGCGAGGCTGCCAAGCAACCCCGCTGTGACAAAAAGGATAAACGAAGGTAGAGAAAGACTAAAGAGACTCACACAACCAGAACTTTTCCTCTCTCCTTCTATTTTCTCATTTGTGCAAATATTTGCCACAATTTCTAAGCGAAATCGCGTTTGAAGATAAAAAATCGAATTCTCGTTTTATTTTTACATTTTTTTTCATCAAATCAACGTCAGTTGCAATGTTAACTGAAAGAGTCGATCGATAATCCGCCTCGTTTGAACTGGAGTACGTCATTCAGGATTTTACTTTCATCGTGGCACGAAATCTCAACGTAGAACTTCGTACTCTTCTTACAATTAAATACTAAAATATAAATATCAAACGAAGTACAAATAAAATGAAATACAGTCAAAGAAGCTCCTTGAAAATGCAACCTTTTTTAAATATCCGAATAATCTAAACACAATTTTTAATTTCAGCATCCTCTAACGATATCGATGTCTTCTATTTGTTTAGTATCTTTATCGTATTTCTGATTTCTTTTTTTTTTTTTTTAATTTTCACCAAAGCGAAAGGACATTGAATAAACTATAAAAAAAAATATGTTTGCTTTTACATCGATTTTTCCAAAGCCTTGACAATTTAATTTGGGACATCCTGTATTGCTATATATATTGAAAGGTCTAGCATGCAATGCACAAACGAGAATGCATGACGCCAGTAAGGAATATTATCTGTTATATACATATATATTAATGCACACATATTTATATCAAGATAAGCATGATAGTACTATCGATCGTAAATTGCATAGCATGGGGCTAAGAGAGTACAGAGCCCTATATGCCGGTAACAAACACCCCGAGGCTGGTGCACTCTGTTAACCCTCTTGCGTTCACCTCCAACAAATTCTATATATAAATATACATGTATCCATGTGTGTGGGTCGCTTTGGCCTACTTTGTCCTATCGTGCCGTGAGTAGCCAGCATATATCGTACCCGTATGAAACGCCTATTAGTATTCCATGCAGTCTGTACAAAACGAGCATTCACTTTCGCGCCCTTTTGCACTTAAAAGAAAAATCTCCCCTTTTTTTGTCCCGAATATACGGAAGGGTAAAAGCGAGTGGGACAAGATAGACCCTTAACGTACATAAAAAGCCACAGGTGTTAAATTTTCGAAAGATCGTGTAGCTTTTTATATGTTTAGCGAATATTTTAGGGAATTTTTTATTTATTTATTTTTTTTTTAATTTTTTTTTATAATTGTGACATTATTTTAAATCGTCAGAAGTTTGAAAATTAAAGAAATAAAGAAAATTCATTTCGATAAATTCGTCAACTTCGTATTTCGCGTAAAAATATATATAAGTGTGGGGCTTTTCGTGAACGAGAGTGTCTATAAAAATTCAGTAGCTCGCCTGATTTATTCATGACGAAATGATTCTCGAAATCACGATCTCGAGGACTTTTATTCCGGACGGTATAAAAACGATCTTGAGCATAAATAAATATCCTGGGAAACGAAAAGTTGGCCAAATCGCAAAGTGCATAGAAGTGTAGGGGAGAGGAAGGGCGAGAGATATACAGAACGTGTGAGGAACGAGACGAGAATATATATTTATTCGAAGGATGTCTGTTTTTATTTTTATTTAATGTTTTCTCTCTCTCTCTCTCTCTCTCTCTCTCTCTCTTCTCTTGTTTTTTTTTTTACACGAATTCGAAGCGTTTGAAGGATTGCTGTACGCTGGGTATGACGAGAAACGGTAGAGTTTGCGAGTAGAGGGCAAAAGAGTAATATAGTGCCTGAGCGATGGCAAGAATATTTAGACGGGGCGTGCTTCGACGGCGAAACCCGAGCACACCGTGCTCTCCAGCAGTAAACACGAGAAAAAGATAGAGAGAGAAGAAAAGATAAAAGACTTGAGAAAGAAAGAGAGAGGGAGAAGGATCGTGGGAAAATATATAAGCAACTGGGGGGGGTATAATATCTCGTTCGAGCACCCACAACCCAAGAATTTCTAAGGATACGACGAGGACGTGGTCCTTTCCCTCCTGCTTTTAGCGTAATAATATATGTAAGTGACGGTCGACGAAGATCAATTTATAACTTCGCCAATGCCAACAATATCACGTCGAGATTCAAATCCTCCAATTCCGATTCAATTCAATGTAATGACTTTATATATATGTGCACATACCTATATCCCTATATGTAAAAATATTTCGAAACTCTGATTATTCTAGTTGACGTGACAGCCCCCAAGTAACCAGATCAGAAGAGAGAGAGAGAGAGAGAGAGGGAGAGAGAGAGAGAGAGAGAGAGAGAGAGAGAGAGAGAGAGAGAGAGATCTGAATGTGCGAGATAGTTCGAAATTGAATTAGGAGCAACGAATAACCCTCGTCAAAGTGGCATCGTTTCCACTGCTCTTATAGAATTACAGAAAATGAGTGCATCCATGGGATTCTTTACGAAAACGAAAAATATACTAAAATCGACGATTTTCAGAACAATTT
The DNA here is from genome assembly GCA_963989365.1 of Rhimphoctona megacephalus. Lineage (NCBI taxonomy): Eukaryota > Metazoa > Arthropoda > Insecta > Hymenoptera > Ichneumonidae > Rhimphoctona > Rhimphoctona megacephalus. The sequence continues at coordinate 15,388,992 of OZ022418.1, read as the reverse complement.
AGATTTTTTAGGTATTTTACGACCTAAATTAAATTTTCTAAATTTGAAATGAAAGAAAATTCATAAGAATAATATTACGCTAATTATACGAAATAACTCAGAAAACATTTTACAGAACACAAAATGCACGAAGTTTTTTAATTGAGCAACTTTCGTTTACGCCTGATAGAAAAGGCAAACGATTCAGTCGACCTTTTTCTCTCATAAATTCGTAAATTTCACATGAAAAAGCCGTTGGATGATACATAATCCTGCTGTACTCTTCCGAAGTCTAGATTTATTTAGTTTCGTAATAGAGCACGAACATACACTCACACAAATGGATACTCAGATGAGGGTACTTTAGGTTGTATGCTAATTCGATTATCAATTAAGAGTAGCGGCGTACGTGGACCGTTAGAACAAGAGGAAGAGGAAGAACCCTCGTGAAGACTTCGTCCTCGAGCAACCAAGTATAATTCTTCCTAGTCTTCCTCCTTCTTCCCTTCTTCTTCCTCCACTTCATCATCCTTTACCTCATGAGCTACATCTCTTCTCGCACAGCCCACGGGTGAAAGCTAATGCTTTTTGCGCCCTCCATAACTCGCTCCTCTCTTTGCTCCCCTTTCTCTCTCTCTCTCTCTCTCTCTCTCTCTCTTTCCTCTCTCTCTTTCTCTCTCGTTTTACACGTGCACATCCTGTAAACGCAGGAGCACCATTGAGAAAGCTTCTGCGTGTAATACAATCATCCATACATATCGTACACATATGAACACGCAAATACTTTAACAGCATCCGAAACACGAAGATCTAATCTGCATCGATAAACTAATCACAAGGGAAAGGAGATTATTATTCTATGTATAAACTTTATTACTATTTTTTCACATTTTTTTCAGTCATTATAATTTTTTTTTTAATAATAACATTATCCTATTATTGTTGTTTTTGTTGTTGTTTATGATTGACGTAAAAAATTAAGCGTCAAGACAATTTTTTTATTCTTCTTAATTGAGTTGCACGTTTGAAAATGACGTTAAAACCTTGAGAATGTGTGACTCATCACGAGGAAATAAAATACACAAGAGGTATTTGAATTCGGGGGTCAGAAATGACAGAGATTAGCCTTCTAATGTAAACAGCTCGTTTGAATTTCTATTTGGTTGTCAAAATTACGGTTTTTACTTTCACGAGTATTTATCGACGTAGGCCGAATCCACACGTGCATCGGCGTTTAACGAAAGTGGTGCAATTATTTAAATTTTATGATGAATCTCGTTTTAATTCAAATGAAGTTTCCTAATATATTTCAATTTCATTTAAATCGTGTTTTGCGAGCCTGGAAATTTCGGCTTTCGAAAAATTAATTTCTTACGACACGGTAGCTCGATCGGTTTCAAAATTTATTGAGGGAGTCGATTATCAATGAATTAATTGTCAAAATAGAGAAAGACATTTATTTGTCTAATAAAAAAGGCATTCATTATTTTCGATTGTTTTCTTCGCAACAAAGTTACGAATAAAGTTCTGGTCATGTAATTTTTAATACCTTCTTGCGTCTCAAAAGTTTCCAGTCAAAATGACTCATGATTCCTCAATTCGAAGCTGCTCGCTGTTTATCCAATAAATAATAGACAAATTTGAAAAACGCTCTTCTCCAATCTCGATAACAGAGTCATTTTTAAATTCGCCTTCTTGGGTTCGATGCACGATGTTACGTGGATCGATTGTTCCTTTTGCCAAAATATATACATATATCTATGTATTTTAGGTGTGCTCGGTTTGGGAGGTGGATCCACCCACGCAAGGCCAAGGTACGCGTCCCAGCATCAATTTTTTTCTCTCGCCACTTTTTTAACAGTATTTAACCGCAGCACGATTAACCCCGGAACTGACATTTCGTTATTTGTCTATCAATCCTAAATTCACATCGACAAAACACTGTTTTTCCCATTCTATCTTTACGTAAAACGTTTGCAGCACTCCGGACATCGTCGATTGAGATCAGACTCGAATCCCTAATTTTTTAACTTCCTCATAGAGGCGAAAAAATCGGGCCTGGGGGAGCGAAAACGAAGAAATTCACTTTTTAACGTCCCTTTCGGTATTTTTCTCGTTGAGAGCTTTGCAAGACTGGCTATCGACTGACCCGATTACGACAGGGAAGGTGAGTCGCTTTGCTCATCGTCGTTTTTGTTCTTTTCACCTCTGGATTGGCTACGTAATTCACTCTGACCTCGCTTTACGACCTCGTCGTCTTTCTCTCTCGTTCTCATTGTTGTGGCGCACTTAAACATACGTAAACACACGCTTGAACGATCGAGAGAATCTTGTCACGCGGTTTGACACGAGAACGAACGAGAAGAACTGTCAAAACAGACGAAACACAGTGAAATTGATTGATAATTCAAATTGAATTACGATTTGAGAATTGAAATACAAATTTTGTGTGAAAGTTTTGAAAGCATCGATTTTAGCTCCGAAAGGGATATTTTTAGTGAGAAAGTAACGCAGAGGATCGACCGAACATGAGGCTTAGGGCGTACTGTCAAAATAGAATATTACTCTCGTAAAAGAGCAAGAAAGAGAGACAGCGCGAGATTCCCCGGGCATGCGTGATCGTATTTTCCACCCTACCGCGAGGGGATGATTTTCTACATCCCCCTCGAGAATTTCCTGAAAATGAGGGAACGAATTTAGGACTTTGATGAAGATTTTTTGCTTCAGTTATTATTCAATATTTTTCTTTGGCAATTCAGTTTTTCGAAATTAAATTTTCTGCTGTTTTTTCAATTCTCTTCTAAGGGATTAATTGACTTTTGAAGAGAACCATTCACGCACAAAGCTTTCTCCATCTAGTGGCGGCATCTCTTGGTGAAAGCCTCGAGCCTCTACTCGCCTTGTTTTCCCACGAGTAATGCTCTGCAGAGAACACAGAAACTCTACAGATCGTCTGGAATAGCTGCACGAATCACAGGTTTATAATTCATCATTTGCAGCACGTGCCCATGAAGAGCTCTTCATTGATCGTCAATACGATAGATCGGTAATGCAGCTACGCATTCTACATTTAACAATTGTGATGAACTTCGATCTGCACCTTTCGATCTAATAAATGCGATCTAATAAATTTTAAAGCAACGGGCATAAAAAAGCTTCATTTCCATCTTATTTTTTTCTGCTAACATGGTCAAAGTTTCAAATATTTCATTTCGATAAATAACAATTCTTTAAGAAATCTATTGAATTACAAACAAAAAAATGGCACAGAATTCATCCAAATTCTTGAATTTTACAAAATACGACAAGACTTTCAATGTCGAAGAAACAAGACGTTTCCGAATATAATTTCCGAAAGTCCAGAGATGGAACAACAGAAAAGTTAATGTTCTTTTTTACTGCCAAGAAATTCCTTAAATATTAAACAAAAATGAAAGCTTTTCGAATTAAAATAATTTATCGATATTGATTCCTATATTTTTATGAAGTCGAGCGTTTCATCGAACGTTTAGAAAAATAGTAAGAAAGATACGAGTATTTTGAACAAATGCCCATGTATGACATTCAATTATTTATCTATTTTACTTTAGTTTATCGAGGTATATTCGAGTTATGTTAATATTGTCAAGACTCGTCTCTATTTTTTATAGTTACAAATTTATTTAGAAGAAGATTTATCTACGAAGGTACTGGGAATTCGAATAAATCTCTGACGTGTACATAGTAAGCCTGCTATGCATGTCGCAACGATTAGCTATACGTACCACACAGAGTGAGCATACACTCTCTTATCGTGTAAATGATTTAAGCTATTTATATGGTAGAGAACTGATAAAGCTGATATATATATATATATACACACACACACACATTTATACATAGATGCTGTAATACCTGTTCGCCTACTCTTTAATCGTCACAACTATATTTCATGAGAATCGTTGAATAATCAACCTAGACCGATTGCAGCCTTGAGAGAATCTTTTCGAGAGCATCTACGTGGAAGCGGAACTAAAAAATGATTAAACCTTTCCTCTAATTAATTAACTTTTATCAATTCATTCGAAGATTCTCCTTTGGTGAGAAAATACAGGATAAAAAGTGTTTTATTTTTCGATCTATGCTCGAAAAACACTTCGAAAACACCGAACGTTCGTTAGATAACTTTTTTTATTTCATCAAGAGCGATATGGGATAATAAAAATGAATTAGGGCTGCCGAATTGTGCCTGCTTATTTGTTTTGGAGAAAAAAAGTTTCAGACAGTTATTTAATCGGAGATTGGAGGCTAAAATCACTTTTTTATAGTCTCCAAATATAAGTGGATCCGAATGATAAAAAATGATTGCTGGATTAAGTGAAGTATAATTACAATAATGAGGTGTATAATTTCGAGAAGTGTTTTCGAATCCCATTGAAAATGAATGGAAATCGTAGTGCGAAATTCTGAAGAATTCAGGAGGAAAAAAAAAATAGATGGAAAAAAAGTGAAGAATAAAAATAGAGAGAAAAGAAGAAGACAAAGAATAAAATGTAAAAAAAAGGTGGCTCCCGGTTAAATTGAGAAGAAGAAATGGCAATCAGGATCTCGTGAATATGGCGGGTCTCTGAAGCAGTTGATTGCTGGTAACCGGACTGCCATCTAAGGAGCGAAGTACACGCGCGTTTCAATTTATTGCCTCCGTTTGCAAAGCCCCCGAAGCTTTTGCTTCTCCGGCTAACTTCTGCCCGGTACCCAATGGTAAAGATACCGAGGCCCCTTCGGCGCCGCTCTTCTCTCATCGCGTTACATTGGATACAGTATATTAGGTACAGTTACCGCACGAAGGGAGAACGAAACATAAAAAATGTGAGACTGAAAGAAAGAGAGATAAAGAAGAAAAAATATGAGAAGAAAAAAAAAAGTTTCAACTCGCGCCACTTTAATAACATAATAAATAAAGATACGAATCTGCCAGAGGGATTTTTCGCCTGTGGAGGCGTCGGAGAATCTTCTCGTTACCTTGTAAAACTAATATTCATGCTCCATTTCGTCTTTGCCTCAATTTTTTCGTACTATCTTCGAGATAATCAAAGTAAACGATTATTACCGATTACACAGATACTCTTCATTATTTTTGCCACAAAATCTTGCAATTATTATCAGAAATAGAAACGTGAGAACAGTGCATGCTCATGGAGAACTTAAACATTTTTTTTATCAACGTTTATCACGTTAGTTTTAAAAAAATGCTGATATTTTGATTTTCTTGCCCTAAGAGACGAAATAATAATTCGCACGAGTCATTTTTTTAAAATAGTTAATCGTTATTTTTTTTAATAGTAAATAGTTTAATTTAATAGTTTGTTTAATACTATTTATCACGTGATTCTTAAAAAATTGCTGATATTTTGATTTTCCTGTCCTAAGAGACGAAATAATAATTCGCACAAGTCATTTTTTAAAAATAGTTAATCGTTATTTTTTTTAATAGTAAATAATTTAATTTAACAGTTTGTTTAATACTATTTATCACGTGATTTTTAAAAAATTGCTGATATTTTGATTTTGCTGCCCTAAGAGACGAAATAATAATTCGTACAAGTCATTTTTTTTAAATAGTTAATCGTTATTTTTTTTAATAGTAAATAGTTTAATTGAGTAGTTTGCTTAATACTATTTATCACGTGATTTTTAAAAAAATTGCTGATATTTTGATTTTCCTGTCCTAAGAGACGAAATAATAATTCGCACGAGTCATTTTTTTAAAATAGTTAATCGTTATTTTTTTTAATAGTAAATAGTTTAATTTAATAGTTTGTTTAATACTATTTATCACGTGATTTTTAAAAAATTGCTGATATTTTGATTTTGCTGCCCTAAGAGACGAAATAATAATTCGCACAAGTCATTTTTTTAAAATAGTTAATCGTTATTTTTTTTAATAGTAAATAAATAATATATGTTAATTTTTTTAATAGTAATAATAAATAATAAATAAAAATTTAATAGTTTGTTTAATACTATTTATCACGTGATTTTTAAAAAATTGCTGATATTTTGATTTTCCTGTCCTAAGAGACGAAATAATAATTCGCACAAGTCATTTTTTTAAAATAGTCAATCGTTATTTTTTTTAATAGTAAATAGTTTAATTTAATAGTTTGTTTAATACTATTTATCATGTGATTTTTAAAAAATTGCTGATATTTTGATTTTCCTGCCCTAAGAGACTAAATAATAATTCGCACAAGTCATTTTTTTAAATAGTTATATTGCCTGTAATTTTGATTCGGTATTTATTTGTTTTTGAATCTTTATAAATAATTCAGATATTTTTAACGATTTTAAAATAAGTCCGCAAGATATGGGGAGTTACGGTAAAATATTTCTGACACCAGATTAGAAAATTTATGTTATTTTGTATGTAAAGCTTATACCGGAAGTTAACTACCTGTTACAGTTCACTCTTCGTTCGAGTGAAAAAAAAAAAAAAAAAAAAATAAGATAAAACATTATCTCATTTATTTAATATATTATCACATATTTTAGACTACGCTCGACATCTGGCATTTTCCAGAAAACTTTCTGAGTGGCTGTAATTTTTTTTATTCACACGTACTGAGTTTCTTCTTTATTTGAAGAGCCAAAATACGAATGAATAAAAAATGAAAGTAAAAAGACGTGTAACCACTCTAAACTTGGACGTGTCGAAAATTATATCATGCAAAACTAATCACGAATCATAAATAATTATTAAACATTCCTTCAATACTTAAAAAATGAAGCCTACTAAAAAATATTGAAATAATTAGACGAAGAAAATAAATTCAACATAATGAAGCCTGCGAAATTCAATCCGCACAAGTCTTTAATTAACGAAGGAATTAATCCGAAACTAATTGATGATTTATCATATCGAAAATCGCACGTTATTGCAAATATATTCAAATCTCTATCAAACCTATTTTTTCCGAATTTATATTCTATGAATTAAATAATAATTTTTAAATATTGTGTTTTTTTTCTCTTTCGGTTTTGACGCTCATTTTCTCATATACGAAATATCGAAAATAATATTTATTAAATCGAGAGCTCACACTTAACGATGGGCACGTGTAATTTTTTTATTGCAATCGACCTAACTATTTTCCTCACCCTCGAATCTCATCGTATCTATAATAGCGAATAAGCGAGCGGTGTGAACGAGCTATCAGAGCTGTTATAATAATAAAAATAGTATATAATGGAATGCATCAAGAGAGGATAACACACTCCCACGCTCTTCAACGTGTATGTCTTGTAGCTGTGGCCCCGTACGACACATACGAAGATAAGGCTCAGTTACGAGCTAGAAATGAGGCATTATTGTCGAGAGGAATAGCAAAAGAAATAATTAATATTAAACGAGTTAATCGCGAGTGGAAAAATGGAGAAGAGAGAGCGACGATTTTATGTGCGTGTTGCACGCTCTTTTCATCGAACCTACTGCTCTCTGCATAACATAGAAATAAAAAAAAATTCTCCTTGTGTACATTCATATATACAGGGTGTCTCAATCCGAAAAATCACAAATATTCAACTTGCTTTATTTATCAACGAAAGAAAACTCTAAAAAATGTGCGTTACTCCAGATTTTCTTTATATTTCTTTTTATTCACAACAAAATTACATTTTTTATCGATTTTTATCGTGTACAAGAAATAAATAGGTAATGTATTATTTATTGTGAGAATTTTTAATTTTTGCATTTCTCCCAAAAACGAATATAGAACGAAAAAATTGTACAGGACTTTTCTTTCTCATTTGTAAATTTCGCACGTGTTTCTTAACCCTAGAACTCCACAACTGGGTAATTCGTTACCTCACGAAAATGTCAAATTTCCTTTCCGAACTAATTTTTTTAAACCATTCCTTTCGTTTTATAGAGTTTTCTCCATTAAATAATTACCGAATGCGACGTTATCATACATCATTCTCTTTGTTATGAAAAAACGAAGAGAATGGTATACAATTAAACCTTATTATCGCGTACGAGGACCATTTTATACTAAATAACAGATTAGGGAGAGCGGTTGGTCTATGGAGAGCGGTTGGTCTAGTGGATAAGGGCTTGGGCTCGCGCGCCGTGGGTCCCGGGTTCGAATCCCGACCAAAACACCAATGAAAAATTAAAATTTTTTTCACGTGTTTCCACTGTAATCCCGGGTGGTTTGGACTCCACCTTTATAAAAATCATGTCCAGACCTCGCTGTGATGCCTGAGCGGTCGGTGTACGGCTCCGGGTGCCTCGCGTTCTTATCGTGCGGGATGGTGGCCCCCTAGCCGTGTACTTGGCTAGCTCATTGCATTACAGCTGAGGAGGTATCTTTTCTTAAGCGCCTCTGGTAGCTGTGCTTGAGCATGCTCGCATTGCTACCCGAGGAAATTAAGTAGGTACCGGCTGTATCGGCAAGGTTTTCTGCAGTTTCCCTTCGCCCTCGGTAAATGCGATACAGTTGGGGATAAGTCGGCTGCAGCCGCACAGGGGGGTCTTTGGAAAAGGGGGGGGGGGGGGACAAGCTAAAAAGGGGAGAACCTGAGCAATGGCAAATACAATAAAAAAAAAAATACTAAATAAAAGATTGGGTAATTATTTCCCCAGTATGAGGTTTATGTTGGAAAAAATGGATTGTGGGGTTCTAGGGTTAAGTTTCGAGGCTCATTATTGGCGCACCCAGTAAGTGCGAAATATTCCTGATGGAAAGGCACGTGTAATTTTCTTTTTAAATCGTTCCACTTACGCCTTTTTGAGAGTGAAAATTGGATAAATAAAAATATCGATGTCACAGTGATAAAAAGGCTTTAGAGGCTCATGAAATAAATAATCGATACGCCTTTCGAGCTTCGATTTATCGATACGTATCTGGAGAAGCAACGTTCTAGATCATATTTGCACGAACGACAAACGCAGCGTGCGATCTTCGCCTCGTTTCTTTCACCACCTTCGTATTTCGCTTTACGTGAATTATTGTTAATCAAGTTAACGGGTTTGTGTTTCATGCATATAACGGTCGATTCCATATACCGGTAGTGCGTGTAATAACAGAAAAAATTATTAATGTGCAAGAAAGAAAAAGAGGGAGGGGGCGAGGAGGGGAAAGAAAAGGAAGGTTGATAAAAAGATCGCATACGAACTCGAAAGATTTGAATTTAAAAAATGGCCAAGTCTCGTTTATATTAAAACAGGACATTTTTTTTTCTCATTCCTATTATTCTTCGTGAAAAGTAGCAGCAGCATTTGATTAAGTAGCCGATGAGAACGCCGATGAGATCCTACAATAATTCAAATTCAAACGTGTCGAAGCGATATTGTTTTTTTTTTTTTTTTCTCACGAAAAACAAGAGGCGACGAAATATTGGTACATCGTTTTATCAGGATTGTAAATAGGCGGAAATTCATCGTACGCGAAAGTCCGATAAAAAAACGGGACTGACGACATTTTACATGTAGATAAATGTAAAAGTGTTTGCTAATGGTTACAAGACATGAGGTCTACTATTATTTACAGTAGCACAAGAATTTTCTATCCCAGAGAAGCCTTAATCGTATGGATCAAAGACAATACCGATTCCTGACGTGAAATTTTCGTTTAATTGCCGTTCATGTGCTTTTTTTTCTTTTTCATTCAGGTCTTTTTGCGAACGGAGCATCCGGCTTCTGTGTATTTTAAACGCTAAGAATCCAGACTGTCTCGACGACGATTTCTCGTTCGTTTATTATATCCTGTTACTATCCTCCTGAGAGGGGAATAAATTCTTGTGATATTTTCCACTTTGTGTACTTAAAATACTCGTATATATTTGTGCAAATATTCATCGTATAAAAGCATAAACTTTGAGAGAAAGAGCGAGAGAGCTAGAGAGAGAACTAGAGAAAAAGATTCGAGACGGTATGGAGAATTCGTTCCCCGAGACATAAAACGATCGAAGGCTTTAAATAATTCACAATTTTTAGCCTTCGCGCCCTTGCCCGTCTGGACTGCTACCGAATACAAAAAAAAAATCCCGGTTATTGATTCCGCACGGTCCAATAATTCACCTGCCATTCCGGTATCTAAAAAACACCGAAGAGCAAAATTAAACAGTGCAAAAAAATCCTAATTAGATCTTGCCACATGAAAATTTCATTCAAATCGAATTAAAATACATTTTTGTTCCTCGATCTACCGGATTTTCTCATTTTTCTGAAACGTTAAAACATAAAATAAATCGTAAAATAAAAATCGAGTCATAATTCATCTCCCTCATATATGGTCTAGTAGCTTAACTGGGACACGGTCGTTTTACAAATTCAGCGTCTCTAATATGCAGCTGCATGGGGTTTCTCTCCAAAAATTTCCACAGCGTGTATTCTGTGTTTACAATCGTGATATTATAAATCGCTTTTGACAAAGTGGGTCACCAAGATCACATTTATATAAGTCCACAATAGTACACACAAAGATAAATAAACGTAAGTACTTTAATTGACAACTAGAATAATAACAGTAATAAATAAATTATGGTATTAAAATTCACACAGTTGGAATGCAACGAACGTTCTTCTTCACGTATAAAATTCATTATTTTTCAAATCGTCAATATTTTTCATTGCAACGTTATTTTTTTCTCCAATAAAATATGATAGAATGGTCAATAATAAGAAAGAAGAAATTTCGTTGCATTCCAACGATATTGAGGATGCTCAGAAAAGATGGTGATGTTGTTCGTAATTCTCGGTTGGATCGTTGGTTTCGCCATTGAGCGATCAGTAGCTTTTATACGAGCGAGTACAAGCGATGACGTACTATTTTATGTCGCTCGAGACTGGCACGCGCCGATCGAATAACGAGACAGCGAAAATGATAGTAATATACATATATATATGTATGTTGGTACAATATAAATAGACAGACGTGTTGGCTGACAAGAATAGAGAAGGCAGAAGCCTCGTTGAGGGGAGAAAAGGGAAAGTGTACATAGTGTAGGATCACACATGAGGGAAATGGTGGCGCGTGCCAGCTGCAATGGCATTTACCACAAAATATGCAAAGAGACGTTTTCTATTGTGTATTCGTAAAGTGCTGTCGTCGAGAGTTTGAACTGATGAGATTATAATGACGATACTTTGGGATAGGAATTCATGGATGATCATTTATTCGTTTCTATAAAACGCATATACACATCGATACATCAATAAAAATGTACGTCTATATATATATATATATATATATATATATATATATATATATATATATGAGAAGAAATAAGTGAAAGAAGTAGCCAACTAAGAAGATGTACCGTTGACGATGAAAATATGTTCGTGTGTATAGTCACTCTTCCTGAATGAATGAATGAATGAAACGGCGGCGAGAATGAATCGAGAGAAGAAGAAGGAATGGAACGAGTCCCAGGAGTATAGCGTGTACGACTTGAATTCGTATATATAGACATACGGTAATACGTATATATATAAATGTATAGGTATAAGCAAGCACACTTTGATCTCGACATATGTGCACGTATATAACATTCGTACAAGACGCGTAACTCGTATAACGTGCGAGGAACTCGATATCGGGTTTGATTCCCGTTATACAATGTATATACATTTGTATATATAAATGTGTGAGTGAGAAGGGCAAAGAAAGAGGAAGAATTGCATGTTAGCACGTTCGTGCGACGCGCATCCTTTTTTTTTCGTTTCTCCAGTCTCTTTTGCCTTTAACTAGGATTTAGGGAGTCTTTGAGAAGCACAAGGGCGTAAATAACTTTGGAGAGAGTTTGGAAAAAACTTATGCAAGCTATTTTGATAATGAAAAATTTTTCTAAGAGTCAGATCGAAGGTAAGAAAGGGGAAAAAAGGTATTTGAGGTATAAACGATCGAGGAGCGAGAAGGAACTTGTGTGTCAATCAATCGGTCATCCGTGGAGATGAGGATCGTTCAAATCGTCCATTAATCTTTCGGCGTTTGAGTCTCCTTCATCAATGACTCTTCCCAGCGAGAGATCACATCCCATGGAGGAGTGTCTCGTTCAGGATGCTTTTTTTTTCATCCTGCTTAAGGCAGGACAAGAACATCTAATTGAAGTCTCTCTCTCTCTCCATTTTTTTCTATTTGTTTTTCTATAAGCCTATGGTTGAGATGGACGACAAAAACGAGACAAGAAAGTGTCCTGCGGCTTTGAAAAATGAAGAGGCTCAGCAGCCTCTCTCAGCGGGTTTATCACTTGGCTAGTTTAGCGTATGCGGTCAAGCATTCTCGATAGATCGAGCTCGAACCAACCCTCTCTTTTCTTTTCTCTCTCTCTCTCTCTCTCTCTCTCTCTCTCTTTTTGCACAATAGTAATGCAAAAAGGATGGACGGTGCATGTGCAGCGAGAAATCGAGACGGTCCAACACACCTCTCGATTCAGGATGCTGTATTGTGGTCCATGAGTATGGAAAGGGAGAAGAAGGATAAGAGAGGAAAGAAAAAAGAGGAAGAGACCCCGTGACGCCGTCTTGCGGCTGTGCAGGTAGATTTATGGCGAGGGGGAAAGCCCAGGGAGAAGAAGAGTGAGAGGATCACAAGTAGAAGAGAAGCAGATGAAGGAGGAGAAGAAGAAGAAGAAGAAGAAGCCGAGAAGCAGTACAGACGAAAGAATCGTGTATACGCGCTGGCTGTTTGTGTCGCAGGTCAGCCGCAGTTCACGGTCAAGCGCGGGGGAGAAAGAGAGAGAGAAAGAGAGAGGGAGAGAGAGAGAGAGAGAGAGAGAGAGAGAGAGAGAGAGAGAGAGAGAGAGAGAGAGAGAGAGAGAGAGAGAGAGAGAGGAGAGAGAGAGAGAATGAAACCACAACGCCACCACAAATGCCGTCGCGACGCCGACACACGTAAACGAATCTATATACCGGCAGTCCCGAAAATCGTCTTCGAAATGCAGAGGATCGCTAGAACGTAAAATTCTGAAGAGAAAAGTCCTCAAGCATTTTTCTCTCTGATGCACTGATCATGAGACATTGTGATTAATGCGTGACAGCCAATCTAGCGCGCTGATAAAAAGTGGGAGTGGCGAGCGCAGTACGATAAGGCGTGAACCTATCCACTGCATCTAGCAGGGCAGGGAGCGCTTCCCTCCTTATGCTTAACCTTCTGCCACCCTGGATTGGCTGTGACTAATTAATTAATATTTTATTAACGGTGCATCAGAGAGAAAAATACCTAAAGACTTTTCTCTTCAGAATATCATGATCTACACGTTAAATAAATCTAATACCCGAATTTTGTGACACTCTATATACAAACGTGTGTGTATAAAGGAATAATGCCTGAGGCTTACGATTTATAAAATAAGAACGGGAGGCTTGTACCGAAGTCGAGCAACCACCGACGTAATAAAATCTGCCGAGTCCTCCTGGCCGGTATGAGAAAGAAAAGCCCCCTTAACCATGAAACGAGCTACCTCGATACAGTATTTTATCTTCATCGAATGTTGATACTGAAAAAGTCGTATTCCCCTCGTCCTTTTACAGGATTAAATGACGTGCCGATACGCCCCTTTGACTTTTAATCGGTCCGTTTATATATACACGTCCTCCGTTATCGGTGCATCGAACTTTTGCTCTTAAAACCACCGTGCGCGCCACTAGGGGAGAGATGAAGAAACTGAGATGTTTGTGTATTGTGTGTAAGAGCTTGTATGCCCGTCGCGACGCCAGGTCGCACCCTCTTTTACTTGCCAGCTTTGAAAGCCGATCCTCGGGAGCTTTTCATTTTGGTAATAGCTCGCGTGGCGTGCCGTACGGATATTAGCTTAGCAGCCAACAACATGAGTTCTCGAGACTCGGCTATATACACATATATAAACGCGTATATACACAAATATATACTTCAATAGGTGTACTTTTGTCGTGACGAATTCGATTATATAGATCCTGGGAAATGGCCGAGGTAGTGGGATCGTGATAGGAAATGGTGAATGGAATTTCAACACGTGGCAAAATTTCATCAAGAATATCGAGAAAAACTCACCGAGTTTCATGCATTTAAAACGAAAAATAAAATTGATAATCCTATAAGAAGACTGGATTAACTCCAATTTATTACTAATTATAATTACTTTGATAAATCGATTAATTGGGGATCTTGGATGCTCAACGAGATGTTATACATCTCCGGATCAGTGGATAAAGAATCCACACGACTGACTCATTTCTTCTCTTCTGTATTTATCTTCTTTTCTCTCTTCTTCACATATTTCATTTAATCTCTCTCTCTCTCTCTCTCTCTCTCTCTCTCTCTCTCTCTATTTTTTTTCTTTTTACTTCATTTTATATTATTTTGTTTTTATATTATTTTATATTATTTCGTTTTATATTATTATTGTATGTATATAAGCGCTGTTGCCTAAAAGTTAATACTGAGGCAAAAATAAACAATCAAATCAAATAAAATCAAATCTCTCTCTCTCTCTCCCCTCCCCCTCCCCCCTCTCCCCCTCTCTATCCCCCCTCTCTCTCCCTCCCTCCCTTCCTCCCTCCCTCCCTCCCTCCCTCCCTCTCTCTCTCTCTCGCTCTCTCGCTCTCTCGCTCTCTCTCTCTCTCTCTCTCTCTCTCTCTCTCTCTCTCTCTCTCTCTCTCTCTCTCTCTCTCTCTCTCTCTCTCTCTCTCTCTCTCTCTCTCTCTCTCTCTCTCTCTCTCTCTCGCTCTCTCGCTCTCTCGCTCTCTCGCTCTCTCGCTCTCTCGCTCTTCCTCAGCGTATATATTTTTGTGCTGGATGACTTGCGGACTCGGGGTAAAATTATCCATCCAATTATCCAATTACCGCGTTCGCATTAGCGTTCGCGTTGCACTCTAATAATTGCAAACCGCGTCTTTTGCGATACATCGGTCCAGTATGGGGGCCAAGCTCGAGCTCCTCTTTATTTCGCGGACGCACAACGACGACCTTCGCGGCACAGCTGGCTTTAGCACAAGCAACATTCACCCACCGTATATATATATATTTATATATTAATTATGTAAATACATATATATTTTGCATGTCTGGAAGCAAAAGATACGAGCCACTATGCAGAACACGTTGAGCTACGTGTGCGGGCGGTTTATAATTATTACTTTCTCGATCTTCCTCTAATGTTTTTTGTATATTTATATTATTTCCTGCGACCATAAATTTCCTGAATATTAACGAACGCTACTGAACTTTATTTTACACCGTTTTTTCATTTTCAAAGCCAATAATATGATAACGAGTAAGTTTCTCATTTTCAAAATGATCCTTAACAAAATTTTTGACAAACGGGCAAGAAAAAATTATTTTATAACGTGCAGAAATGTAATACATGTTTGAATTACTTTTATCGGATAGAGAAATTCGAAACGTCGAGTTTGAAACTCTGTTATCAATAATTGTACACGTAATTACAGTACAAACGATGAAAACAAAGTTTCAACGAATACGAGAATAATGTCTTACTGAAATAAGTGTAAATGATAATTATCTGTATATTTATCTAAGGAATATGATCGATTAATGAAATATGTTGATTGTATATTCGGTTAAATTTCTAATCGATTTATGATGATTAATGATAATGACGGTTGGATATCGAAAAACAGGTGCAAAGAGAACTTACCGGATGATTTCTGATCCCAAGCCGCACCTTTGAGTATTTCTTCATCAGTACTCGCCACAGGACGTAGGCCATCTCGTTTTACTATTCTCGCACGCACGACGCGCCCCCGTCTATCATTTGCTATAGATATATGCGAATTTTTCTCGATTTTTTTTCTCCAATTTTATTCGCTTTATACACGATACGATAAAACGGGGCTGCTGGATATATTATAATAAATATCGCGCACGAAACTTCCTCACTCAGTAGCCAGAACACTTACGAACACATATGAATATGTTTCTATCTATATATGTGTTAAATATGTATACGAATGTGCACTTATAGGTTCGCGTGTACCGGTTCACACTCATCCATATTTCCACGCGCGTGTCCACTTCCGGTTGGCGCAAAAGTTTTCTCTGACATCTACATATCACTTTTATTCCTTTCCTCTTTCGATGTTTATATATCGATATAAATTACGTGTAGATATATTTTTTATAAACGTTAGTGACTCGAGATCTCTTCAAGTCCGTTTATTTCTCTCGTTTTTTTTAACTGTTTTTTTTTATTTTTATTTTTTTTTTCAACTAGAGAATTATTCGATTTCTAATTGAGAATCGAGGTCTGGCACCTCTCGAAAGAAACAGGAATAACTTAAATGTCAGTCGAGCACCGAATCAGAGCTCACCACCTCGAAAGAGTGACGTGAATTTGCCCATTCCGAAATTGTATCGAAATAAATTCGAGTCATTTCTTCTATCAATTGTTTTCGTTCTTTTGGTCTAAGGCTGAGAAATGAATTATTGGATATTTTAATTGTCCAACGTTTTTATAGTTTTATACGATTTTGTTTAATTTTACACTATTTTTGAGGGTATTTTTTTTTCGCTGAGAATATTCGTGCGACGAAGAATGCAACTTTGCTATCCTCTCGGCAGGGCGAACACGTCATCGACCGGACTTTTATTACTGAGAATTTATCACGTAACGCGCCGCGATGAATTCTAATATGCACGAGGATTTATTAGTGTGCGTGTTTATTTTTGTATGCGTGTACAAAATTGCACGTGAAATCGTGTTAATCGATAATAATCGGTCGATCGGATCGAATCACCGTCTCTTTCGAGGAGGTTCCAAGTTGTCCATTAAGACTCTGAATCACCGGGTAGTGGATTCAACGAGATCACACAGGGTTGACGCTCACTTCATATTGACTTTAACGATCTCGTGATTATTGGGTCGATTTTTATAAGTATTTTAGTTGATTATTAATTATCTGATAGTAAAAAAAAAAACAAATTTGACAAATTTCGTCGTTTCTCAACTTCTTCGGATTTCCGGAAACCACACTCGACCTAATGCCATCTTGAATGAAAAAATAAATGAAACGCTATCATAACTTCCGTCTCATTTTCTTTCGCGAAAGAAACTTTGTCGCAGCGTTTTTAATCGAGCGACATCTCGTCATTAATAATTAATTAATGTTTTTTTTTTTGTCTTTTATGCTCTTTGCTTTACGAGTCAAAGGTCACGGTCCATTCGTGATCTCGTCTATCCAGCGTTCGGGTCACCGCGCGCTTTTGTCGTTGATCCACAGGTGGACCCGCCATTTTTAATTTTTGCCTGCATTTTCTTTTTTTCCTTTTGATTTTAAGCTGTTAGAGATTTTTGTTACAAAAAATAGAGACTTTGCTCGGAGACGAAAGTTCAGTCGACCAGGAAAAAGAATTAATTGCTGTTTGACTTTGGTCTCGTAGAAGATTCTCGTACGATAAATAATGCAGCATGAATCACTTGGAATAATGATAAATAAGTTGGTAATGTTTATGATCAAATCGTCGAACCAATCGATATCAATGCACACACTCAAATTTTTACACTTTATTCACTTTTTAATCCATCGATCATGGTCCAGTTTCTCCATCTTTCGAATTTCTTTAAAACTCCGAAAATGTTCACTTACAAACAAAATTACGATTGTTTCGTTATACGATTCGAGTGAAGATTAAAATTACGTAAAAACTTTGAGTCGAGTTTAAATGAAATGGAAGAGCGGCGCACAACACCCGACGTCGTTCGCTGTCGGGAAATAACTGACAGCACACACGCAAGAACGCAACCAGCCAAGCACCGGCGCCGCGACGCTCACAACTGTGCTCCTCCACCAGCTCGCTTATAAAAGGCTCCACTTATATTGGCAACAAACATATCTAATAAATTTTTTATCACAATAGAAATATTAGAATTTTTTTTTATTCTTCTGTTTCTGTTTATCGCACATTCGTAACTTTTTATTCTGTTGTCATTTATATCGCATTTATTGTCGTCAATAAATATATAAAAAGAAAATAATAAAATGAGAAAAAAATGGTACTTCACCTTATTAATTTATCGTTTTTTTTATTTATAATTCCATTTAATTGATTTAAAAATTTAATTGATTAAAAAATCGTACAGTTTTAGTAAGTGAATTTTTTCAAACACGAATCGAACTTTTTTGATGCCAATTTGATTTACGATTCCACAACTGTATACGCCAGTGAAAAAACGTTCAAAAATGTACAATTTACTTTTCAATTCGACGTTAATTCGAATTTCATCTGCAGTAATAAAAAACTATAAAAAAAGAACCTTCATGTGAATTTACATAGTGAGTTACCGTTATTTTGGGAAAGAAGACATAAAATTTTTTTTATAAAATATACACTGAACGCTATAGTCCTAGATTACCGTCAATTAACTTTCTATCTGCTTTTGACTGAATCATTAAACGAAAATAAACTCTAAAGAAACGGTACCGAAATGTCCCAGCATCCCAAAGTATTATTTTGTCAGTTCAATTCAAATTTCATATTTTCTGCTTAAAAAGAAAGCCTCGAAAATGTTTGTCAAAAAAAGGTGTCTTTTATTGCCTCGCAATATATCTGCTGAATTGACTATTAAAATTTGAAGGTGCTCGACAAAAAAAAAAGAAGTTGTTTCGAAGGATAGTCCTGAGTCATCAATAGACCCGGTGAATATCATCTTCACAGTATTTTTAATATATATATTCTTTTTTTCTTTTTTTTTTCATCTATAATACATCTCTGTATTATGTAGATGTTAGAATAGACACTGCCGTACATGAATAAATAGACAAAACGTGGGCCACGTTTCGACAGTGGAGACAATGGTATCCTCTCCTGGTAGTTTTTGTAGCTGAGTCCCGATGGCTCACGTGACTGGCACACGTGAGGACCCTCGAAATAAAAAAGGGTCCCTTTTGCCCACTCTTCATTCACGCGAGCATCGTTTCGGTCCTTTTTTTTCGTGGGAGGTACATCAGCAGCAGGACGGTGTTCGAAAAGTCGAGGATGAAAGATGGACTTCCGGTTCGTGATGGAACGTCCGATCGAAGCTTACGAAAACAATAAAACTACGTTTATTTTTCCATTTTCACTAAGGTAAACAAATATGCGTTAAAAATATTTTTTTTTTACGTGGAAAATTAATGTTTTTCGAAAAAATATTGTTCACCCAAGTCTCCTCTGGGAAATCCTCAAAATAATAGTAACCAAAAGTGCTAAGCTCACATTTGTTTAACCGTAACAAAATTTCCTGCAATTCTCGAATATTTAAATGAATAAAAAAACATTCGTGTACAATAAATCTCGATCGAGAATCGTAAATTTCTCATTTTTACGTCTACTTTTATTCACGATACTTTTACAAAGATTATTCAACAAATTGCACAAAAAACGATTATTCTGCAAACAATCTTTTTCAATGATATTTGTTTTTAAGGGGCCAGTCCACTTTGAAAATTTCAAAAAATCGATTTTTTTTTACTGTTTTCGAAAGTACATACATTCAGAAATATTGTGTCAAAATTTTATGAAAATCCGAGCTCTCTAAGTATTTTTTTTTTTACCTGAACGTCAGGACCTCATTTCATCTACCTGAGCGTATAGCGCGCTCAAACGCGTTTTTCTCGAAACAACGTTTTCAAAATCTAGCTCCATCGTATCTCTAAAACTAATGAACCGATTCTCTTGAAATTTGAACCACATATCGCAAACATGATTCGCAACAAGATGACCCTCGATGGTTTTAAAATTTTGATTTTTACTCTTTCTTCTTTGTGAAAAACTGCGAAAAAACGCGTTTTTTTTTACTTTTTTCGTTTTTCATCTGCCATTTTTTTATTTTTTGATAAAACTTTATATCCAAGGATCATTTTGTAGCTGGTGTCATACCGAATCTAATGAACTTTGATTTTTTTGTTTCAGACAAGCCGTTGCCGAGTTGTGATGGAGCTACCTAGCCCACCTATTTTTGAGGCGTTACGTTAAACTATAGTTTTTGTACTTAAAAATGAATAAAAATGAATTTAATTTTTTTTTAATGTATTTCAAGACTTTATTTATCAAGCCCAACAACTTTTATATTCGTATCTTTTATTAAATCCTCAAAAAAAAAATCGCGAAAATAGCCTTTTTTCGTGGCTCCAAAGTGGACTGGCCCCTTAAATTCCAATATTGGAACTGAATTGCAATTTTTTCATTGCAATCGATCGAGACTTTGTATTTTTAGCTCGAACATTTTTTATGAATTGTTACCTCGCTACGCGTGACTTTTTGCGCTTTATCCGAACCTCCCACGATTAGTTACGACTAACAACAATATACCCCCTATACGGATGTATAAACTCGAAAATATAGATACATATGTTAGTCTATATATGTATATCTCCATTAGTTACGACTAACAACAATATGCCAGATGTACATACATATATAGGCGCCATAGGCGATTGTATATATATAAAACGACACACACTTTTAAGTGTGGTGGATATCCCTCTGACGCGCATCGAACTCTCTGTTCTCCGTAGCGGCATTGGCTCCCTCCTGAACGCAATTCGCTCTCCGGGCACACGAGCGAGTTAACCATAGCTGTATATAACTCTTTCGTTTCTCCTTTGAAACACGTCTCGCAAAGCGAGGTTCTCGTAGCAATAATACCCTCTCGTGTATACCGAATCGTAGCCGGGTACTTCCTCTCCCATAAACAGACATATATAGATCGAGTGGTGTGCAGCAAAAGGGCTTAGGCGACGAGATTCACCCGGCAAAATAACACGTGGGTTAAAGCCTTTTCTCAAGCTGGGCTTTGTTACACATACTATATGAGATAGGAGCAAAAGCCACGAGAGTGCAAGAAAGAACATGTTGATATCGTATATCTGTATATAAAAGAGCGCAGTCGAAGAACTTGCGAGGCGAACTCTACGAGGGCACACCTCGTCGTGGTCGTCGTCGTCGTCGTCGTCGTCTCTTGGACCACGTCGTCGAGTCGCAGCAAGACTAACGCGGAAAGCAGTACATTTACGCCTCCGGCGTGTCACCGCTCCGGGAGAGCGCATATAGAGCCCTCTGTACCAATACAGGCTGTCTCAAAAGCTCCAATTTCTTGGAGATCGATAGATCCTTTCATTCCAAGCATAAAAGTCCTTGGCCATTTCTTCCTACGAAGCACCGTTGACGAGATAATTACCGATTTGTCACAGCCAATCCCCTGTATTGATTAAAAGATGGGGCGTGGCTGGAAAAGCAATCGCGCAGCGATTGGTCATCGTTTATCAATCAATATCTCGTCAACTGAACATCGTAGAGAAAAATCGCTGGAGGCTTTTCTCTTTGGAATTTTACGATCTATTTATCGTATAAATCTTGAACCTGATTCTTCCGACACGGTGTATATATAAGGTTTAGAACTCCCTCGAGCGCCCTTTTACCGTTGCACTTATAAACCACCGGATTATATTTTACATTGCATATTGCTGGATCCTCTCGTTGCTCCGGACTTCTCTCTATGTCGTAGCAGTACTCTTCAGACTCCTTTTCCTTCTTCCTCGTGGATCTAAGCATGAAGCAAGATTGCTATCTCTAATCGTCGTACAGCATGCGTTCCCACGTCCGCTATATTTACACACATATAAATATATAAATATATGTTTGCATATATCGGGTGTACAGACTCTAAGTACGTCATATTTGACAGCTGCATCTGTTCTTCCGATCGAAAAAAATGCCTGAATTTCAACCGATTTAACCGAATATTATGGATTCAGGATCTTTCATTTTTTACTATATTTGCGCAAAATTACAAGATTTAGGAACAAAAGCTGTATCTACTGTTTTTTTTTAATAGTAGTTCGCGCTGGATATACAAATAATAATGGATTTCAAAATTTGTTTGACTTCTATTTTTCTCACAATAAGCTCATTATTTCCTTAACGAGATTATCAACATTACGATTCGGACACCCCGTAAATCTTCCTGTACAAGGATGGCGGCTACGTGAATGGTGCATTTACCAAATGAAGCACCTACTCATAGCTCGACTAGTAACACACATACCAAGCTATTCCAACTATGGAATCTTATCCTTCCTGTTATCATGCAGCTGGTAAAGAATAGCTGAAAAAAAGAAGAATCTTATACGACTTTTTTTTAAATGAATTCGAACGAGATCTATTTTTATACAAAAAAAAAAAATGCTAGAAATGTGCTGATAATTTGAAATAATCTGCACGAAATTGACATTACATCAAACGTCAACTAATTAATTGATCGTTAATTATTTTCGAGCCTTTTAAAGCGCTAAAAACAGAAAGACATTTTGATCAAATAAAAGAAATATATAAAATTACGCTGTTTCGTACGAAATCGTTGCGAGGCGAAAGCCTCGAATTCAAGCGGGGAGTTATCTCTCTTTATTTCTTCGTTTTATTCTCGCGGTTATAGTTTCCATCGAGTGGAAAGCGTTGCAGTATTTTATTTTATATATCTACGCTCGAGATTCGCGGGCGTGACGATGTTAATGTTCAACTCTTGTGTATACGAGCTCGTTGCCTGAAATTATATATTTTCACAACGTTGTATACATATGAGGCTAGCCTCGTTGTGTTAAAGCATGATGTATTAATTGCCTGTACGGACAGTGCACATTTTACGATATGAGAAAGAAAAATGAGTTTCGAGTAATTACCCGAAGACATGTGTTTGCGGAATTAAATGATTTCGAGAATTTCACGTGGTTATTTTTTCAATTTAATTAAATCTTCTGCTCAAATTTTAATCGTTATATAAATCTTCGCCATTCAAAAACACACAAAAATCACGATATTCGACAAATTCACTCTCGTTTTTCCTTAATCTATAAAACTCCATAAACAGTTTTAAACCCTGCTGAAAAAAAATTTATTTAAAAAAATGAAAAATGAAATTTTAGAAGAAATCAATTTTGCATAATTTTTTTGCCCCATCTCCATTTCTTTATTATTTTTTTTAATTCCGGTGCATCAGAAGCTATCCGGCGACCCCTAATCATTTTCATGTTAATCGAAAGGAAAAATCGAATTAAAAAATTTCAAAAAATAATTTTTGAATTATTCATTACAATCTTTTTTTTCCTACGAACCCTTTTAGTGCAAAAAACAATATAATTCATGGCAAATGACCCATTCGACTACAAACTCTATAAAATTCAACTCCAATTCAACTCCAAACTCTATAAAAATTTCCAAACCCTAATGAAAAAACATTTATTTAGAAAAAATAAAAAATCAACTTTTGGAAGAAATTAATTTTGCATAATTTACTTGCCCCATCTCCATTTCTTTATTATTTTTTTAATTCCGTTGCATCAAAAGCTATCCGGCGACCCCTAATCATTTTCATGTTAATCGAAAACGAAAAATCGAATTAAAAAATGTCAAAAAATAATTTTTGTATTATTCATTACAATCTTTTTTTCCTACGAACACTTTTAGTGCAAAAAACAATATAATTCATGGCAAATGACCCATTCGACTACAAACTCTATAAAATTCAACTCCAATTCAACTCCAAACTCCATAAAAATTTCCAAACCCTAATGAAAAAACATTTATTTAGAAAAAATAAAATTTTTAAAGAAATCAATTTTGCATAATTTATTTGCCCCATCTCCATTTCTTTATTATTTTTTTTAATTCCGGTGCATCAGAAGCTATCCGGCGACCCCTAATCATTTTCATGTTAATCGAAAACGAAAAATCGAATTAAAAAATGTCAAAAAATAATTTTTGTATTATTCATTACAATCTTTTTCTCCTACGAACCCTTTTAGTGCAAAAAACAATATAATTCATGGCAAATGATACATTCAACTACAAACTCTATAAAATTCAATTCCAAACTCCATAAAAAATTTTAAACCCTGATGAAAAAAAAATTTATTTAAAAAAAATAAAAAATGAAATTTTGGAAGAAATTAATTTTGCATAATTTACTTGCCCCATCTCCATTTCTTTATTATTTTTTTAATTCCGTTGCATCAGAAGCTATCCGGCGACCCCTAATCATTTTCATGTTAATCGAAAACGAAAAATCGAATTAAAAAATGTCAAAAAATAATTTTTGTATTATTCATTACAATCTTTTTCTCCTACGAACCCTTTAGTAAAAAAAATAAAAAATGAAATTTTTAAAGAAATCAATTTTGCATAATTTATTTGCCCCATCTCCATTTCTTTATTATTTTTTTAATTCCGTTGCATCAAAAGCTATCCGACGACCCCTAATCATTTTCATATTAATCGAAAACGAAAAATCGAATTAAAAAATGTCAAAAAATAATTTTTGTATTATTCATTACAATATTTTTCTCCTACGAACCCTTTCAGTGCAAAAAACAATATAATTCATGGCAAATGATACATTCAGGTAGTGTATGAATAAATACAAAATATATATATGTGTATAATGAGATCGATGCATATTTTAATAGAATATAGATATTTATATACACGAAATAGTATTTATATGCAAAGTATATATAGACGAACGCGGAAATCGAGCAGTGTGTTTGCGAATCGTGAATCATTGTTCTTGAGCAACACTCCTCTGGGTGCCCCCATCGGTTTATTGTACGAACAGAGGGAATATCGAGAGAGTCCTTAGAGTGTGGCGCGACCGCGTCGCGGGGCCACGCCGTCGCCCGCAAATGACGATATGGATTGCGAGCGGATCGGCATTATCACGATCCTAGTGCGGCTTTACAGCCACACAGCGACTATAAAGCGAGAGAGAAAGAAAGAGAAAGAAAGAGAAAGAGAGACCCAGGGTTATCTGGGTTAATCGACGTTATACTACTATTATAAATATATATATATATATACACGTATATATATGTATACATGTATAGATTGAGCCAGCAACAATCACTAGACGACGCGACGATCATTGTTTCGATCCCTTCGTACAGTTCCAAGCGAAAGAAAGAGAGAAAGATAGAAGTGAAACCGATTACAGGAGAGAACTCTCGGGTTATATGAAGCACGTGCGTCTTACATTGTGTCGATGAAAGAATTCGCCATTGCTCCAATGTACTCTTTTTTCTTTTCTCTCTCGATTTTTTTTACGAATTTATACTTGTCATTGTACGTCGTGAGAACACATTTGACGGGGATCTGTCGATCGATCGGAGATCGAGTGTTATTTACATGAAATTTAGATTTTTTTATTGGAGTTTAATAAAGGAGAAGTCACATTTTTATAATTGCCAAATTTTTGTTGTATTGGATAAGATTTTTATTGATTTTTTTCATTAGTTCAATTTTTGTGGAATGACCGAAATTAATTGGGGCTGGATGCAGAATAATGCAGTTAACACAAACGATGAGTCAGCTCTGCAGAGTGAATCGTAAAAAAGATGAAAAAAAAAAGAAAAAAAAACTTCTATCCTAATTTTTCAATCTTTTGACATTGATTATACGAGAAATAGATAGAGGAAAGAGAGGTAGGAAACGAAGAATTTTCCGCTGGTCACAAAAGAGCGTGTGAGAGCTTCGATTCTCGTTACGTAACGTTCTCCGGAAATCTCCGGACGATCGTATCATTATAAAGGGTTTTGATCAAATTATCAATCTCGGAAAATGAATGTTTGTGTATTCAAAATGTTCCTTCGTGGATAGTCGAGGTTGGAAGAAAAGCAAATAGAACGAAAAAGATGATATTCTCGATGCTCTATTTTTTCGAACATTCGCGATGTTAGTAACGAAAAAAAAAAGGAGAGTGAAAAAAAATTCTGGAGGATTCTTTAGGACTTTTCTCGGAGAGAAAATCCTTGAGACTACCACTATTGGCCAAGAGGTTGGCGCCACGCCTCGTACACAAATTGGCACGAGAGTTCTCTCGTTCATTCTCTGTGCATGATCCGGTATATAGACGTAAGAGTCTCTGTCGTCCGTACGACATTTACCAGTGTAACAGTGGGCGAGAGAGATAGAGATAAAAAGAAAAAGAGATGGGGAGAGAGAGAGAGAGAGAGAGAGAGAGAGAGAGAGGGTTATAAGGATTACAATAAACCTTTTCTCCTTGGTAAATGTATCCTATATCCTTACAGCCTCTCTCGAGCCTGGACCATTTTTTTCATGTTTTTCCACGATGAAGATTTCTCTTGTATTTCCTATACAATGTCCAAACTAGTTGGTCCAGATCTCGTCGAAACGCTCGCGGGATCACGATGAAAACAAGTCAATAAAGGAGAACAAGAAAGAGAGAGGATCTTTAAAGATTCCTCTGCATTTCGATGTCGATATAAACAAAGCGTTGGTGTTTTATCACCATTGTTGTTTTTCCTTTAAGTATAAAATACTGGTGTAGCAGCTGTTTGTAATATCGTTGAGAGACTCCATCTCTTTCTTCGCAGACAGGACACAATATTGTCAATACTCATATAGATGAACGTATAAGTACGAAAATATCTAGGGGCTGTCCCAAAAATCAGGCACAAGATAAAAGGACATTGTAGTCTCAGGTTGTCAGATTGTAAAGAAAAAAATCCTTAGCAGTTTTTCACTTACTACATTCATTAGATTTTTATTAATTAACAATAGCAGTTTCGAATGGGAATAAGAATAAATTATCGTGAAAAATTGTGACGACAGATAGACAGATTGGCTCTCCAATATTTTATAAATATCTTATTATACTCGAGCATCACAGAAAAAAAAAATCGTTAAGGATCTTTTTATTACACAATTTCACTTATCTTGTATTCCTCGGCCACGTTTTTTAGGACACTCTATGTACACGTATCCACGTAGAATAAGGTCTTTACGCAACAACCTGTGATTGCATAATCGTCAACACACGACAATGACAGAGATCGAGAGGGAGGATGGAGTAGGACGATTCGTCGTAGCTGGATCAGCTATAGTAATCGTCATTGTTTCCGAGCTCGTGATGAATATCGATCGTTGTCGCAATGTGCGTTTTACCTCGAACGTACACCGGAGCTAATCCCGTTTCCGCTTCTCTACGAGAATAATACTCGTACCTAATAATTCTCGAACATATTTGATACTGAAAAGATTTACAAAAATTGTTACTCATACTACTCAGTGGGAAGGCATTTTTTTTTTTTCAGAAATAGGGTAAATTAGAATTTTATCTCTTGGGGGGAGAACGATTGGTCCGGTGGATAAGGGCTCAGGGGCTCGCACGTCGCGGGTCCCAGATTCGAATCCTGGCCAAAACGTCAATGAAAATTTGAACATTTTTTCAAGTATTTCTGCTGCAATCCCGGATGGTTTGGATTCCAAATTTATAAATCCATGCCCAAAACATCTCTCTACGTTGCATGAGTCGGTCGGTGTACAGCTTTGGTGGCCTCCCGTGGATGGTTCTCATCGTGCCGATGGTAGCCCTCCAGTCGTGCACTGGCTGGCTCTTTCTTTCTTTCTTTCTTTCTTTCTTGGTTTGGTAGAGCCCGCTATGGTCGGGACGATCCTACCTGGCCACTAGTAAAACATTTCGGTCAATGCTCAATGTAGCTTTTGTTTTCTTGACGGTAGGTGGCGTTGTCTATCTTCTTTGCCTTATTGTTGTGGATTTTTATTCGCAACACACATTTCGGCCAATACTCAATGTAGCAGAAGTTTTGTGTTCTGTATATTATTTTGCTAGTCTCCCGTCTTTCGTTAGTGAGACTAGAATCGTTATTTATAAGCTCGGTGAGAGCAGAGCCTTTTATTTTAAATTATATTTTATTAAACTGTTGTTTTATTTTATTTTGTATTTACTCACTATAGATTTGGCCTTGTTGAATAGTAGGGGAAACAAACAAAGATAGGTGATTCAGTAAGACCACTAAGTACACCCAGGCTTCTAAGTCACATCTTTGTTGTTTCCTACATTCGTTCGCTATGTCAATATTTACGATATTCTTTCTTTCCTTCCTTTCTCTATCACTTGTGCCTTTATTTCTCTATTCAGAGACGTGGGACACAAGTTGATAGCTTTTACTTTCGTCAATGTACTGCGTTATGTCGTTTGAATTTCATAAAATTTTTGTTTTATTTAAATGTTTCCTTGTTTAATTATTTATTTATTTATTTATTTATTTTTATTGTAATTTGTTTGATACCTGCTTCCAACTCATCTGTGGGACTGGCCGGTCGTCAATTTATGAGGATTTGAATTATTAATTTAATTTTTTATTATCGTTAGTTGTTTTTTTTATCTTTTTCTTCATTTTTGATATTTATTGTTAATATTATGTTTTTATTTTTATCATTTTTGTATTTATAACTTTTGGTACCACTTTTCAAACTTTATTATGAGATCGGAATATATACTTTTATTTCTGAGGAAGCTCAGCAGACACGTCTGTCTGCCTCACCGACCCAAACCGTCCGGTCGTCGTCATCGCACTCCCACTGGTTGGCTCATTGCATCATAGCTGAAGAGGTGCCTGCCTGAGCGCCTCTGGTGGCCGTACTTGAGCGTGCTCGCATTGCCACTCGAGAAGATTAGTCAGGAACCAGTTGTATCGGCAAGGTTTTCTGCAGTTTCCCTTCGCTCCTGGTAAATGCGAATAAGTCGATTGCAACCGCACATGCGGGGGAATGGGTAGAACAGTGGGGGAATAGTCGGAAAGGATGGCAAGGCTAAAAGGGGGGGGGGGGAGGGGAGAGGGAAGGTCTCTGGGTCGTGGAAATAACAATCGCGAGGGCGATTGATTACAAACTTCAATAACAATTTTATCTCTAATGTATATAAAAAATGTACAATTAAAGAAAAAGATCGAAACGAGCACAAAATAAGAGAAGAAAGGGAGGGGAGATGCAAAAATTATACAAACGAAGATAAAAATGGGTTAACAAATTTTTTATTCGGACAACAGTGAGATTTTCAAACAGCGAGTGAATTATACGTACAAGAATAACGAGATTTTACATAAATTTATTTCAACCTGAAACGAAAATTTATGGATAAAATTTATACAGCACATAAGAAATGTTGTGAAAACAATTATTTATTTTATTTAGCGGATCATACTGAGCTGCACAAATTTTTTAAAACCACTCATGATTTTATTGTTGAGATACTATAAAAAAACACACGAAGTGATCGATCGTTAATTGTTTTCTAACTTTCAGTGCTATTACAGGATTTCTCTGTGATTAGATGACACATTTTATTCGGTGAAAGGAAAAAGGACGGGGGGGGGGGGGGGGAGGGGGATAATGGTCGTTTTTGTTAATTTTTATGCATTAATAAAATACGGTGAAAACTAATTTCAGCGAGAAAAACAACAATCGATAGTGAATATCGAACGATGGCGATCGCCATTGCTTTCGAATTTCGATAAAGATTGAAATTAGAAAAATGTTGACATCGAAAAATAGAGGTCATTGAATCGTAGATACTATAACGTTGCAAAAAAAAAATCTTCGGCTGTCTCAAATTAATTTTCTTTCGAACAAAACCAATGAATTAAATTACATAATAAACAGAGTGTAAATGATCGAAAAATTGAGTAAATTTTTCAAACTGCACTTTTGACGGCTGTTAAGGGGCCAGTCCACTTTGAAAATTTCAAAAAATCCATTTTTTTTACTGTTCTCGAAAGTACATACATTCAGAAATATTGTGTCAAAATTTTATAAAAATCCGAGCTCTCTAAGTATTTTTCTTTTTTTACCTGAACGTCAGGACCTCATTTCGTCTACCTGAGCGTATAAACTTCAAACGCGTTTTTCTCGAAACAACGTTTTCAAAATCTAGCTCCATCGTATCTCTAAAACTAATAAACCGATTATCTTGAAATTTGAACCACATATTGTAAACATAATTCGCAACAAGATGACCCTCGATGGTTTTAAAATTTTGATTTTTACTCTTTTTTTGTGTGAAAAACTGCGAAAAAACGCGTTTTTTTACTTTTTTCGTTTTTCATCTACCATTTTTTTATTTTCTGATAAAACTTTATATCCAAAGGTCATTTTGTAGCTGGTATCATACTGAATCTAATGAACTTTGATTTTTTTATTCAGACAAGCCCTTGCCGAGTTGTGATGGAGCTACCTAGCTCACCTATTTTTGAGGCGTTACGTTAAACTATAGTTTTCAACTCCCGACTGCCCGCAGGGCAAAAAGACGGGAGTTATGCGTTTCACTGCGATCAGCTGATTGGGGCTATTTCTTTGTCACCACTTTTCTCCGAAACGGTGACAACTGTCTTGACCAATTTTCGCATGTACTTTCTATGTGTGACAGACAGTGTTCTTAGACATAGTTTGTTCAATTCTATTGCAAACTCGCTGAAATAATTAAGAATTATTAATATTCACATTCAAACGCATTTTGCCATATCGAAAGGGCTTCGACTATCGCCAAATTCACACCCTTGTGTGCTGCTAATTTCATGTCAATCCGAATCGACGCGCGTTTGTCTATACAGTTCGTCTATATACATGTATATATTGTTTTTTTTGTGTTATAATTGCATGTATTTTCTGTGTGTGGCAGACAGTGTTCTTCGACATAGTTTGTTAAAATCTATTGCAAACTCGCTGAAATTATTAATATTCATATTCAAACTCATTTTGCCATATCGAAAGATAAGGTAGTCCTCGACTTTTTTTTTGGTTATGCGTTTCGATGCGATCATTATTTTTATTTAAGGATGTATGCACAAAATATACAATTTAAGTTTGACCTTCAAATTTAAAATATGTTGTAGAGTGAACGATGCTGCGTCGATTAGAAAAAAAATAATTAGACTTCACCGTATAGTTATTACGTAAATTAATTTTTTCAGTCCCATTAAAACGCATGTTAATCGTAACGGAAGTCGCCTAATTTGAAAGAAAATAAGAAAATAAAGCCCGTGATATATAAGCGTACAGATTTAAAAAAATATTATTAGAAACTTTATTTTTTTTACTATTTAAAGAAAAAAAACCCCCCGATGTCACCGTCGTATTTGTTCAAAAATCTCAAAAAAAAGTAGAGTCGTTTGGGTCATGTGCGAAAACTGCTACTACAGCCGCCATATTAAATGTGCGAAACATGGAAATATGGCAACGTTGCACGCGCGGGCAGTACGAACCGAGTGTACAGTAGTAGTGAGAGAAAATAAATACAAGCGTGATCTAATCATGAAATGTCAATGCAAATATATAATGCAAGGTAAACATGAGCTATATAAATAAATTAACCAAAATATAATTTTTTTCGGTGTTGTTCAAACGTCTTCGTTTCTCGACATTCTTCGCAACACTCTCAAGCCACTGTTTTCTTTTTTGTGTGGTAAATTTGCCTTTTTTGTCTCTGAGCACAACACGAGAATTGTCACTCATTTTCCTCACTCACATTATACACGAAAAAAAAGAAATTAAACAATGTATTAGGTTAGGGAACTAGCTGTCAAACGACACACTTTCCGGCACTGTTGCCAAATTTTCTCGATATATAAACGGAATTTTTTGATTAGTTGATAGAACGGACATTAGCTCCAGTAAAAAATAGTCAAATGAAGAACGAATTTTTCTTAAAGTTAATAACTGTAACTTTCATCGGGTTGATTTGTTATGTATAATTAGTATTAATTAATAAAAAACATATTTATGATTGATATCTTATATAATGATCTGTTTGAAAAAACAAATAGATGTACTGCGGATTTGACTGGGCATACATCCTTAATATAATAAAGTTTTGTGTTATAGTGATTTTCTTACTCTTATTTTTTTATTATTTATTACTGCGTGACACACAAAGTGAATTTAAAAATAAGAGTAATAAAAAGCCGTGTAAAGTGCTACGACCTCAAAGCAACAACAATGAACGAAATCGACAACGGAAATATATAAACATGAAATTTTATTGCGTTATTGAAAGTTACAGTGATTTTTTTAATTTTTTTAAGTAGACTGATCAATATATAGATTTTAATAGTAAATTGGACAAACGAACAAATTGGGAAGAACAAAACTTTAAATTTTTTAATTTAGTAAATGTACAAGTGAATAAAATTATATTTTTAATAAAAAGATTACAATAACATTTTTTGTGAAATTTCATTAGTAATTTTATTTTTTAGTGCGTACACAGAATGAGCTTATAAATAAAACCGAGTCTAATTTTTTCATCACGCAAACAAAGTGAATTTTAACAAAACTTTATAGCATTATAGAAAATTACATCATTTTTTTTAATGAGCGAACTTGTCAATATTTTATTAGTACAAATTTGAAAGAAAACAAGTTATTTGAGTGTAAATTTGACAAAAAACAAGTTATTATTACTACGCACACAAACTGAATTAAAAAAGAAATACATAAACGTGAAGTTTGAAAAGTTATAGATTACAATTTTTCAACTAATCGAACTTAGCAACAGTATTTCTTTTGAAGTATGAATCCGACAAAAAATGAATAAAGTTGGGAAAAACAAAACTTTAAATTTATAAATTCAACAAACGTAGAATGAAGAAAATGTGTAAAAAAAAAAAGAACTTTTTATGGAAGTACATATAAATCTGACAAATAACCACAATAAAATCGGGAAAAACAAAACTTTGGATTTATAGATTCGACCAACGTTTACTGAAGAAAAGCTATATTTTATAAAAATGAACATTTATAATAAAAAAAAATTGTTTTAAAAAACAAAAAACTCCCGCCTGCTATAATAGTATAACTTCATGAAAATATATTTTTTTAAAATGTTTCAAAATAAGAATGAAAAAAAGAAAGTAAATATTAAAAAAATGAATTAACTTAACACCTACCACCAAAAGTAGATACTGGTGAATTTTAAAAAGTGTGAAATAAAAATTGTTTTAAAAAACAAAAAACTCCCGACTGCTATAATATATATAACTTCATAAAAATATATTTTTATAAAATATTTATAAAAAAGAATGAAAGAAATTTCCAAAAAAAGATTTATTTTGAAACTCCTCCGCCAAAAGTAGATAGTAGTGAACTTGAAAATGTGTGAAATAAAAATTGATTAGAAATAATACATATAGATAAAAAAACATTCAATTGGTTAGTGTAACTCTCTCGACATTCAATTTTTTTATGGTTAATGTTAATTGACGGTAGGATAAGTTATTTACATGCGAAAAATAAAAATCAAAAAGTAATTATCAAAGTTAAATAATTGTACGAAAAATGTAGATGATGAAAAAACGTACAATTTACATAAAATTAACAAATGTTATAATTATAATCGAATTTAATTGTGGTCGGGAGACGTCTCCATTTCTCATTTAATGACTTAGAGACTTCTCCCGACCACAATTAAATTCGATTATAATTATAACATTTGTTAATTTTATGTAAATTGTACGTTTTTTCATCATCTACATTTTTCGTACAATTATTTAACTTTGATAATTACTTTTTGATTTTTATTTTTCGCATGTAAATAACTTATCCTACCGTCAATTAACATTAACCATAAAAAAATTGAATGTCGAGGGAGTTACACTAACCAATTGAATGTTTTTTTATCTTTATGTATTATTTCTAATCAATTTTTATTTCACACATTTTCAAGTTCACTACTATCTACTTTTGGCGGAGGAGTTTCAAAATAAATCTTTTTTTGGAAATTTCTTTCATTCTTTTTTATAAATATTTTATAAAAATATATTTTTATGAAGTTATATATATTATAGCAGTCTGGAGTTTTTTGTTTTTTAAAACAATTTTTTGTACTTAAAAATGAATAAA
Organism: Rhimphoctona megacephalus; assembly: GCA_963989365.1. Taxonomy (NCBI): domain Eukaryota; kingdom Metazoa; phylum Arthropoda; class Insecta; order Hymenoptera; family Ichneumonidae; genus Rhimphoctona; species Rhimphoctona megacephalus. Next base: position 15,355,348 of record OZ022418.1, on the reverse strand, counting down.
AATGAATTAAAAATTTTTTTTTATGTATTTCAAGACTTTATTTATCAAGCCCAACAACTTTTATATTCATATCTTTTATAAAATCCTCAAAAAAAAAAATCGCGAAAATAGCCTTCTTTTCGTGGCTCCAAAGTGGACTGGCCCTTTAATACTGAATCGAACGAATGACCTTTTCAAAATGATTATGATCGATACCTCGTAAATTCGAAATAGGCGTCGATGCTTATAAAATTTAGGTTATTCAGCGGAACCGTTTTCGACACATCGATTTCTCACTGTACGAAAAAGAAGTGAGGGAGAATGGGGGTCGAAAAAGCCGGAGAGGGGAGAGTAAAAAAGTGATAACTTTACGAGTTACCGGGTTTGTGCCATTATCGTAAGTATCGGCAAGGAGGGCAAGGAGGAAGAAGGAAGAGACGTGGATCCAAAAGATCGAACGAAGTAAGACTACATATGAGAAGTTTTCTTTATCTCGGTCTTTCCTGCCTGAATAGGAAAGGATGGAAAATAGGAAGAAAATGTGTTCAGGAGCAAAACTCTTCTGGGCAACTGCAAAAGAGGAAAGATGGCTGCGGCGTGTGCTACGATCGATATCGATCCCGACGAACCTTCTACGGTCTACATAATGTAAGAGCACCGCGAATCGTCCCACGAGCAAAACACAAACACACACACACATAAAAACACACACAGAATTTATAAAATTTTATATAGACGATTGGAGAAAGATCGAGGGTGAGGATCGTCCTCTTTCTCCCTAGTACTCCTTGCCGATTCCGACTCAATGGCGTTTTCAACGTAAAATACCTATAGAAAAAAAAAAAAAACAAGGAAGAAGGAGGAAGAAAGAGAGAAAGAGGAAGAAATAACGAAAGATATCTCCGCGAGCATTCTCCACGTGCGCCCCTTGCCAAATGTGGACCTGCCTCTTGGCTACATTAGAATTGACTAAGGCCATTATAAATATCTGTATATATGTATATAGTCGCTTATCCCATTCCCATGTAAATTCCTCTGTCCTGTTACAGCCACTTCCATATACTTCCGGATTTCCCGTTTTTATTTATTTATTTTTTTCTCGCAGCTTAATTATCCTGTCACAGATTCTGCCGTATTGATTTACCGTAGCCGTAAATTCGACTTCAAAACTCTTCAATTAACTGCTCTCGAAACCCTAAAATCCCCTTCTTCGAATGGAATTCTTAAGGGGGTCATCCCATGTGACAGCTATTTTTTTCCGCTTTTTTGGGAATTTTTTTTGATGAACCTTTAAAACACAATACCTTTAAATTTTTACCACACATATATTAACATTTTTACAGTCCCTCAGAATTTTATTAAACAAAAATAACGAGTTGAATCGACTTTACACCGTTCGGAAGACACTCATGCGTTGGTTGACGGCTGCCATGATTCCGGAGGTTTAGCTCATCTGAAATCAACAAATCGAACGGCATTTTAATTTGTAGACCTGAGACTATCGCTGGAACTAGAGTAAAGTAAAAATATCGAAAATTGAATTTTTGGCACGGTTTTAAAAGTCGAAAAAAAACGACGAAACTTGGAACTTAACATTTAAAACCGTGCGAAAAATTCAATTTTCTATATTTTTACTTTATTCTAGTTCCGACGATAGCCTCGGATCTACAAATTAAAATGCCGTTTGATTTTTTGATTTTAGATGAGCAAAATCTCCGGAATCATGGCAACCATCAACCAACGCATGAGTGTCTTCCAAACGGTGTAAAGTTGATTCAGCTCGTTATTTTTGTTTGATAAAATTCTGAGGGACTGTAAAAATGTTAATAAATATGTGGTAAAAATTCAAAGATAGTGTGTTTTAATGGTTCATCAAAAAAAAATTCCCAAAAAAAGCGAAAAAAAATAGCTGTCACATGGGATGACCCCCTTAATTCTTTTTGTACGTTTGTTTCTTTTCTACTTATTACTTATTATTTTTGTACTTATTATATCCGCGTTAATGAATTTGATATTTTTCGATTTATAAATGCCCCAAATATGAACAATTTGTTTGTTTTTTTTTTTAATTTTCGTCCTTTCTACGATGATTTTCGCCATTTTTTCGACTCGAAAATCCTCCAAAAATGTAAGCAATCATCGAGGACTTCTTCTTCACATTTTTTCGTAATTATTTATATTTATTTTATCGAATACCGTTGAAGAATTTGCAAAAAATTCCGGGGGGAAAAAAACAGGAAAAATAGTGAGTTCCATTGATCGGGAATAATCGATGAAATGGTTGATTAAAAAGAGCAGGCTGATGAATTTGATTAGAGTTTATCATGAAGGGAAATCGGATTCGCGATCGTGCGATTGAGGACTCGAAGCGGACGGGACGGCAATGAAATTAATAATGAAAGGAATGATGAATAACAAGTGTCGAAGAGCGTGCTCGACGTTTCTGGTTCCGGTTGGGGATGAAAAGCTTGGAGAAGGAAGGGGCGATTTTGGAGGAGAGAGAAGAGACAGAGAAAAGATGAAGGAGTCGAAGGACTCGAAGGATTCTCCCACATTTCTAGCATATATATGTACGTTTGTACATATATGTATATTTTGATTGTTAAAAGAAGAAAGGGCGTAACCCGAAAGATTTAGAAGTGAAAGGGATGTAGGTTAAGCCTTTTGGTTCGACAGGGGTCAATGTATACGAGGATAGGACTTACTACCTACGATATAACAAACAGGGTGGTCCAGCATCTGAAAAAGGAAACTGCATTCATGCACATACATGCATTTTATTACGAGAAGATCGCTAGTGGACGCCACGGACGAAGAATAATAAAACCAAAAAAACTAAGAGCAAAGGAAGAAGGAAAAAAACGAAGAAAAAGAAGTTTTGCTCCGGAACGAGACACGCGAGATTCTCTCACACCGAACCATCTCTTTCTTTTAGTTCGGCCTTTTTTCTTCTCTACACTCGAACCCTCTCTCTCTCTCTCTCTCTTACTTTTTCTTTCTCTGTATTACGTTCGTGATCTCAGTAGTATTTTGCAACGCGAAGAATATCGCGAGATGGTGAAGAGGGACTTAAAATCCGTGGGAGGCGAGAGAGCAGCTTCGCTAACGCGTGGGCCTCTCTCTTTTACTCTCCAACGTGTGTTTTTGTCGTATAACCCGTGTCTGTCTCTTTGCCAAGTACATTTGTCCTCGTATTCTCCTCTCCTTCGAGAATACACGCTGAGAGGCCCAGGGGGAAAGGGACTTGGACAAAAAAGTGCAAATGATCTCGACAATAGGTTCACTCGACTTTTTCTTCCTTTTTTTTTATTTTTTTATTTTTATTCAATTTCGATTGTATATTCATTTTTTAGAGAGCGAAAGTGTTTTGCGAGAATTGAAAAAACCGATTTTTTCAGGCATTCATGGATTGTTTATCATAAAAGTTACAGAGTAGTGAAATTTTGAGTCAAATGGAAATTAATGACAGTCCAAAAAAATGAATTTTAAAAATTTTTTCGCCTTGGGCAAATTCTTTGGTTACGATTATTATAAATAAATGATTTATGCACACAATGTTATAATTTTGTGTACAAAAAGTAGGAAGTGAAAATAAAAAATGGTACACGTCATGAAAGTGCCTGATGAATATGCATGGTCGAAGCAAACTGCAGGCTCTCGCACCTTCCCTCCGGTCTTCTCTCTTTTTCTTTTTTTTTAATGCAAACACCGTTGCTCGGGTCCCACGGAACTTTTTCACGCACTCACCCTTCCTTAAGATTCAACATTCCTCGTTTTTAGTTTTATGCAGCATTTTTTTATGTGTATGGAGAAAGAGAGAGAGAAAGAGAGAGGGAAATGTTATTACTGTACACAGCTCGGAGAGCCCCAAAACGTAGGATGAATAAAAAATGAGGTAACCGAGCCAAAACTCGTTCCGGTTACGTTACATCCTTTCATTTTTCACCATCGTCTCATATCCTTTCATTTTCCACCACATAACTAACTTAAAATCTCAAATATTCTTGATTTTTCTTTCTTTTCAGTCAAACACCATATTTTATAAGAATTCATGTTATTTCAGGTGAATTATAATCGTTATTATGATGTGAAATACTTGATGGGCTTTAGAAAATACAAGTAAAAAAAAATCTTAAAAAAAAAATCTCATTTTCGTCTCTATTTCATGAAAATTATTGGAAAAATTAGCAAGCGGATTAAATGTCAGTAATTTTATACGAAAAATAATTATGGCATAAAATGTTGCTAATTGGCATGTCATTTCGTTGTCGTTTATGATTGAAAATTGTCGAACGATAAGTCTCCGTATCCATTTACCCATACGAGGGTGGATTGTGTGTATTTTTTGTCCCCTAGCAATCAATTAGGCCAATCTTTGGTGTCGCCCCTTTGGTAAATATGGAATGGTCGAATCGAGGACTGTTAAGAGAAGCTCGTTTGCCTCTCCTGCAAATTTTATATATTTAAAAAAATTGCCCCATGACTTAGGGGAAAGGGAAGGAAGTAGAAAACTTCTCTTATCGCTTTTTTTTTTAACGTAGTACAGGGGTTGATGACCCCATAAATGTATAAGTAACGAGGGAGTTTAACGCCACATGGGTGTGGCTCTTTTTTTTATTCTTCTCTCTCTCTCTCTCTTTCTTTTTTCTTCCTCTTTCGTTTCAAACTCGAGAGGGTGAAAGCAAACTCTCGTCTCTCTCGACCTCGTGTATTTAGCCTCAAGCGTACGAAAATCCAACCATCGCGTAACTGTCAAATTATACCTGGTTTTGACGTTTAAAAAATCGCAATATTTAACGATTTCGATATCGAATTCAATATTTACGTTCAAATGTTCTTTTTTCATTTATTTTTTTTTTAATCTTACAAATATTAATTTTCATTCAAAATTGAGAGTTGGTATGCTAAAAAAACTATTCCAAATTTTTATGGAAATTTGTGTAAACTTTAATTTAATTTTTGAATTTTAAGCCCTTAATCCTCATAAATGTTGGGAATTTTATTTTTTTTTTTAATTCTATTCGATTTATTATCATTCAACAAATTGTTATCAACAATTCATTTGAAAAGTGAAAACCAAATAAAGGAAATTTTATGAAAAAAGTGTAGGAAAGGGTTTGAAAAAATGGTAATTAAACATAATTGACGATTGAATATTAATGAAAATGTTAAACAGAAAAACTGGGTGCGATTTTTGCATTTCCCCTAGGGGCCACACTTTATTACTTCCGATTCACTTATGTTTAACATTTTGTACATTTTTTTGAAACTCTAGCACTCATTAGACTTGTGCATGGACATTAAAGAACTACTTGATAAAGAAAATTGAAAAAAAAAAAAAAAAATATTACAAAAGACTCGAAAGAAAAAAATTTGACGAATTCATAATTTTTTGGGCGATTTTTGTGAATTATTAATTTTCTCTGTTTCTTTTTCTTTTCATCTTTTTTTTTCAACGTTTATTTCGAGAAAATGCTACACTGCTTTTCTTTGGAATAATGTAAGAAAGTGCATAATATTTGACAGCATACGGTGAAGTTTCAATCACTAAATTACAATTGTACAATTATTATGTAAAAAAAATGTACATAGATTATTATTTTTTCGATTTTTGTTGTTGCTGAATTTTTTTATAACTATTTGCCATCATTATTTTTGAGGCTTTTTCTCTCTGCGATTAGTGAGAGTACGATTTATCACTTTTTAAGAGTGCAAATGAGCCAAAAAAAAATAATTAATCAATTATTATTAATTATAATTAATCAATAGCGCGAGAAAATGTTTTTTTTTTAATTTTTTTAATAGTTGTTAATTAGTCTATGAGCTCGATTTAAAAAAAAATACACGACTCAGCACTAGTTTTAGTCTCGTACTCTGATTTTTTTTTTCTTATCAATGGAATATTCTTTTATAATATTTTCTTTCCTTTCTCGTTATTTCGTCATTCAGCGATCTCATAAAAACAAAAAGAGAGAAGAGAACAAATTCTACGGGTCCGAGTGTGCTCGACACAGATCAAAGATTCCAAACACGTTGTTGAGAATAATTTATATTTCCTTTTTTTGACAATATCAACAACGTACATTTGTGTATTTTTTTTGTTTTTTTAATTATAATTGTATCGGTGCGGTGTCGCGTGTGCTCGTCCGTCGAAGAACCAAAAAAAAAAAGGGAAAAATGTGTGAAAAAGAAACGCAGATGAACAAGAGCGAGGATGAATGTAAGAAAAACTACTGCAAAAAATATTCTTACTACAGATGTTTTTGCGAATTTATAGCGCAATCAGATTTTCCTTTTTCTATCAATTGATTTGTCGTCGTTTTTATGTATTTCGAGTTATCCCTGTCTGAGTTCGTCGATTTTTCGTAATTTTCCTGTTTTTGCATTCTGTACCTCGTACAAAAATGATAAGAAACAACAAAAAAAAAACAGAAAGATCGCTCCGCTCGCACTCTCAAGGATTTTTGAATTTCGGCGCGAGCGAGAATTTCAAACGAGGAATTAAAGATGTTCTCTCTTTTTTCTCTCCCTCTCTTTTCCCCTTCCCTAATTCTATCCTATTCACTTAATCTCGAGATCTATATCCTATCGTACCAAATACAGAATAATGAAAAGCGTTTATATACATGGCAGCCTCACATCGCCTCGTAGTGATATTGCGGATTCAAAACGCTCTCGGATTAAAAGATCGCTACGTAGCAATAATAAACGATCAGAAAAAACGTGTTCCCGTTGATTTTGAATTTCGCATAATAGTTCAGTTTTTTTTCAATCCGATCGAAGTTTGCATCGTTATAGCGCGACTAACATTTTTTTGCCAAAAATATTAAATTTTTAAAATAAATTTAGTACGTTGTTCAAAATGATTGAAAAAAAAGAAAAGAAAAAAATTGCGAATTTCGACAACAAAAAATCAGTTTCGTTGTATTCAACGATGCAAACTTCGATATCGTTTTTTTCATCAGTTTCTCGTACGAGAAAATACATAAAATTATCAACTTTTTCAAAATGACGAACAAATTTCTTTCGTTCAATTGAAAATAATAATAATAATAATAATAAACTACCTGCAGGCCACCACCAGTGGCTACGAAACTATAAAACTGTCGCCGAGCTAACTGCAGAATGTTCTTTTTTTCGTTCTGTCACGTCCAGAAAATTGGTTCTCGAGATCGTTGCATTTCGATTTTTATTAAATTCTGTCTCGATATCATTTTATCTTGTGTTTGGTAAGTAAAATAGCAAATTAGGGAAATTCGCGCCCACACAATCTATTGTTCAAGTTCTCGCATCTCGAATTAGATTTTGTGTTAATTCGAGATGCGAATTTTCTTTTATATCCGTTTTTGTTGTAGGAACAATAAAAAATTCACTGATTTTACGTCGAATAAATTGTTATTGTTTTTCGAGATCGTAGCATTCTCGATTTTTCAAAATTTAGCTTCAATTTCATATATTTTTGGTTTCGGTGTAAGAAATTGGCAAGTACAACGATTTCTGTGTTAATTAACAACTAATTATTTTCTCCCGAATGAACAACCCTGTGAAATTCGAGTGTATGTGAACGAATGTCAAATGGAATGAATTGTTTAAATATAAAATCACCATATGACTGGAAAATTGATCAACTGCTCACAATTGAACCAATTTTTGCACGAGCCACCGACAAATTATGTTTGTTGAATAAACTGGCGAATCTAATGACTCAAAGTGAAATAAATTTGAGAAAAAAGTGTACGAGGACGTGACAAGACGAATAAAAATCGTTTAAACCTGTGCGACAGTGAGCTCGATATAAAATCGTAGTATTTTTTTCCGAAAATGTCACTCACATCGTCCATTCTCTTTTTAGTTTCTTAGTCCTCACACGCACACACATAAACACGCAAAATTTTGTTTTCTCTCGTTCAACGCTACGATAACATGAGGCTACATTTATAATCATAAATTATTATTAATGTTTCTAATGTACACTGCTTTCCCACAGTCTCTCCAAAATTGTCTTCTCTCTTTCTCCCGTATTTTTTGTTTTTTGTTTCCTTATCTTTGTCTCCTTTCATTTTTGCCACTTATTCGTACTGCTCAAGGAGAAAAATATTTGACTATTAAGTAGGACACCTTTTTGTCCGTTTTCATTATTCATTTTTTTCTTCTTTCTTCTTCTTCTTTTTCTTTTTAAAATGATTTTTATTACGAAATTGTCTGAAGTAAGCGTATATTTTCGGTGCCCTCGTTTTCCTCTTCCTCATCCTGTAAAACGTAAAAAACCTCATGAATTTTTGAAACTCGAAAAACGGGGTTTGTAAAAAAATTTTTTTTTTATTTTTCGATACTTACGTCATCGAAGCCAAAGCACGTTTCCATTTCTTTGCGCAATGCCGGATCAGCTCGCGCAGTTTGACGGGCTTGTTTAATCGGTTGTCTTCCGTTCGTTTCCGTTTTTAATTCTTCCATACCAAGCGCCTCTTCCTCCTCTTCTTCCTCTTCGCCGTTCTCAACCGCCGTTACAACGAGACCGCTCTCTTGACCTAGAGGATCTTGCATCATTAGGTCGCCATCCTCGTTCGCTACTACGGCCATCTGAAAAAATGTTTATCGACAAAAATCAATTTTATTTGAATCTAATTTTTTTTCTATGAAAAAAGAAAACTCGATGTCAAAGTCAAATTCGGCGAGGGAAATTCGGAAATTGTAGAAAATTTTAATTTTTATAATTCAATTGGTAAATAATCAATTTTATGATGTCGCGATTTTGTTTTATTCTTTTTATTTTTGAATAATAATTACCTGTTCCGTTCCTTGATTATCAGCGAGTTGAATAACTTCCAAAACGACGTACTGCTGTCCGTCGCTTCCCTCAACCGCCATCATATCATCCTCGTCTTCCTCTTCCTCGTCGTCGTAACCTTTAAGTTTAGAAGCTAAATCACCTGCACGTCATACACAATACAACACGTGGAGATTAGTCAATGACGTACGCATCATATCGTAAGCATCCTCGAACTGCGAATTCAATTTTCTCGTATAATTTTACGAATTTTTGTAATCAGTATTACACAATAATTACAAATTCGCAATTATTTTTATTGCAAATAGTGAATGTTTTTCTTTAAAATTGGAAAATACAATTTAATTTGAAACAATTGAAATCACTGGAATAAATTCGTAATTATTTTTATCGCAAACAGTGAATTTTTCTTCAAAATTGAAAAATACAATTTAAAAACAATATTAAAATTAAAAAAAAAAAAAACAATATTACAATTAAAAAATACAATTATTATACACATTTTAAAAAAAATACAAAATGAAAAATCAATTTTTTAGTATTAATATACTAAAAAATTGAAATCAATGGGAAAAAAATGTTTTGTTTTTTTACTTACCAGTCATGACCTCGACTCTCTGACCATCGATTATTTGTATTTTCTTCTGTCGACCCATTTTCAAAGCTTGTTGCTTTTCTTGCAACGAAGATTCGGGATCGTGAACTGCCATGTGACGAATTAAATTTCCCTTATGCCTAAACGCCCTCTCGCATTCGGGACATTGATGCGTTTTCTCCTGCGGTGGTGGAGGTACGTAAGTCGGATTGTGATAAAGATTGCAATGCCGTTTGAGCAACTGTTTCTGCCTGAACGACTGATAACAGTGGTCGCACTGATATGGCTTTTGATCGGTATGAATCAACATGTGACTTTCCAAATGGCGAGCCGATATCGACGCGTACGGACAGAGATCGCATTTGTAACATTTCTCGCCCTCGTGCGTTTTACTGTGGAGCTTGTAACTGTACCTGTTCAATTGTAAAAAAACAAAAATTGATTGAAAACTCTAAGGACATCGATATTCGTGAAAATTGGATAAAAAAATTGAGTTGCCTCGCCAAATCTAGAAACGGCAATTTTTGTTTTTTACAAAAACAGCATTATTTGACGAAAATTATACAAAGATTATTACCAATTTGAGGAACGAATTTTTTTTCTACAACAAAAATTCAATTTGAGTTTCTTTCGATTTTTTTATAAGAAAAAATGGATTTTTTATCAAATCAATAAATTCGAAACACGAAACAATAGTTTTTCTGAAAGTTTTTGAATTTTTGACGTTTTTACCTGTCTGGGAATGTTTTGCCACATCGTTTGCACTTGAGGGGCTTGTCGGAGGTATGAAGCTTCTGTACGTGAATCCTAAGATCGGTTTTTCTTCCACAGGTTGTTGGACAAAGTTCACATTGGAAAACCGGCTTGTCTCCTACTGATAGAGAATCCAAGCAAACAACTTTGACATTCGTGATTTACATTTCACAATTCCAAGATTTTTCCTCTCATCGCGTACTCACCATTATGCACGAGCTTGTGAGCTTTCAAACTGTTCGATTGGGTAAAACGCGCATTGCAGATGTCACACTCGTAAGGCTTTTCCCCCGTGTGAATACGCAAATGACGTTTCAACTTGAAAGTGTCCGGGCTCGCGTACGTACAATGCGGGCACTGAAATAAATCCAACTAGCGATAAAAAACACGACGATTTTTCATCTGTCAAATTCTGAGGGAATTTCAAACGTAAAATTTTATGAAAAACTTGAGAACATTAACAATTTTTAACACTCAAGAAATCCAACATTTTTTATTAAATATTTCAATTTTTCGAGTAATGAAATAGAAAATTATGTAACAAAATCGTCCATTTCAATGTTTTTTCCTCTATTTCTCGATCGAATTTAATTCCAAACAAAATTGAGTCTCCAATAAGTTTAAAAATAAGTTTTCAATATTTTTTGAGCGATTCTCGTTTTAAAAACAGCGAAAAAAAAAACGAATAAGTTTCTGCGAACCAAAATATCGACGATTTTCTATCGTGCGAAAAAAAATAGAACAGCGAATTTTCCAACGCAGCGAGAACACCAACAGTCGATAACAAAAACTGTAATTTGTTTTTTTTATCAATAAATAGAAAATAGCACGAATTTTTGGGTCTGTCAAAAATTAGTATGCTCTTTTGCCACAAAAGAATCTGGGCATTATTGGCCAAATGGGAGAAAATATTAGGTTGAGGTTTTACATAATTTAAAGAATTCAAAAAACCGAGACTATTCGAGATGTACAACAAAATTAATGTGTATATTCAAAAAAGATCAGTGTTTACATATCATAACAATAAAATTTTACGAGCTGGTGGAACAAACTTCATCAAACTGCGGCATAGTTCATTTTTGGTTTTTCGTTTCGTTTTTAAATAGCATTTCTTTCATTGACATAATTATTACTTGGAATCAACGTTTTCATTCTTGAATAGGTCGATTTCTGTAAAATTTATATTATTTCATTATTTTACGAGGAAAATAAAAAAAAATCGTCGTTTTTGGGTTAAATTGCAGCATCGTTTAAGAGAAATGGGGAAATGGCAATTATGTTTCGATAAAATTCATTCGAGTCAAACTTTTCCAACCAAAAATGGCCTGGGCTCATTTGGGGCGAGCACCCAAAATTGCCTGGGGTCATTTAGACCCCGAGTACAATTTAAGCCTTAATTTCGTTGCGATTTCCCGAATTTCTGTTAAACAATGAAAAAAAATATGAGAAAAAGGTAAACTTACCTGATAGGGTCGTTCGCCGGTATGGCATCTGATGTGACGTTTCAGCTTGGAAAGTTCAACAGATGCATAATCGCACTCGTGGCATTTGTGTGGTTTTTCATGAGTGTGCCTGTAGCGTACGTGTCTAACAAGTTCGCCGGAAGTGGTGAAAGCGCTTTCGCAAAATTTGCAGTGATGAGGTTTCGTTCCAGTGTGAGTGTTTACATGATTTTGCAAAGAAGCAAGAGTTTTGAATCCCCTTTCGCAAACGCTGCACTTGTGCGGTCTTTCCTCGGAGTGTGATTTCATGTGTCGCGAAAGTAAATAACGTTTCGGGCTCGTGTAATTGCAATAATTGCACATGTGAGCTTGAGTCACGGTCTGAGACTTTTTTGGCAAAAATTTGATGATTTTGGACTTGTCGTCCTCGGCTTCGTACTCAGTCGCGTTGTCCTCGTTGTCCTCAAAATCGTAAACAGTCAAATCCTGATCGCCCTCGCCGTCTTCCCCTTCGCCACCTTCCCCATCACCAGTGCCACGACCTTCTTTACCATCTGGCTGTTGCACGATCAAAACGTAACTGACCTCACCCGGATTCGTGTCTGACGGCACTATCGTCACCGTCTGATAAGCGTCGCCCGAGTTCAGCACTACTCGATTGTTTTCCGAATTGTGAGCCTGTTTCAATGACAATTATATTTGTAGCTTTTAAACAAACGAGACTCGAAACAAAAACCGATCAAACTGATTGAGAAAATTCGGAAAGACAAAAACAGTTCAAAATCTCGTATTAATAAGTTAGCTGATCATTGTTTTGCCTCAAAATCGCATTCTGCTTTAAAGAGCTACATGATTCTAATACATTTTCAAAATATAAATAAAAAAATATTGAGAATTTTAATAAATATTCGATAGCCAATAAACCCTTGAAAGTTCAGATTTATAAATGAGAAAAATACAAACATCTTCATCCCCGTCGACGGTGTCCAATTCCTCTATCTCATGATATTGCTCCTCGGACACTTCGCCTTCGTGAGTTTCTCCGTCGTCAATTTCTTGAATTTGTACTTGGGTCATTACGGGCGTGTCATCGCCACTCGCCTGGTAGTAATACTGACCAGACTGATCCACAAAGTAGGTTCCACCTTCTTCCCCACCGGACAAACCTTCGACTTGTTGGACTGTAAATTAAGAATTATTAAATTAAATCCATCTCATTAAAATTCAAACATTTAGGGTCTGTTAATTCAACATCGATTTTGCGCAATCCAAATGCCAATCAATTATTCCTTTCACAAAAATGAATACTTGAGTAAAGTCAGTGAATAATTGTAACAAAAAATCTTTAAAAAAATAATATAGAAGGGAGAAAATAGACAAAATTGGAGAATTTTTTAGATGCGAAAATTTAACAAAATGATTACGCAACATAGATAACGAAATAAGGCAAATTTTCAATGTTTCAATTCCGCGTCTTTGATTCCAAATCTCAAATTAAACGAACAATATCAAAAGAACTTTTTCGAAGACTAATTAATAAAAAGTAGGGCATTTCAAGCAGGATTTTGCAACAAGGATGTTTTGAACGTATTCTAAATCAATGGTGACGAATATTTGTGTTTGCTTACGTTGCACATGTTGTAATTGTTCTCCTTGACCGCCTTCGATCTCTTTGTTAAAAGTTTCGAGGTAAGTCTGTATTTCAGTGACAGATTCTTGTCCCTCCTCTAGTTTTATAGTCGCTACGTTAGCGGACATGATAGAATCATTAAATTAGAGGCTTTGTAGCTCCGTCGGAGATAACAAACCTGTGGAATGAGGAAAAAAGCATGACTTATCGTTGGAGTGAAAAATTTCCAGCTGTTTTTTGAAAAACCTCGAGTCGCACCTTGCGCGTTCTTTGAAATTGGATTAACGGAACCAGTAGAACAATATATATTTCAACAGTGATAAACTGAGCTTGGAAAAGTGTTTTGAAGATCAAAAATAATGAAATGAACAGAAAAAAAACTTCGCGGTCACGAAAATTGTTGCTCAAATCAAAATAAATAAAACGTAAGAACAGAATTTTCGAAATATCTTTACAGGACTTGAAAATTGGCTGTGCTTAAAAGCTGCCGAAGAGAAAATAACGTGTAAAGTAAAAAGCTGTGTTCGCATATGTTTAAAATGTGTAAAATTGTGAAATTCGTAATAAAAATCAGTAAAAGTTTGAAAATCTATAAAAATCATAATTCGAATACGCGGAAATAAGGAATCGGGTGTGCATATTGGAAGTGGTTGTGAGGGGTCTGAAAATTCGTAGTGACGAAGCTAAAACGAGTTAGAGTTCGTGTAAGGAATGAGCGAATGCGGAAACGTGTTGGGAACCGTTAAAGTGTGAGTTGTAAAGTTGAAAAGACGCCATTGCTGGGATGAAAAAATAAATGTGGAGCCAGGATATTTGGGAGGCGCGTCATGATTCTCGAGGATTCTCAAGGATGAGGATGAAGTTATACGAGAGGGAGAAAGGTGTAAGTTTGAGAGTTCCAGGGGGACACGGAATCGGGGCGAATATGAATTGAAATTGGGGCATAATAAAAAACGCGCATTCTGTCGGCAACAGTAGCCAGCATTAGCGTCGAGGTGTAAAAGGGGAATAAGAAAAAAAAAAGGCGACAATATACACGAATGGACCGGGTTGCTTTCGTTTTCAGGACACAAGGGGGCATTAACGACAAAAATTTCACAAAATTATCACTGTCGGCGCTGTCATCAATATGGAGGACGCCTAAAAGCAGATTTTTCGTTCACCGTACGTCGCCGTCGTCGCGGTCGTCGTCGTCGTCGTCGTCGTCGTGTCTCGTCGTTTCTCGTCCAAAGAGGCGCTCTTTACACCCAACGCGGACTCACCTCGAAACTCTCTCGTCGTTCTCGGCCTCTCCGCACTATTTTACACACACCACTCGCGAAACCGTGTATCAATTGCTTTGGGAATACGTTTAAACGATATTAACAAAGTAAGATAATATCGCCTTATTTTACGTAAGTGATCTCTCAATCTCTCAAGAGGCAAGAATTTCCTTTTTTTTCCTCCCAAACGCGTCGTAATTTTTGTCGGTTAAACATACGCACACACACACACCGATAAAACCCACACACACATTTATTCACGCACGCAAGAGGGAGCCCCGAAATATTGTAATTCTCTCGCGCGCGCCTTACCTCGTTTATTCGTCCGAGAGGGCGTTGTGTAAGGCGCAGCAATATTTCTTCAAAATGGCTGCTCCGTTCTCTATATCGAGCTGTGGCTGCGCCTGATGCTCCTAAAAGTTCAAATGCTCGCGCATCCGATATTGCGCATACGCGTCTCTCGACCAGTTTGCCCAGTTTTATGTATTTTTCTGCCACGCGGTATTTTTCTTGTCTTTTTTTTTATTTTATTTTTCCGAATTCTCGATTATTCGAATATGATTACGCTTTTATATTTACATATTACATTTGAAAATTCATGATTACGTGTCTATCGCCATAAGGAACGCTTGGATTGATGACGAAATAAAAAAAATTACGTACGTTTGCTCGCGTAGTAAAGAAATCTGTTTCCCAGTGAACGCGTCCGTGCACCGATCGCAGAGGACGCGTCCGTACGCTTACGCTCCCAAGCACCAATCATGGAAATAAATGGGGGGCGGGAGAGAAAATGACGCCGCTCGAAAAGAGCGGGAAAGTATCTCGGCCTGTTTCCCTTCAAGAGGAACGGGGAGAAAGGGGAACATTATTATCCCCTCCACTTTTTTAGGAAGGACAAAATATGCCGCTCCTCTTCGTTCAGCTGCCCCAGGAATTTTTCCAATAGGAGGGGTTGCTCGTGACAAAAAAGTGCATGAGATTCGAAGTTTCTAACTATCGCTACTATTTAAGGTAGTTCCCCCACAGGATTGTTGAATTAAGAAATGGTCAAAATTTGGCATACGTGTTATTTAATACGTTATTCAAAATCTGTGCAATTTTAACATGTTTTACCATCCCGAACTCCAGATATTTATATTTGAAGTTGGCTCGATTAACAGGTAACATATGGGCAAACTACGTTATTAATTCTACCGTCAGAACTAAAATCAAGAAGGTGATGAAAAACGAGGAGGAGCAAGAGCAGGATGTCACGAATATTGTGAAAAAACATCAAGATGATTTACCATCTAGTTTAAAAGATATAACCTTGAGAAATACTACGGTTTTGGCCTTATATGACATGTTCTACAAACGAGCGCGAGCGCGAGAGATGTAATCTTTTTTGTGTATTGGGGCACAGCCCGGACAGTTTCGGCAATAAGTTTACTCACAATGTCAGATTAAAAACACTTATAGAATAAATTTTACGACAGTAGATGATGTCTATCGTATTATCTATTGGTACCGAGTCAATATTGTGTGCTTTTTAAGGATGTATGCCCAAAATATACAATTTAAGTTTGACCTTCAAATTTAAAATATGTTGTAGAGTGAACGATGCTGCGTCGATTAGGAAAAAAATAATTAGACTTCACCGTATAGTTATTACGTAAATTAATTTTTTCAGTCCCATTAAAACGCGTGTTAATCGTAGAGGAGTAGCCCAATTTGAAAGAAAATAAGAAAATGTAGCCCGTAATATATAAGTGTACAGATTAAAAAAAATATTATTAAAAACTTTATTTTTTTACTATTTAAGGGGAAAAAAACCCGATGTCACAGTCGTATTTGTTCAAAAATCTCGAAAAAAAGTAGTCGTTTGGGTCGTGTGCGAAAACTGCTACTACAGCCGCCATGTTAAATGTGCGAAACATGGAAATATGGCAACGTTGCACGCGCGGGCAGTACGAACCGAGTGTACAGTAATAGTGAGAGAAAATAAATACAAACGTGATCTAATCGTGAAATGTCAATGCAAATATATAATTCAAGATAAATATGAGCTATATAAATAAATTAACCAAAATATTTTCTTTATGAATTTAGATCAATTAATACCAGGAAGGGAAATGAAAGTATAAAAAAATGCATGATTCTGGAAACGAAACATATTTATTTATAAAAAATAAAAATTAATTAGTGCATATCAATAATGTTTAAATATTGAAATTAAATATCATAATTTGCATATTCGTAAACGTCGAAATCAATGGAATAACGTTCCTCGACTTCTTCACAGTTATATTTTCATTTTTTTCAGTATCGCTGTTTAATTCGCAAAAAGTTTTTTCGTTGTCCAAATCTTCATTTCTCGTGAAACGTTTGAGCTCCTGAATAATTTGTTCAATTACTCTACTATTTTTTGTGTTTCTCGGCCTTCCATCTACGCTTTCGCAATTAAACAATGTATTAGGTTAGGAAACTAGCTGTCAAACGACACACTTTCCAGCATTGTTGCCAAATTTTCTCGATATATAAACGGAATTTTTTGATTGGTTGATAGAACGGACATTAGCTCCAGTAAAAAATAGTCAAATGAAGAACTAATTTTTCTTAAAGTTAATAACTAACTTTCATTGGGTTCATTTGTTATGTATAATTAGTATTAATTAATGAAAAACATATTTATGATTGATATCTTATATAATGATCTGTTTGAAAAAACAAATAGATGTACTGCGGATTTGACTGGGAATACATCCTTAAATTTATTTACTACGAATTATCAACCCTTTACACACATATCCAACACACACATGGTATGTAACTTTTGGTTGAGGTTGTCGCAGGGGAACTACCTTAATCAAATAAAGGTTTTTTTTTAGTTTTGGAAAAAGTTTGAAAACAAAAATTGTGCACAAAATTTTCAAAAAAATTATTTCTGATAATTCGGTTGTTTTTAATAACTTGAAATATTTGTAATTTTTTAAAAATGAGTAATTCTTCAAAACAATTGAAAAATTTGAACTAAATTAAAGCCAAAAAAATATTAAATGATATAAATATAAATATTTTTATTTTCAATTGACTTTTGAAACGATGCTTCGACGATTTTGACAACACCTTCAAAGGAAAAGGGTTATTTCAGATTACAGGAAAGAGAAAGTGACATTAAGGGCCGGTTGTTCCACCTACAGATAAATTTTACCTGACGGTTGTAGCATTGGGTAGCAGACCTTTAACTATCGGATAAAATTTACCTAGAGGTGGAACAACCGGCCCTTAAAATCCTTCGGCGATAACCAAAACGACTTAATAATTTCTTTTATTGTTATTATTAATGCTATTAATGCTCCATTGCCTCATTATTATAGATTCTTTGTTTGAACATAACGTAAAATAAACTAAAATTCCGTGCATACACTATTGTATGGTGGACAAGTGTTTTTTTCAATTGCTTCATTTCCGCTTAGGGCCGAAATGTTTTTTTTTTCGAAAACGCTTAAAAAAAATTTCGCTCGCTTTTTTGAAAATACAAATTTTTGTACTTGTTCAAAAAATTGTTTTCCGACTACGAAAATGGGTCAGGAATTTTTTTCAATTTTTGGCAGACGCAAAGAAAATAATAATCGAAATGAAAAAAATACAAATGAAAAACTAAAAAAGTCTTCCTTCCAATGAAAAAAAACGTAAACTCGTGTTATTTTTGCGATTTTTGAAATTGTCATTGGAAATAAAGCGATTCGAAAAGAGACTTATCAATTATAAGTTTCTTTATAGGCTAGTCGGACATCAACGAAACGTAAATAACTTCAATGACAAAATATATTATCTATACGTATGCACATAATTATTTTTTGCTTCTAAGGATAATGTAATAACAGAAAGAGATCTGTCGATCTCGAGGCTTAGAAGTTTTACAGTAAGGACGATAAATATCGAATATAACATGCGAAAAGCGATGAATTATGTTAGTCAACGCGACATTGTGTTTTTTTCTCTCATTCGCGTTCAACTTTTGTATTTTTTGCGTTGAAAAAAAAAAGAAAAAAAAAAACGAAAAAACGAAACAATGCACGAGAATAGGCACTTTGTATAATGAAAAAACGTGCAATCGACAAAACACGTTGTGCACTTCTTCACGATTTGAATAACAGTATTATATATCATTTTTTCTTATATATGTTATGTATACATAGTTTAGTCTCAGGAATCGTTATACAAAAGCTTACAAAAATATTTTTAAGCAGGTTTGTTTCTCGATCAATAATCAATCAGTTTTTTGTTGTTTGTTTCAAAAAGGAGCTTCTTTTTTTTCTTCATTTCTCCAAATATTCTTTTGCGCTAGTGTTTAATGGGTTTTTTCTCTCCTGTTTTGTTAATGAATTATTTACGGACGAGTACAACGAAACAACGGATAAAAATGGCTCGAAAATTGGTCCGAATCGCTCGCGAGGAAGGAGGAATGATTCGACGAGTTTCAACAAATTATTTACACGGAATTGAACAAAAAAAAGAATAATGGCATGAAACTTCACTGGATTTTTTTGCTATTTTCTTTTCAAAATGCTGCACTTTTCCATTTTAATTCACCATCGCTTATCTTCCAACGACTAACATCCGCAATAGGATCTGTGCTATCCTCGATGAATGTGGCAACTTTGTTCCTCCGCGAGTTCCCTCACATCCGTTCTCAAAATGTACACGATCGATACAGCCGCGAAAATCGTCAGAAGGATCGACAATAGCAACAAATTTTTCATCATCACGAAATCTTTGTGCAACTTGTTTTGATTGTCCTCCAGTTTACTCATTTTCGCAAATAACGTGTCCAACGATCTCTCACTTCCGGTCACGTTTGACGACAGTATCGACGTCGGCTCCATCATCCCGTCGCGACACCAAATACGATGGAGCTCTGCGTTTTGACCCCCGGTCTGAAATTCCAAAATTTCACCAAAATTTCAATCTTTTTCTTTTTTTTCTGGGAATTGGCAATTCATAAAAACGATTAATTCAATGGAAAAGATTCAATTGGAAATTCTTACCGATAAATAGAAAAATTCCTGAAACGTTTGCGAATAATTGACTCCTAAAGTATACTCTCGGGTTTGAGGGACCCGAAAAAAGTTCAACAGGATAGTCTTTACATGTTAACATTTTTATTAACTCACACGATTTTTTTTCGGAAAAGTATGAAACCCTCAAAGATATTGTTTATCTGTTGGGTCTCGTAGACCCAGTTTATACAAATAGGCAGCAAAAAATGTGTATTTTTAAGGTCAATTTGATTAAATTTGATCATTTTGTTTTTTTTTGGTTCCTCGGATTATTGCTAAATGAATTATTTGGAAATATTCTAAAAGTATCGTTTCTATTGATATTTTGTCTCAATTTCTTTCTTTTTAGGGATAAGTACCTTCCAAAATTCAGCCAATTCCTCGGTCGTCATTTGAGGATCTTTCATGGGAACGCACATTACCAAAAATTTGTTTTGCAACAATGTACGTAAATTGTAACCTATTTGAAGAGTAACCGTGACGTTGGTTGATTGGCCGGGCGAAAGTGTCCCGGTACTTCGTCGTACTCGGAATTTTTCGGGTGCTGTTGTTTTTATCTGTAATTTATCAATAATTCAATTAAAATGCTTTATTAGGTTTGACGAAGGAGAATATAAACTTGGACAACTGTTTTTCAAATTACTTTGTACGATAAATGCTTGTCCGTTGTTAAATTCTTCAATGTTATTGTACCGACGATTTCCGTTCCTACTTTCACCATGGAAATTACATCGGGAGTTATCGATAATACTGAAAAATAAAAAATAAACATTCATTAAAGTCTATTCATATTTTTTTTAAATTTTAGAAATCAATCAATTTTTATTCATATTATTATTGATATTTTAAATTTACGATTTTTTTCCTATTTTTACTTACGATTATCCTCGTTGTTTTGATCGCCAAACGAACCAGGAGCATCTTCCGTCAACGGGGAACCTTCGAAATGCACTTTTTTGTTCTCCACTTGGCCGTTAGTCGCCGGAACTCCGGATCTTGTTTCGGGGACAAATGCAAAAACGTAATCGTTCGTACCGCCCCAACATTTGAGAGCGACGGCCGGATCGACGAACTCTTTGAGGGTGGTTTTGCTGACGAATTTGATTTTCGGTATGGCTTTTGCAGGCAGCCACGATTTAATGATCTTGAACGCGGCATTCAAAACCCAAGGCATTTCTAATATTATAATGTAGTTTAAAAAGTTGGGGTAATAATCCTTGAAGAGGCCTATTAGGTATTTCGTTAGTTCCATATCCATGTTCGATAATCCAGCATCCACCATATCGAAAAACAAGGATATTTGATCACCGTTTCCTTCCCTAAAAATCAATTAATAACAACTTGTGTCAATGAAGAAAAATTGAATTTAAAAAAAATGCTATTGGATCAAAATTTTGCCACTGCAATCGGACGAAAATCTGAAAAAAAATCAGCTGTTTTTGGATCTCCACAAATATCAATTTTCGGAATAATAATTCTGAAAACTAATCGACACATTATTTAAACAGAATATTCTTCGGCAAATAATCACACTATTTTTTTATACTTAAAAGAAAAAACGTTTAAACAATTACTAAAAAGCCACGAATTTTGTACGTTTTTTTGTAAAACGATAAATTGAATTTATTGAAATAAAGGAATAATTTTTCAAATACTGGCTCAGGAAAGGGTCGAAAAAAAAACATTAAAAGACAAAATTCTGAAAAAATGCCACAATATTATAGAAAATCAACAAATTACTTTAATGAGACAAAAAAAATCTGACTATTGGGTGAACAATTTTTCTCAACAATTTGTTTATATTTTTTGATAATTTCACCATTGCTTATCAACGTTCATAACGTCTTAAAAATGGCTTAATTTTTTTAGATCTTACGAATTGCTAAGTGCTGGAATTTATATCGAATAGAATTATGATAAAAAACGATTTGAATAACATTACAGTATGATAACCGTACTCGACTTTTTATTCGTCGATGCACGTGCCGTTGCTGGCAAGTGAATATTACAATCATGCATGTGATAAAAAGAAAGCCTGTGAACAAAGCTGTTCACCTTGATGAATAAAATCATCAATTTTGTCTCCGCTAACGATCAATTGACTATTCAATCAATAAAACAGCATAATTTTCAACAAAATTGAATTGGAAAATTGATTCTAATCGCCATAAATCGTATCAATGAAGAATCTCACCGCTGCAATCTTTCGAACCAATAAATAATGCATCTCTGAAGTTCCCCAAAATCCCTGGCTCCTTTGGTGTGAAGCTTGGATTTAATTATGAAGAGAGTTTTGCCGTCCTTGTCCTTTCCATAGCCAAAAAAAACTCCATCCTCAAGATATTCTCTCTTGACGTTGTCCTCGGTAATATCTGCAATTGAATTAAGTAAAAACTTTGATCTCAAGTACTCGAGATTAATTCGTAATACGATGACCAACAATAAAAATTGTAGTTATAGCTTTTTTTTATTTAACTTATTTTCTCAGTGTACCATTTGCGCCAACTTTTTTTCTCCACTCGCAGCTGGTCCAAAGCATGCTCAACGATTCTTGAACATTGTACTCGTTGTGCTCCAGATATCTCTTTAACCAATCGTCCTGGTTCTTTATTCTTGCAATATCCAGCGGATGAAAACCTGTGCAAATTTGATTTTTTTTCTTTTTTTTTTTCAATTTTATTCATAGAAATTTTGTGATTTATTCATTTATCGTTTGGTGATACAAATTAATAATAATTTCTCATTTAAAATTGACAATTAATTTACAATAATCACTCGATCGGTAATGGAATATAAACTATGAATTAAAAATTAAATTTTTATCACAAAATTATTTATAACAATCTTTTATTATGTAATAACAATTTTTTCTTGTAACGTGTATTTAAAAAGTTTATTTTTCTCGCGTATTACTAAAAAAAAGTTGTAAAATTTATAATGCGCATAAAACTTAATAGCTCGTTGTCTTAACAGTTCATAATTATTGTCTTTATTGGAATAAAAATAGCTAATGAATTATAATAGATATTTTAAACAACCATTGACTTTGTTTTTATTATAATAAAATTTGTCATACAAATATTATGGGTTGTGTAACTATATATGGAATCCAAAGATTTTTATTCACAAAATTGTTAAATGATAGAAAATTATTAAATATAACTAACTAAAAAAAAATGCAAATTAAATTAGGGGATTTTGCAAATTTGTAAAAATGGTACAAATTATACTTTATGAACTTTCTTCTCAATTATTTCCCAAATTTAATAAATTTTTTGATGTAGGAAAATTTGACACAATGAAATGATGACATTTCAGGAAAACTATTAATAAGTTAATAAATAAATAATAAGTATTAAATGTGATGATAGTCATAAAAAAACTTTTTTCGAGATCCAGAATAAAGAAAAAATGGTTTTTTTTCTATTACAATGTAATGATTTTAGTCTAAGACAAATTGTATTATAATTGGAAGTAAATGATAAAGATAATAGGGATTTAAATAACGAAACGTGAGAAAGATCAAGATTTCGCATACAATTGATCGTTTAAATATTCAATGAACATGTAATCGTAGACCTTTGAACTCGGACAAATGAAAGGATGAGAATCTTCGAAGAGAAGCTGCGATAATATCGAAAAAAAAAATTTGATCGTGAAATATTGAGGAATTTGTCCAAGTGGGAAAATGACAGATATTAAAGGTTAGAAAAAGAAAAAATAAAATAAAATGAATGTACTCACGCTCATCGGAGATATTTTCATCGACGAGTTTTTTGAAAAATTTTTCTCTCAATTCGGCAATCTGTTGTTGAACATCCATGTTTAGTCTCATTCGGTTTATCCCGGTCAGATAACACTTTGACCGGCACTGAACGACTGAAATCCGAGAGAACCGTTTCAGACTCTTCGATAACAGGAAAGAAAAAAAACGCCGATAAATATATATATGTATATATTTATTATCGGCGGCGTTTGCGTCAAGGAGACTAGAGGAGAGAAGGAGTAAACACACCGTACTTAAGAAGTGTTCCCAAAAATTGGTAGAAAATGAGGGGCGCTGCGATTGCAAAGTACAAGGTCAGTTTCACGTCGCTGAGGATTATTATTACTATATGTATTAGTACTTTCGGTCACGAACGCTGCAGTGGCAAAACCAGAAACTATAGCATCGAGTGTTTTGGGTACACTGGAACTACAAATTGGCCTATGCTGTGTTCACTCCTTCTCTCTAGTCTCCCTGGTTTGCGTTACCTCCGTGAAGTTAGCCCCCCCACTTTATTTTTTTAAACTTTCATTAATGCAAATCGTTTGAGAATCGTTTGATAGAGTTTGATAGAGAAGAAAATTTTTTTGAGAGTTAATATTGTTCACGTAAAAACGATTTTATTTTTTAGTGTGAACTTGGCCCCAATTTTTTTTATCTCCTGAAATAATGGACTTAGAAGTTTCATTTTTTTTTAATCGTTTGAGAATCGTTTGAGAGGGTTTGAGAGCCAAAGAAAATCGTTTGAGAGTTAATATTTTAATTGATATTAAATAATTATTCAGTGCACGATTTACCCTAGGATCCGAGCACTTCCGGTGTGCGCAGTGCATGTGCGCAGTGTATGTGCGCAGTGCATCTTGTTCATAAATTAGGCTGCATTTTGTTTAAAAAAGTTATAACCAATTATTAGTCCGAACTGTAAACATAAATCGAACATTTCAGCTTAATTGTGTTAATTGTGTAAAATTGTGAAACTTTTTGATATTTTTTGGAGAGTTACAAATGTCAACAACTGCACTGTCAAAGAGAAAAGCTGGACTTATTGTATTTTTGGTTAAAAAAAATAGTGAAATATGAGTGAAAATACGTATAAAGTACGCAGTGACATTGGTAAAAATGTGAGCCAATTTGTAACGGGCAAAAACAAGAATAGCGTTAAAAATATTGTAAAAACTGCGGAAGATAACATAACCTCTTGAACGTCATGGCTACGAAAAATCGTCTGCTGATCACATTCTTTCAAGTTCTATCGTGAATATTTTCTTCAAACGTCCGGTGACTCTCTGTTTTTATCGTTGCTACGAAATCTTTAGAATTTAATTTACCGCAAGACAGTTTATATCAAACATATATCATTATTTAATATATGAATTATTAAATAGAAATGTGAGCAACAGGTCATCTCCATAAAGTGCCGTGTAAATTAGACGATTTTCAAAGTTATAATTCTTTTCTAAAGGTTCGGTTTCTAAAGGTAAGCTTTAAGGTAGTTCTCGTTCAAAAACTACGCTTTTAACGGATTTAGATTACATTTGCACAAAAATAGAACCTTAAATGGAGTATTTAGCTAGGCTTGTATTTTTTAGATTAATGTCCATAAAAACACCTTTAAATTATTCATAATCAACCTCAAATTATGACTTTTATTTTTATTTTTCCACTTTCTAAATATGCTGAAATACTAGTTTTTTTTAATTCTTAAAGCCATTTTTTTTAATCCTTAAAGCCATATTATTTCATCTGGTTTCTAAACAAAGTAAATTTTGCACGATAACTACCTCAAGTTTGCGAAACTTCTAATGCCGCCGCTTTCACCGATTAACCACTGCCTTTTTTTACACCTGAAATCGAAAACGAACGGGCAGATTCCAAGGCTACCCTCAATGTTTCAGGTTAGAGTGTACAGGTGAGACCGTTGCAATTCCCGATGCAGAATGTGCTGCAAACCGTACCGGTACAGGTACCGGTAAACGCTGGAAACGGTCAGACCGTTTATCAAATGGTACACTTTCCCATTCAAGCGTTATCTAGTGTTTTCAATATGGGTGCGACGCAGATAATACCACAGATAACGCAAGTAAGGGTTGTAATTTTATTCGTCTAGAAAATATTCTTGTATCCTCGGAGAAACAACGAAACGATGAAATTTCTCTATTCTCTTTATTCTTTCAGCAAATTTCGCAAATGGCTCAGATCATAACTCCGAATGGTCAAATACAACAGGTACAAATAGTCAATCTACCGCAGTTGCAAGGTTTGCAGGGTCAACAAGTAGCATATCACGTTGCGCAACAGGTCGCCCAACCACAAACACAACAACAAGTTGTGCAGCAAGTCGTGGCTTATAGCATCAATTTCAGCAACAGGTCGTTCAACGACAACAGCAAGTTACTGATGCCCAGGTACAACAACAAGTCCAACAAGTCGTTCAACTAGTTATACAACAGCAACAGCAACAACAACAACAGCAGCAACAACAACAACAACAGCAGCAACAACAACAGCAGCAGCAACAAGTTCAGGCACAAGTTGTTGCTTCGACACCGACGTCGAGCACAACTTGGACAACGAGCGCGTTGCTGGTCCTGGCGGAAATGTTCAGGTACAATGGAGAATTTCATTTTAACTCTATAACTGGATCGAAAATGACTTCAATCTTCTCATTAACATAAAATGTTCCTCGTATCCGATAATAAGGTTTAATTGTACACCATTCCGTTTTTTTTTTAACCACGAAGAGAATAGTATATGATAAAGTCACATTTGGTGGACATTTAATGATGAAAACTCTATAAAACGAAACGAATTTCGGAGAAACGCTAGAAAGACATTTTTTACTCAAAAAATTGGGGTCGTTTTCGACCCCGTTGCAGGGGTCTGGGGTTAAAAATTGAATTTAACTTAGTCCCTTTAAATTAGTATTCATTCTATAATATTATTCCAGAATGTCAATGGTACTTGACAACCGGTATGAACTTTTAGGAAAAATAAAACGAAATAAAGATAAACAATATCTTCACCCAGTGTTTTGAACGGTTATTGAACGCTGACGAATTTGATTTTATTAGATCGTAGGCATTGGTTCCCTCGGAAGACCCGTTGGAGCTGGTGGTACCGGAGGAACCGTTCTTACCACGAAAGACGGCCAGAAAATTGACGTTCAAACCTTATCCGCTCTCACCAGACCCTCGGAAGAAGGAGGTGAAATAAAAATTACGAGTATAGATGCGAGTCAATTAGCCAGTGGCCAAGTCATACACATACCGGCTGCTCAGTCACAGCAACAGACTATACAGCCCATTACTATCACAGATAAAATATTAAGCGAAACATTTGAAAAAATTGAAGTTTTTTCAATGAAAATTTGTAGTTCTTTTTAGAACGAATCAAACTAAAAATAAAATGCCACTCGTGATCCCGGCGATAAAACAGATAAATAGTATGTTGATTCGTGTCGATTAATGCTATTTTTTTTCTACCGTTTTCAGGTGCTCAAGGTCAACAGCTGACCCTTATACCCGCCTCAGCATTGGCGAATATAACAGCTCAGCAGGGTGGAACGGTGAGAGGGATAAATGTGGACAACGGTGGTATAATGCAGCTTCAACCGGTGAGCGCGATGAACACAACCAATGGATTTCTTCAATCGATTCCCTACGAGGGCCCTACAGCCACTCTCGTTCCTAACAACTAATCGCCTAAACCTCAAATTTTGTTAATGCATGTAACATAGAAGAAGGCACTCATTGTTGATGCGCAATAGTGAAGTAAATTAATCATTTAACATTATACCGCAAAGTTGTTCACCACGGATTTTACGAACCGCGATGTATGTGTTGCGCGCATGTTAGATTTTACATCTGATCACAATATTGAGAAATACCTCTCGAAGATTTTCACGAATCAGTTTGTGTGGAATGTAACTATATTTTTTTAACGACCATATGTAAGATAATGTACATATTGTATACGATGTAAAAAAAAAAACCAACTTTTATAGAAAAAAATTTTTACACTTAAACTTTTGAATTTGCCACATTAAGGAACGAAAAAAAAATATTTTTCATAATTATCAGCCGTAGAAAATAAATGAAACTTAGCAATATTTTGCTGAAATGAAAAAAAAATGCTGTATGAAAATTTTCGTCCGAAATTATATTGTCCCTGGGGAAATCTTGTGCTACGTTCGCTACGACCATAATTTTTGGATATTCGACAACGAGAATGAACTTAAAAAATTAGAAAAAAGGAAAACGTGAGCAATGCGAGTTATGCAAAATATTTCATTATATTTAACGTTATTATGCACTGGATACTTTTACGATGCGACATGCCAGCATCGCACCGCTTATTACAAGTGGAAGTAGTCAGTCTTGTTCCTTCTACAAAGGATTCTGTTCCAGGATTTTTGTATACATCGTCGTCGTTAAATAATAAGTATAAGAAAAAAGAAAAATGAAGAAACTGTAATTACATAGGTAATCTCTGTGTGAACGGTCGTTTTCATTATGTACATTACACAATTAATTCGTTTTATATATTAATATCTTCAATGATTTTTCATCTTTTGGATGCACGCGTAACTATAAATTTATACGTATAATACAGAGAAGTCTGTCAATTTCAAGAAGGAAGTGATTTTTGACGCAGCGTCACGTGGAAGGAAAGAACAAACGATAGAGCACACACTTTTGCAAACCAAAAAATTTCGCTCAAAATCAAGCGTACAAATACTCTCAATTATGTTCCGTATTTCGTTCTTTCTTTGCGCGAGTAACATAATTGCTTATTTAATTAGGTATTAAGTTGAGAGCATCCGTCAAACCTCAATGGGCTCGCTGAATATTTCGCACCAGATTGGGCAGTGATTTGAGGCGGGACCGCCCCATCGCCAACCGTAAGGAATTCCCAAATGTGTGAGCCCCAGTCTCACCACCCGGGCTAAATCAGTATTGAATAACTTCTTTGAGCCTTTTCCCCAAATAATCTTATCTTTGTAGATGAATTTATCTGAATATACAGCGGAATTGCTCGCCTCAAG
Organism: Rhimphoctona megacephalus; assembly: GCA_963989365.1. Lineage (NCBI taxonomy): Eukaryota > Metazoa > Arthropoda > Insecta > Hymenoptera > Ichneumonidae > Rhimphoctona > Rhimphoctona megacephalus. The sequence continues at coordinate 15,327,047 of OZ022418.1, read as the reverse complement.
TGCCTCGTTGTAATTGTTCGAAGTATCGTCGGTAAGCGTAATCACCAAGGAATATCGCGTTTTTTGTATCCGTAAAACGTTCGATTATTCTGTTGTCTAAAAGAGTCATACAAGATTTCCTTTTTTTCAACAATTTTTTTTTTTACATTTGTTCGAGAGGTCGACGACCTAGTAATTTCATTCCTTTTGCTGGAACGTTCTTGGAGAATCTGGAGAGAAGCAATCTTTAAGATCCCACATCTTCCGGTTCCCTCTTGACGTCAAGCTCCCTCAAAGTTTTGTTGACTATGTGGCTACATCGAGAAGCACTTTTAAGTATTAAAAAAAAGAAACACAAAAACATTTTTAAAACCATATTTTAATTAGTAAAACAATTTTAAACGGTTTTTTTAAGGGAGAAATTTTGAATATGAAACACAAAAAAATGGTCTTTTTCTAAAAATTGAGCGAGCTTACCGCAGTTCAAAATGATACTTTGCTAAATGGCACGGCTACAGTGTACAGTACGAAGAAATAATCGTCGAATTGATTGATTTTTGTAACGAGATCATTTACGATCGGTTCTCTCAGCATTGATGGTTCGCACTGGCTCGCCAATTTAGTTCCAAGTTTGATTAGACAAAAAAATAATAATTCATCCGCGATTTTTGGATAAATAATTTTTGCATAAGTGCCAAAACTTCGACAAATCGAATTAGACATTTCATCAAGAACTATGATTACTTTTGCTGAATTTTTTAAAGAAGATAATTTATGACCTATGCATACTAAGGAAATTTTTTGTTTCTCACGTTTTAATAAATTATTTTTGCATAATAGAGAAAACTATAACGCAACGAAAACTTGTTCACATTTAGACATTTTTTATCAATATAATCAATAAGATTCATTAAAAAAATTTATTGGCTCTCTCCGTCAATACCCAAATTAAGTGCAATATTCCAACTAAAGCCATAATCTCGAAACCCTTTTTGTTTCAAATCGTAAATAATAACCGCTCAAGTTCCAAGGCTATCGAAGTTGTTGTCATGCGGGTCGAGAGGTACCTTGGTCGCTGATATTTATCGAGTTATATTATCGGTCAGTCTGCAGAAAAAAACACTTTAGCTCGTGCAATATTGATAAAAATAACTTCAATTAATATTTGAAGCATTTTCTAGGGAAAATGCTTCAAATCTAAAAAAAACTAAAAAACTGGGAAATACAATTTTAATTTTCCACAGTGAAGCTTAGAATTTTTATTCGTATTTTATTATTGAAAATCAATCAAATATTCAAAACATAAATGACTATTAGGTCAATAATTACTTAATGTTTTTCCGAATTCAAATTCAGATTTTTTTTCCTGCAGTTTTTGAATGTTTTTCTTATGAAATTTTTATTGATTTATCCATTAATTCATTAATTATTAGTAAAAAAAAATTACAAATTATCGTTGCTTACTGAGCGAATTAATTTGTGTTTCTCGCATAGTGTCTCGAGCCTCGTTCAAAAAATCACTGAGAAAAACAGCGGTGCCTTTTCTCGTGCTTATACCACGTATTTTGCCAAATTTAACTTGACATATTTTGTCGATGAAAGGTTGTTTTTCAAGAATAGTGACCAAATTTGTAAAATGGTCACTCTGCGAATTCTCCAAAATGTAGTGCATGAGATCGAAAACAGATTTTTCGTATCGATCAATGATAGCGGCGATGTCTCTGGTCAAATAAAGAGTTGAGTCACCGCTCTTAATTACGGGAAAGTTTCGATTCTTATTAATGACCACAATTTTCTTTTTACTGCATTGATTTTTAAGGTTCAGGGTGATCCATTTTTTGATTAGAGTATCTGAAAGAATGTTGAACAATGATAATATGTGAGTTACTGTTTTTTGATAACTTGAATTTCGGAGAATTACACTGTTTCGGATTCGCAAATATTGTACAAAATCATTTTTCCCTGATATTATTATCTCCAAAAATGAATGATTGATTTCATTCACAGTCCTTTTCATTACAAAAGCGTGCTCGTATCTACAATATATGGTATTAAAATTGAACTTAGATAACATTTCTTTTCTGAATTATAAACTTCGAGATATTAAAACATTGGAAATCTTCGGAATTTTTCTAAATTAATAACTAAATTTCCAAAACAAATCAATTTCTTCCTACATTAGGAAAGAAATCGAGCAATTTTGAAAATAAAATTGAAAATTTGCATTCAACAATTTGGGATTTCTCGAGAGATAATATTATTATTTCTATATTCTCCATTGAACTTCTCAATCGATGTTTTTATTGAAAAAATACAAAATTTCGCCCTTAATAATCGATACAAAGCGAAATATTTGTTAATAAACGATTAGAAGGGTTTAATTATATGAAATCAAGTGCTGTAGGTACAAGGAGAACACTGAAGAACAAAATACGAGACACAAATTAGAAAAAATGATGTACATTAGACTTTATTTTGATATTTTATTCATGATCTTGTTACTGGCATTCGCTTCGTAATGGCGTTCGCAATGAGTATCGATTAATCTCTCTTTTATCTTTCTATTATTTTCATGGCGTTATATTATTTCTCTTATTTTATTGTTATTACTATTACTATGATCATTATTTTGTTTATGAATATTATCATTCTGTACAAATTATTCGTTATTTAGAAATTTGTATAATTGCCTCAATGTACCAAGGTGTAATAAACTCAATGAATCTCTTTTTTCACGAACTCGAATATTTGACAATTCACTAATTTTTTTGTACATAACAGTAAAAGCACATCCCAGTCCACTGGAAAAATATCGAGTCAGGTTACCGAACCTTTAGAAAAGAATTATAACTTTGCAAATCGTCTAATTTACACGACACTTTATGGAGATGACCTGTTGCTCACATTTCTATTTAATAATTCATATATTAAATAATGATAAATGTTTGATATAAACTGTCTTGCGGTAAATTAAATTCTAAAGATTCCGTAGCAACGATAAAAACAGAGAGTCACCGGACGTTTGAAGAAAATATTCGCGATAGAACTTGAAAGAATGTGATCAGCAGACGATTTTTCGTAGCCATGACGTTCAAGAGGTTATGTTATCTTCCGCAGTTTTCACAATATTTTTAACGCTATTCTTGTTTTTGCCCGTTACAAATTGGCTCACATTTTTACCAATGTCACGGCGTACTTTGTACGTATTTTCACTCATATTTCACTATTTTTTTTAACCAAATACAATAAGTCCAGCTTTTCTCTTTGACAGCAGTGCAGTTGTTGACATTTGTAGCTCTCCAAAAAATATCAAAAAGTTTCACAATTTTACACAATTAACACAATTAAGCTGAAATTTTCGATTTATGTTTACAGTTCGGACTAATAATTGGTTATAACTTTTTTAAACAAAATGCAGCCTAATTTATGAACAAGATGCACTGCGCACATACACTGCGCACATACACTGCGCACATGCACTGCGCACACCGGAAGTGCTCGGATCCTAGGGTAAATCGTGCACTGAATAATTATTTAATATCAATTAAAATATTAACTCTCAAACGATTTTCTTTGGCTCTCAAACCCTCTCAAACGATTCTCAAACGATTAAAAAAAAAATGAAACGTCTAAGTCCATTATTTCAGGAGATAAAAAAAATTGGGGCCAAGTTCACACCAAAAAATAAAATCGTTTTTACGTGAACAATATTAACTCTCAAATAATTATTCTTCTCTATCAAACTCTATCAAACGATTCTCAAACGATTTGCATTAATGAAAGTTTAAAAAAATAAAGTGGGGGGGCTAACTTCACGGAGGTGTTTGCGTTGACGCGATTTGGATTTGAGTTGCCCGAAAGGGGAAGAGGAAGAGGGAAGGAGAAGAAGAGCGCGAAGTACGAATCGAGCACCGGTATCGTTTTTATACTCCATTGGGTTGGCCCCTCGAAATTGATTAAATTGATTTTTTTTCTTATTAATCCCTTAGGGGTCATACAGTGGTGAACGGTGTGACATTTAGATTGTTGAGTGGCTTATCATTTTTTCGAAAAATAAATTTCGAAAATTACCCCCTGAATTAGTCCCTCCATAATATCTATATTGACTTTTTTTTTTGTAAATCGCTTGGTGGTCATTCAGTGGTGTGCGGTGTCATAGTATTTAGAATGTTGAGTAGTCTATTTTTTAAAAAATAGAAAAAAATTAAAAAATACCCCTACAGTAAGCCCCCCCCATATTGACTATCATAATTTTTGTTTTTACAAATCCCTCGGGGGTCGTTCAGTAGTGTCTTGTATTGTATTCAGATCGTTCAGTGATATATCGTTTTTTCGAAAAATAAATTTGAAAAATTAGATCTGAGCGATAACCACCTCTACAAAATTCGATTCGATCCATCGAATCGTATCGAATTTTGCATATTTGCTAGTGGCAAAACCAGAATCTATATATATATATATGTAGCATCAACGTGTTTTGGAAACGCTACGAATTGGCTTATGCTGTGTTCACTCCTCTCTAGTCTCCCTGTTCACACCGCTCGATGGAGTGATGAGTGATAATAGCGAGCCATGAACTGCACCGAGCAACGGATGGCTGCAGATATTTTAGATAATATACAAGAGTTATCTGTAATCTCGTTCCTTTGGTCGATGGTAATCAAATGGTCAGTATTTCGAATTTTCCAAACAATTTTATTTTTAATATTATTATAATTGTTTGTTTTGAATGATTCAACAATATTTGCTACATTTATTCATCTTTCCATTGACAGAAATTATTCTTCAGATCGTCTTCAAATTCTTTTTCAGATTTTCGTGCGAAAATGATTCCTTATTTCCAGACTCGATACTGAGAAGAAAATACCGTCAACAGCTCGTATCTCAAGGAAAAGAAAGAAGCGGTATGGACAGTCATAAACATAGTAAAGTCCACCGAGTAAGAATTTGATTTTTAGACTTTTTGATCCATTAGTTTATGGTTTTTTTTATGTAATGAATTCTTACAAGTTTTGCAATCACTTAATTTGTAGTTTTCTTTAAAAAAATATTCTGAGAGTTGAAACAAAATTAGCGAGGCTTTTTTTTTTCAAAAACAGGGAAGTATTTCTGCCGCGCGTGGAAAAATTGTTTTAGGAAACGTTAAAAGTAACCAGTTATTCTCAAACGACCATGAAAGTTGAGGCAACAGAAGTATTGTTGGGATTTTGTTTTTCTTTGAATTCGGTACCAACGAATCTAGAGAGAAATTATTGAAAGCATTTGTGCTTTTTTTGTGGCAAATTGTCGGAGTTATTTGTGCCGAAATTGTTGGAGTTAATAAGGGCGGATTGTGACAAGCGGGTAGCAGAGAGCGGACTGCAGGCTTACGCGACGATGTTGAAGAAAATTCAAGGCGATGTTTTGTTGGGCGAAGGTCATCGAAACGCGATACACTAGGGTCTCTATTTCTGTAACAGCGATGGGACCGGCTCCGCATCACACTTAGAAATATAGCACATTGCGCACATTGCACTAAAGCGGATACTGCGCAGGAGGCGTAGCTGGTAACAGTGCCGTATTGAATATGTATCTATCAGTAGGGCCCCAAATTTGTCTCGTCTGAAATATTTTTAAATCAATGGTCATATATATGCTTTCAGCTCTTCAAAATAATTATATGAAGTAATTAAAAATATACTGATACCATATTTTTCCGGCCTTGTTGAGTTGCGGTGAGATTAAATACAAGTACGTACACCAGGTAGAATTTATTTTTTTATTGTAATGTAATAAACGTTATTTAATTTACATTTTTGTATTAATTTAAATCAGAACAATAAGGATTTGACGTATGTAACATTTTTATTTGTTTAGCAGCAATGAACAAATCCTTCAAGATCACTTTTAGAATCAACCAAAAACAAAAACAAAAACCATTAGTTTTTTAGAGATCTTTTTTAGTTCAGATCAACAAAGATGGAATTTTTTTAAATAAATTTAGTTTATGGATCGATGATTTACAAACCGAAGGACTTTTTTTTCAGCTGACCATTAAAAAAAAAAGATAAATTTTATTTCCACCAATTTTTCGATCAACTATTAGCCAAAATAATATATTTTTTATAAGATTATTTTTTAGATCGACCGTTAACAAAAAAGAAAGTTTTTTTCTTTCAAGATCACTTTTTGGTCCAACTATTAATTTTACTCTTACATAAAAACTTTTTTGGATTCATCACAGATAAAAAAACTTTCTATCGATATAGACCATAACCGACAATAAATTTTTTTTGTAAGAATACTTTTTGGATCAACCGTTCATAAAAGTCACATTTTTTTTAAATAATTTTTTTGATCGATCATTAATACAAATATGCACTTTTTTTATTTGATTTCTTTCAAACCAAAAACTTTTACTCAAACGGCCGTCAGCAAACATTATAATTATTTTTATAAAATCTTTCTTTCAAACTAAATTTTTTTTCCATCAAATCGGCCGTTAACAAAGATGATAATTATTTTCAGAAAATAATTTTTTGGAGCAAGCGTAAACAGAATAATATATATTTTTAAAAGGCCACTTTTTATCGGATCGGTCCTTAACAAAAATAAATTTTTTTTTAAAAGATCACTTTTTGGATCGACGAATAACAATCGAAAATACTGTTTTTTGCACCGTTTTTGAATCGACTATACACCAGGTGCTGCTACCGCAGCTCTTGCATTTCGTCGTTGGGATTTTTTATCGGACTTCTTAGTCACTAATTCCACAATTTCATTGTCGCTGAGTGATTCTGATGTTCGGGTTTCGTCCTCACGAATTGAATCTTCGATATCGCTTTCAGGTACAGAAATACCGGAAATGGGGTCTGTGATCATTAGAAAAGATTCATCTGTCACGTCACCGTCTTTTTCGATGAGTGGGGCGACATGTATTAATTTTTCCCATGCTTTGCGAATACTTAAAGGCTTCACTTCTTCCCACGACGTTGCGATCATTTCACAGCAGTCCTTTAGTGTTAATTCTTTTAGAAGTTTTACTAGTGGTTCTTCGTCATCACGCAATAGAAGTCTTCGAGCCAGGGACCGTTTGTAGAGCTTTTTCGTTGCCTCAATTACCCCCTGGTCCATCGGCTGTATTAGCGGAGTTACGTTTGGAGGGAGGTACTGAACTAAGAAGTCTTCAGCAACTGCGTTAAGTTCATCAGCTGAGGGGTGCGAGGGAGCATTATCAAGAATGAGTAGAACTTTTCCATGTTCACCTGAATCGGCTTGTTTCTTCCTTACCGAGGGAATGAAACATTGAGTGTACCTGTAAATGTAACATATTCGCTCATATAAAGTAGGTCATGTACAATTTCATAATTATTTATTACAGAAGCTTATAACTTACCACTCCATAAATAAGAATCGATTCATCCATGCACTACTCTGGGCTTTGTAAACCACAGGTAAAGACGCAATTCCCTTGAAGCACCGAGGATTTTTATACTTCCCGATAACAAGGGGAGTAATTTTATGCGTTCCAGCCGCATTGGCACATACCATGACAGTTACTCGCTCTTTATTAACTTTCCGACCAGGCGCTTCATTTTCAACACCGGCTGCGAGAGTTTTACGTGGCAAGGAACGCCAATTCCATCCAGTCTCATCAGCGTTGTAGATATTTTCCAGCAGATATTCATTCGCAATTTGAAATCGCAAAAAGTTGTCCCGGAACTGGTCTGCAGCCTCTGTATCGGCGGATAGTTTCTCTCCCTTTATTGACAGTTGTCGAATGCCATGTCGCCGTTTGAACTTTTCCAGCCATCCAGTACTGGCCTTGACGTTAAAACCATAATTTTATATATACGCAAAATGCTTATTATTCTTGGCGATCATCACTGCGTTAAGTGCATAAGCTGTGATTAGGATGAGCAAAATGAAAGAAAATAAATGGATAAGGGGTTATTAAAAGCTGTCAAACAAGTTTTCTGGTTTTGCACTTTCAAATACAAAAAATGATACATAAATAAGGGGAATTGACAATAAAGTAAGTTAAATGATGCATTATACATAACGGCAAGATGCGAAATCAGATCACGCTACTTGAATATTAGGGAAAAAAAATACCGTTTACCAACCCATGATTTTTTTTTACTTAAGAAAATGCCAAACTGATGCATAATAATCGCAAGGGAAAAAACACTCCATACAAACACTCCAAAACATTAAGACGCACTTAATTAATAGAAAAAAAAACCTATGCGTTAAGCCATGATTTTTTTCGCAAAGCTTAAAGCACGTTTTTCATCAAAATTTGACTAACTAACCTTCTGTGTCAGTTTTTATTGTACCAATGTCGAGTATGGAATTCTTTTTTCTGGTCCAGAAAACAAAAATTGATACACTTACATTTGGAATAGTATTCGACGTCCATCATTAAACAATTTTATGGAAGCCATTTATTAATCGACATTTATAAAAAAAAAAGTATACGTACCTTAAAATTCTGCGGACCACCTAACTTTTCATTGAAAATTAGAACTTTCTCGCAAACAAGGGGACCATTAATAGGATCTCCCATCTGACGTCTTTGATGAAACCACATTGATATCGCTTTTTCACGTTCTGGAAAATTCGTACGCCTCAACGACTTTTTCTTCTTTAACGTTTTTGAACTCTCTGACAACCCCAAATTTAGTATTTCCTCTTTTCTTTTTTTCATCCGAGAAATACTAGCCTCAGAAACCGCATATTTTTTTGCAAGAACAACACCTGCTTCTCCTTTATTCAATTGCTGACAAATTTCTAATCGGTCGAAATAGGTTAGGTTAATACGTTTTGCTGGTGCCGCCATTTTCCGATTTGCGCCCCAACGTGCCTCCCGTAGCGCCCTGTTATTGCTTAGCGCGCGACGAGCCTGGCGCGAGGGCCCTGGCGCTTCTCCCACTGCGAGCAACACCGATCGATATTCGGCCCATAGTGGGGGAACTTACGTTTACGGAGTTTACGGAAATAGAGACCCTAGTGTACTTAATTGCATTACCAATTGATTGATTGATATTCATGAAGAAAAATAAAACCGACTGCCTTTTTCTACAATCGGCTAAGTGATATACGCTCTTACGAATTATTGATCCAGTATTAAAAAAGATTTTTTTTCAAAGCCTGCCTCATTAATGAAAACGTCGAAAAAAATACAAAGTATTTTTTGTTATAAATAAAAAGGGGGAAAAAAATAAAAAACGAACAAAAAGAAGTTTATTCGAAATAACGATAACCCGGAAACTAGGATAAGTAGAACTAAAGAAATACACATTTGGTTAACGAGGATAAACCACGTTCGAAGGCGAATGGCCATTGAAAATAATAATCGATTCGAGTTTTCTTCGTTTTAATGTTACTTTTCATTTTGAACCTTTGTTAAAGAGCCATTTTGTGAACATCTCTAAAAAATTGTATGAAATTCACAAACAAAGAAATTGGGAAATAAAAATTAAGAAATATTTATTCAATTTTCAAGTAATTTTAATGATGTACTAAAATACAATTTATAAGCCGTGAGAAAAAATAATAATTCCCAATAAAATTTATGAATGTTCCAATAAAAAATTGCACGAAATCAAAAAATCGAAAAAAAAGTCAACATAATCAATATAGGGGAAGGCTAACTCAGTGCAGGTCCTAAAGGGTGTACAAATATCCGTCGGGCAGTCATCCGAAAATTATCATCCGTTCGAAAGTTATCTTTCGGATGACTATATCGAGCGGACATTTGCACATCCTTTAGATAACTTTTGGATAATTTGTTGGAAATTGCTATCCGGGTAATAAGTCAGGGGGTAATATTTGAAAAGTATTTTTTGAAAAAATGATAAGTCACATAGGGTACGTTCCACTTAAGGAAGGAACGCAACTACCCACCTAGTCATAAAAAAATTTGACCTAAGTAGTACTTAATTTGGCAACGTCGCTTTCGGTTGATATGTGTGCGCGTGTATATGCGTGTTCAAAGCATTGCATATGCCGTTGACAGCTCATCAGCTGTGTCAGTGAATTTTCGTTAAATTTAATCGCGAGTTCGTTATGCCAAAAGAAAAAAAGCGGAGATTTTATTGGAAAGGTAAAATAGTTACCGAAAAGGTGTACCGGGCTAGAATTAATCAGCATGAAACAGGCAGAAACGTTCGGAGCACATCATTGCGTGATAACAAAAAGATTTCAAGTGTATATGTATCTCAATTATTTGAAAAGTAATTGAGACTGTGTTAATATTACGAATATTATTTGAGTTAAAAAATATTCTACGTATATGTAAGATAATACGTATGAAAAATAAAATTGTTTTTGAATATGTAATTTATTTATTTATTCTATTGATATTAAATATAATATGTCATGTAAACAAAAAACACAAAATTATAAAAATATGTAGCAGTCAGCCGGCACGAACTTTTACATACGTTGAAATTTCAAAATGCGCGCTCATAACCTCGAATATGCGACGTTGCAGCACTTCGAGCAAAGGTCCGAAAATTTGCTATGAGTACTTTTTATTGTTCTTATTATTCCTGTCATAAGTCACCTTTCAATATTTTTAAGCCAGATAAATGATTCTAAGTATTTCATCTCTCTGCTGTTTAAATTTCGTCTTGATCTATCCATCAATTACGGAGATATGAGGAATAATGTAGCGCTAACTCCGTGATTTCTCATAAGAGACCATGTTGAATTGGCTTGCAAAGAGATAAACAAAATTATAAATATCTCGCGTAAAAACCCACCTCGGACCTTAAAAATTTGTATGAGTTTCTTTTATATCATAATCGAACATTCTGCCAAGTTTGGTATTTGTCTGTCCATCAATTCTATTTCCTGCGTTACTTCCTTAACGCCCGCAACGATTGTAACACCCTCAGTATCGTTCCACCTAAGGCCCGTGGTCGTTGCGAGCGATCGTTCAACGTCATAGATGACGTCACTGTTCGCGACCGCGTCGCACCTACTTCGCCCACACGATATTGGTGGGTCAGAGTGGGCTTTCACCAAAACGTGGCGCGAATTTGGAAGAACAACGATGGGGACGAAAAAATTACTCTTTACAATTCCGAAACTGACATTGCAGTCGAAGTGACAGTGTCAGTGGAGGATGCGAGACGTGCTGAAAATGGTAAGTGGTTCCTTAATTTTACACATAAAATGATATTTCTTAATCGAATAACTTTTGTTGGGGAAAAAAATATATTTTCTTAACCTAACTTTTTGTTGGGTGCGTGAGGTATTTTCGAACCCCAATATTCTATTTGTTGCAAAGAACGGAACAAATAATACTTTATATTTTTTAAATATGAATATAAATAATTATTTAAGATCTTGTTCAATTCAATTCTAACTATTTCTTGCGATAGTTTTGTTCATTAACGTTCATGTATTTTCATCAAGTTATTTTCTAATACATTTTCAAAAGAATTAAGTTTCTTATTTCAGATTTACAATTCGCAACCGCATTAATGAATGCTGCGTTAAAAGAAAGGGCAGCAGAGACTGTACAATCGCAGCAGGGAGATGGTGACAATAATGATAGTGGTATGTAAGCTCGGTTTTCTATTAAACAATTTGAATATATTTGAACAATTTGAATATATCTATATTAGGGTGGTTCAAAAAAAATCGATATTTTTTTTTTCGCGGGTCTCAACGGAAATTGTTAGTACATTATGAAAAACTAATTTTTGCAAAATTTGAATGGTCTAAAAAATTTTTTAAATAGTGGTCAAGCGATTTTTCCATATTTTTTTCTATTTTTTGTTGAAAATCACGACATGAAATTTTTTTTATTCTGCTCTCATAGCGGAAAGTGTTAGTGCTTGATGAAAACGTGATTTGTGCAAAATTTGATCACTCTTAAAAAATTTAAACAGCTGCCTTAAGTAATTTTTCTGCATTTTTTTTTTCATTTTTTCGATAAAAATGACAAGATAATCAAATGTTTAACTACAAAAATCAATTTTTGGTTTCCTATTAAAATGAGAGTCGTAAATATTTGATGAGACTATTTTCTCAAAACTTTTTACTTCAAAACATTTTTTAAGCGGATTCTTATTTTCTTGTACTTCTAGCTAAAAAGCATGTCGAAAGATAATAATAAATAGAACAATTTCGAAAGATGTGTTTGAAAACACGTATTCCAGATAACAGCATACGAGTATCTACAAACTTACGTGCTTACTTCGAAGATGCAGTTGAAAAATAGTTGCTCTTAACCAATTAATTTGACTTATTTTTATTACCAATTTCATTGTTAACTTTTGCTGAAATTTCCTCCGTTTCCAAGTTTGATTCTTTAGTAATTCATGATATAGATTCTCTTCGATTTGTTCGTTGATCAATCAAAAATTCTTTTTGTCTTTATGTGAGACTGTTGTGAATATTTTTTTTTTGCAATGTCAAATAATGCATCCAACTGTTTTTGAAAGACATTTTCATTCAACGTTTGAGTTGGATTTTCCCGTAAATGATTTTTTTTAAATGCCGTCCACTCCAAGCGCAATTTTGTGATTTTTTAAATATTGACGCAAGGTCGAGACGTTTCTATTCCGGTTTCGCTCCAAATATTGTTTATTTCCCCGATAACTTTTTGCGCATTCTCTCGGATAGAAAATTTAAGAGTTTGATGGTAATAAAAAAATAGACCCAAAGCTTCCCTATTTGTGGGTAATTTTCGTTTCACAAATTCTTCGATTTCCGTCCTGACTAAATAAATTTGACGATTCTTACTATCGTCAAAATGCGCAGTCATTTTTCACGTTATATTTTTTTCGTTTATCGACATGTGCCTCACTACACCAACTACTGGAAACAATTCATTGAATCGCGAAAAGAAAACTCGCGGACAGTGGAACAAACAATGGCGCTGTAGCTTCAACAGCACCGCGGTTTGTATCGCACGCGTTCGTATGACCTTGTTTACTTCAAAACAGCACACGCATATTTTTCACACTTGTTAGACGGTCAGGAATGTAAATACCAGGTGACGAATCGAAACTCAATCGTTGAATGAAAAGCTCTTTGACAAAACGTTGAATGCATTATTTTACATCTCAACGAATAATATTTATGAAGCTCTGATACAAAGACGGAAGGTTTTTTAATTAATCATCGAATAGGTTGGGGTGAATCTATCTCATGTGTCTTTGAAGGATTAAGCCTGGAAGCAGAGAAAATATAAGCAGAAGTTAACGAAGAAATTAGTGATGAAAAAAAGCGAATTGCGAATTGGTTTCTGTTTGGACGTTACTGTAACAATATTTTGACATCGATTTTTTTTTGCACTCAACATAATATAATAAATATATAATGGACGGAAGAAAAGATTTTTAATTGTATAGAATGTACTGAAATAAAAAATGTGAGCTTGTTTGCGAAACGTTGTCCAGGTTTGCTGGCCTATAACAAGTGGCTCAAATCTTCAAAATAGGATAGTAAGAAGAATCGTACGTCGTATTTCAGCAAAATTAATGTTTTGTAATTCATAAAAGAATAAATTATTATGACGTTATTTTTTTCTCTATTCTACCAGGAATTTCATCCAAGAAATGATTATAGAGTTTCTGGCATTGGGGTATATTTTTTTTAACAGCGTTCTGCAAATAGCAATTCATGTAAAGCCGTTTAGTGGGATGCTGAATTAAGTTTTTCAATTCTTTTATACCACATACTAGAATACATATTTTTTAACGCATAGCTCGAAATCATTCTGTTATCATTTATCATGATTTTTAATTGAATACACAAGAAAATGGAAAGCAATCGATTGAGCTAATTGAAAAAACTTTTTGGAGCATAATGCTTGAAGAAAATTATGTTTTCATCAAATACCTCTTATTATGAGAGAAAACAAAAAATTAACTAATGTAGTGAAAGATTCGATTGTTTCGTGATTTTTAGCCGAAAATTGAAAAAAAAATGCGAAAAAATTATTTGTGGCAGCTGTTAAAATTTTTTCAGAGCGTCCAAATTTTGAACGAATAACACTTTCATCAAGCACTGACACTTCCTGCTATGAGAATAAACAAAAGAATTTTCATGCCGAAATGATCAACAAAATATATTTTAAAATACCAAAAAGTCGCTTGAGCACTATCTAAAAAATTTTTTAGACCACTTAAATTTTGCAAAAATTAGTTTTTCATAATGTACTAACAATTTCCGTTGAGGCCCGCGAAAAAAAAAATATCGATTTTTTTTGAACCACCCTAATCTATATACAAATTTTTTAAACTCATCAAAAAACTGTAAAAGTTTTTATGGCGCGTCTAATAGAGGGTCAAAAATGAAACAATAATTACACTTTCTTTACTTTTGATTTAGCAAATATAGAGGGAAATGTTGGCCACTCGCAATCATCAGCGCAACAGGGGGATATGTTACCACCGAAGATACTGGTACGTAAATCTATCTGTAGTATTTACAGCCTATAATCTAGATTGATTAATGCGAACGATAATTTCTAATATGCTATACTCATTCCAGGATTATATCGTTGGACTACGGAGATGGTGCTCTTGCTCCTCGATACATATGTAGAAAGAGAGGAGAAATTCTCCAGCGGGAAGTTTTCCCAAAAAAAAATTTGGGAAGGCATTGCGGAAGCAATGAGAACAAAAATACCCATGATCACTGGACCTCAGTGCGCAGCCAAAATGCGCAGTTTAAAAAAGACATAAAAGTGTCAAAGACCACAACAATAAATCCGGCAATGACAGGCGAACATGGCTGTTTTATGAAGTAAAAATAAAATCTATATGTTGATATTTGTATTCTAAACTTATTTTAATTCTTGCACTAAATTACATGCATCTTTTGTAGAAAATGGATACTGTTTTCCAATCTAAAGCCTGGTCTCCGCCGGTGGCTGTAGCTTCTTCGTCAGGAGTGTCCATGCAAAGAAGTCAGGAATCAGAGAGCGAAGTGTCATCTGGTATGTTTATCAATTTTATTTATTAGTAACTATTTGTAAGTTCAAATTTTATATACATTTTTCATTTTTCAGAGTCACCCGCCAGCCGGAAAACGAAAGAAAATGTGGCCTCCCTTCTGAAAAAGAGACTCCGGCAAAAATCGGAAGAGGAGGAAGCGCGTGCTAAACGGCATAAAGAGCGCTTAGCAATGGACGAGAAAATGCTTGCGTTACTTTCTAAACTATTTGATAAGAAGTAATTAGTTTTATTGTTTAAGTCCTTTTTTTTACGTGTTTCATGAAATAAAACGGTTTTGCAGAATTTTTCGTTTCTCCAGTTGTTTGTATTTTTGAGCATTATGTTATAACCATTCAAACGATTGTGACAACTCTTTGCATAGTTTTAGACACTGCATACAGTGATCTAATATACTTGTCATGAAGGTAAATTTAAAATGGAACAAAAATTTCGATTTTTCGAGTTCTATAAGACTATTTTTAAAAAACTTCAAAGTGATAGCGTAAGTTTTCACATGCGTGTAATAAAAAATATATAGTATTCACGTATAATACTATTTATTTATTATACTATTTTTATGACTTAAAATTGAAAATATTTTTTTTTAATGAAACTTGAAATTCAACATTCGAAATTTTAATATTGAAACGTGAATCTGAAAACTTCAAATCAATACAAATTAAAAAAAAAAAATTATAATTGAAAAAGAAATCAAAAAAATTATTGAAATTTTACAATTTATTTTCTTATATAATATATACCATGATGTGTTATTGTATATAAGTGTGATGTCACTCTGTATAAGTTAGTGATGAAAAAATTGCTTATCCTTTCAGGTTTTCGTATTCGCAAATAATAATAATAATATAAATAACAATAATAATAATAATGAATAATAGTAGTAATAATGAATGAATAAATAATAATAATAATAATAATAATAATAATAATAATAATAATAATAGAGATTGTACTCGGTATTATCGAGATTTCTAAAACAAGTTATGGAAGATTTTCCATAATCATGTTTCTTTTCTGAATCGCAGCGTTCTGATTTGCTACTTGATGAACATGATTATTTTCTTGATTTTTGTTGACATTTTGAGGTAACACGATTACCCTTATCTCGTCATTTTGTAACATACAAATGTTATGAATAACGCAACAAGCCACAATATATTGAGCCATCAAATCTACTCTTGTCATTGGCAAGCAATGCAATAAGCTTCTCGTACGTCCTTTTAGTAGGCCAATACATTTTTCCACTGCTATCCTGGCTGCTGAATGTCGGTGGTTGTAATTTTCCTGCCTCCGAGTTAGGAACCCGTTGTCTCGAAAAGGTGTCATTAAATGTTGCTGCAATTCGTATGCGGCATCACTCACAATGTGGCTGTCGGGCGGAAACTTTGTTCATCATTTAAAAACTCAGATACTTCCGATAAACGAAAGACTCTTTGATCATGAATCGATCCAGGGTGTCCGGTGTAACAGTTTGTTATCAAACTTCTGTGGTCGTAGAAATAGAAATAGATACAAATAAAAGCTATACAGAATAAAATAAAATGAACCATAAATAAGCCAGAATCATATAAAATGTAGGAATGATTACCTGCAAGTGGATTAAATGATATCCTTTTCGGTTTACGTAAGCTCTCTGGTCTTCTTTGGAGCATTTATACGAATGTGGGTCCCATCAAAAGCTCCGATAGTTTTGGGAAAGCCACTATTTTCTTTAAATCCTCGCATAACTGTGGCAGCGTTATCTCCAGTGGGTCATTTAATGAACAAAGGAGCTCGTTTGAATAATGCACGAGTGACTCTTCGTACAGCTCTGATAGCAGTTGCCCGACCAACATTAAATCGATCACAAACAGATCTGCAAACAGTTTATTGAAAAAGTAAAGATGAAATATAAATTATCCAATTAATACAAATTTCAACCCACATTGTGCTTCAACAAATTAAAAAAAGATAGTTCACGTGCAATCCTCTTTTCGACAAAGATCAAAGCATAACTCTCCATTTTCAAAAAAATATCAAAAGTCTTTGAGAAAGATGTAAATCTGATTTTCAATTTTTAAAACTAATCGTTACCTATATGAATCTGCAGTAGCCATCTTCCAAAGAGCTATCATTAGCTGTGCTTGAGAAGGCATACAAGGACAATTTTCTTAATAAATCTTTTTGCATCACTCCATGGAGGTATTGAAACGTAGCTCTTGACATTCTGCAAACAATAGTTAATTAGTTTGTATACTATAAGTAAATGCATGTACAAATTCATGATTACAAATAGAATAAAAGAATTACCTGAAGTGACTTTTGAACTCGTGATCTGTGAATCCGTGTAGCAAGCAACCACATCATTATAATCTATAATGCGTGAACGTAATTGTCGCTGTCCTCTCACACTCAAAGCAGCTTCCCACATGTCATCAGAACTTGATGAACTTTCTGAGTCATTATCTTTTATTCGTTTTGTCAAAACCGCAACCATACATTCACGGGAATCCATGTTGGATTAAATTTTACTCCAATCCATGCGAAATATTTACTCCAAACTGCACGTTTTCACTTCAAGCCGCCATATTGTGAACATACAGCGCTCTTATGTGCGTTCCACCTATAACTTTCGCCTACAACGTCCGCGGCCTTGGAATTTCAGCAGTCGCGGTCGAGAGCGTTGCGGACGTTAAATGGAACGTACCCATAGAATGATCTAAATGCGACGCCACACTCCCGCGGCGACTTCTGGAACTGCGATTATTTCGGTGCATGTGCAGTTTTCGCGCGACTCCAACGCTCACAAAAACATCGGGAACAGGGAGACTAGAGAGAAGGAGTGGACACAGCGTGCTTTAGAAATGTACACTCTTGTGTAGCTGTCTCTTTTTCCGACACAAATCTTGTAATTTTCCTCTGACGAATCTTATGCCTTTGTTTAAAGTCGATGACCCACGATTCGGAGGCTTTGAATTCCAACTCTGGAAATTGACTGGCAGCAGCAAGTGCCCATTGTTGCAAGTTTCTTGTGGTGACTTGCTGGTTACAACATCGCGCTTCTACGAAGCGATCATATGTCCTCGAATCAATTGTATTGTATTTATCTTTTCGGGTTCCACCATTTTTAACATGTTGTTCCCAAATTTTCAAATCTCGCATATGCTTCAAGCGAGATGCTCCTTTCGATTGCAAACTTTTTAAACTCCACGTTGGATGCGCTTTGGCAAGATTAACCACCATTATTTTGTAGTCGAGTGGAACGTAATCTGGATCCTCTTTCATTTTTTTTTCATCGGGTTCATACTCATCACTTGACGAAGATCTAGCACCTTCCAACATTTGATATTCTTCTTCTTGGTCGATTTCTTCATGCCAGATCAACTCTTCGTCGCATATAAACTGATACTCCGATAAAACTTCTAGTATTTTCTCGTGTATTTTATTTCCCATTTGAATATGTTCTTCGGTTATAACTTCGGAACTTTCTGATGAGATCAGATTTTCCTCGGCCAAAAGATGTAAACTATAATCCATCGCTGTCTTCAATCGTTGCTTCGACACTTCGCTGTGGATGCTATCGTCTGGATCCTGTTCTTTTTTCGTCGACATTTCAGGCATATCAATAGTTTCACTTTTGTCCGACATTTTTGATTTTTCCACAATATTTTCCTCACAATTTTATTTCACACAAAATTCGATATCTTCCAGAATATTCTCACAGTATTCTCGCACAATTCAAGTTACTTGGCCAAGAGCTAACAAACGAATGAGCTCCCTAGCTAGCGTCGTCCCTAACGGTCAGGGACACCTTTTTTCTACCTGCGCCAAGAATCGATTGTTCGTGTACAGCCGCCAGGAGCGACCTTCAGGTGAAAACGAATCTTATTGTGAAACGACTACTCACGTTTATGGCACATTCTCCAAGGAGGGGAGATAGCCAATAAGGGAGAAAGAAAAAGAATTCCTGTTTGAACACGTCGGTTGACGGGTTATAGCCACAGCACACTTCTACACGCACTCAGCAGCGATATCCTATGAGAGATGAGAGACGGGGTATACCAGAAAATCCCTAGGAAAGCGGATTTCTCTTGGAATAATTGATTGACTTAGGTTTCGCGTTATCGTGATAAAATAATTACTTCGCAAATTATTCTAGCATTATTAATATGTTTCCCAAATGATTTCTAGTTGATTGTGAAAAAAAGAACTTTGCATTACGTTCTGCTAACTATACGCCCAATACATTTTTATTTATTATCAATAAACTATTATTTCGAAAATTATGATATTAGTGTCAATAAATGGCATAAATAATTCCCAAGATATAGCAACACTAAAAAATTAGTATTATGAAATTTATCTGCTAACTATACAGAACTACTGAATCCCAGCCTGAACGAGCGACGCTGTGGGTAGGGTGGAGATTGTCAGAATAATCAACTTCAGACCGTACGAAAGTGACTAGGGCTGAAGAGCCCAGCCTAACGTGAGAGAATGCTTATAGATGCGGAGCACAGATGTCGCAACGGTTACTTTCGTCGATAATTCGCCGTTTACAGATTTGGTGACAGTGGTTCTCAACTAAATAGAGATATCCGAATACGAGACTTGTTTTTAATGTAAGCGACGTTATTCCTTCGCAAATGATCACTTTGGAGGGCTTGTTCTTAATTTTTATTATTAAAAGGGTTATACATAGCAATAATCTGGAGCGATTAGCTTACTTTGAAAATAATTAATCTATATTAATAAGTAAATGAACAGAATAAGAAAAAATGGAGGTATAATTAATAATAATAATAATAATAATAATAATAATAATAATAATAATAATAATAATAATAATAATAATAATAATAATAATAATAATCGTTTTTCTATTATTCAATATCAATAATTACAATAATTGTTGTTATAAATGTTTTATTTCTTTATTTATTATATTTGATACTATATTTCTGTTCGTGCGTATGACGGAACAAATGAGGTGAGGGGGAAGGATGCACGGAATACTCAAGTATTATATATATGTATATATTTGTGAGATTCTTAGATCAATTTTTCAATGAATAAATAATAACAAATTGTAATGACATCTGGATTTTGCTATTTTGTTTCAACATACTTTATCAGAACAATGACTGCTGGGTTTCAGCTTTCAATATCTAATAATAAAAAGATAATTTTATTTATTTAAAATAAAGCTGGATAGTTGAAAAACAAATATTAATATATAGATAGGGTAGTACACCCAGTCGCCAGCCATGTACCAGTAGTCGGCCTTGTATGAGTGGGAAGAGCGTGGAAGATGTCTTCGGCACTCTTCCTACTCATACAAAGTATGGACAGAGACCGACTACTGGTACATGGCAGGCGACTGAGTATTTTACCCTACACAAAGTTGCTTACCCGAAGCGGGACATTATATAAATTTCGTGGATGACTGTTTTAATTTTGATAGCAACGAGGCTATTGTTGTTAAATATTATGAAAAATTTTAAACCACAGTTTTCTACTCCGCAAAACTCCTAATAAAATATCAAGTGGCCCTGATACGCATGTACCATTTTCCACCAACAATTTTCAAATACATCCGCAACAGGATGGGTAAGAGCTAGACTCATATCCCGAAGGTAGTGAGATCGATTCCACCCTCGGGCAACTTTTTTTTTTATAATGTAACGAATTTGAACAAATAGTAATGTGCGAATAATTATTTTTCTTTAATAATTAAATAACTTAATTATTATTTCTAACTATTATTTTCTGGTGTTTCTTTCATATAGTTAGATATGCGAATAATTGATTCTATTCAATTATTCGAATTAAACGATTATATTGTTGTTAAATTTTAAGAAAAATTTCACTATTAAACTAATAGACCAATAGACTAAAGTAGATTAATAGAAACTAATAAACGTACTAGATTTATAAAATATGTACCGACGTATTAAACACCTTACAATGTTCTTGATTGTACTAAATCTATGAGTCTAGCCTAGTCTACTATTCTATTAGTCTACAATTAGTCTAGTAGTCTACTAGTTAAATTTTTCTGAATATTCAACAACAATATAAGTATTTATTTAAACACGTAATAGATTGTACTTAATCTAATACGGTTTTAAAGTATTTAGTACGTTAGTACGCTTCTTATAAATTTAGTACGTTTTTCAATTTTTTTTGGTCTGGTCTCGTCTGTATATTAGTCTAACTAAAATTAATTTAGCAGTCTAGAAGTGGAATTTTTCTGAATATTTAATAACAATATAATCATTTATTAGTACAATGTAAAATAGGCACATATTCATTTTCGCTCTGCGTTATATTGTATTTCATATTGGTTATACGAATAATTAGATTTGTCACAAAATTGAATACAGAATCAATTATTCGCATATCTAACTACATGAAAGGAGCATACAAAAATCAATAATTAATAATAATCAGTTAATAATAATTAATTTCTTTAATAATTTAATGAAAAATAATTATTCGCATATTACTATTTATTCGAATTCGTTACATTATAAAAAAAAGTTGCCCGAGGGCGGAATCGATCTCACCACCTTCGGGATGTGAGTCTAGCTCTTACTCATTCTGCTACGGATGTATTTGAAAATTAATGGCGGAAAATGGTACATGCTTATCAGGGCCGCTTGACATTTTATTTGAAGTTTTACGGAGTAGAAAACTGTAGTTGAAATTTTTTCTTAACATTTAACAACAATAGCCGCATTGCTATCAAAATTAAAACAGTCATCCACGAAATTTCTATAATATTCCGCTTTGGGCAAGCAGCTGTGTATATCTATATATTAATATATGTTTTCAACTTTCCAGCTTTATTTTAAATAAATAATTATATTTTTATTATTAGATATTGAGAGCTGAAACCCAGCAGTCATTGTTCTGATAAAGTATGTTGAAACAAAATAGCAAAAGCCAGATGTCAGTACAATTTGTTGTTATTTATTCATTGAAAAATTGATCTAAGAATATAACATAATACATAGAACATAATACTTGAGTATTCCCTGCATCCTTTCCCCTCACCTCATTTGTTCCGTCATACGGATGAACAAAAATATAGTATCAAATATAATAAATAAAGAAATAAAACATTTATAACAACAATTATTATAATTATTGATATTGAATAATAGAAAAATGATTATTATTATTATTCTTAATTATAGCTCCATATTTTCTTATTCTGTTCATTTACTTATTAATATATATTAATTATTGTCAAAGTAAGCTAATCGCACCAGATTATTGCTATGTATAACCCTTTTAATAATAAATATTAAGAACAAGCCCTCCAAAATGATCATTTGCGAAAGAATAACGTCGCTTACATTAAAAACAAGTCTCGTATTCGGATATCTCTATTTAGTTGAGAACCACTGTCACCAAATCTGTAAACGGCGAATTATCTACGAAAGTAATAGTTGCGACATCTGTGCTCCGCATCTATAAGCAGTCTCTCACGTTAGGCTGGGCTCTTGAGCCCTAGTCACTTTCGTACGGTCTGAAGTTGATTATTCTGACAATCTCCACCCTACCGACGCTGTGATCGGAAAGATCATAGCTATACGTATATTGATATCAGACTGCGCAAGCGCGAAAGAACGGTCACTTTCATCATGTAGACCAGGCAGACTAGAGGGAAGGAGTGGACACAGTGTGCTTCTAAAATGTACACGAAATCCCAGCCTGAAGCTGCGGCGCTATATCGGTAAAGATCCTATTAGATCAGACATACTGTTACTACTTATTTCCTAACCTCGATTTTTCAAAATACATGAAATGTCTATGTTTACGTTAAAATTGTCGACACAAAATGTTGTTTGCGAAATTTAACCTTTCCACACACGACACGAAACCACGTACTGAAGACAGTAAATAATTTTTATTTTAACCTCCAATATCCTGTCCAATATACTGGGATTTGGGTTAGAGGCTTTTTTTTCTATTGCGCAAGCGCGGAACGATCACTCTCACCGTGTGGACTAATTTTATTACTATATGTGTAAGATCTTTACACCTGGTGGCAGAGCTAAGAATTAATTCAAGACAGGATTTTAAGGACGCCGTTTCTACTTATTTTCCTATGTGTTTTCACTCTCTCTCTCTAGTCTCCCTGATGTGAGTGGTGTGAACTTGGCCCCCCGACTTTGACTTTTTAAACTTTTTCTAATTCTAATCGTTTGTGTTTCGTTAGTGGGTTATTGTTAGAATAAATTAAACGTTTGTGGGATGAGTTTATCGATTAAAAATCAAAAATCAAAATTAGCGTGAAGTTAGCTCCTCCGATTTAATTTTTAAAGCTTTGCGAGTTTAATTGTAGGTCAATCGATGCGAAATCGTTTGTGGGAGACGAATATCACAATAAAAATGTTTGTTAGATGCTTGTTCGTGTAAAAAAAGCAAAAACAAAATATGGTTAAATTTTTCCGAACCGGTTATATTACCCGAAAAAGTTCCCGACAAAAAATAGAATCATATGATTTTTTAAGAATATCTCAATTTTCACATATGATTTATGAGAATATCTCAAAATTACGTCTGTTAGATCAAAGTTTATGTAAAGAAATATGAAAACCATTCCCTGGTATCGATCATATTATTCACAAGAATGTTCATAACGATTTCATTTTCGTCGCGGCCAGATTTCTCGCCAATGGAGTACAGTTATATAACGAAAAAAGTGGTTTACGCAGAGTCCCGGAATAACAAGTGATGCGTTTTTCAAATTATGCATGAGATCGTGTAACGAAAAACTCCGTTCCATTTCCGACGACGATGAAAATTGTCAAAACGATAATAAGAAGTAAAAAATTTCATTTTTGGTGCAGCACAATCTTTTGCTCGAGGGGTGTGATCATAACCAACAAAGCTGGTTGTACAGAGGCTGTAATATCGCGATACAACGGATGATTCTTTTTCAGATACTAAGCGTGTGGCTGTGCTTTAGAAACGTTTCATTTTTGGCGGAGCAAGATCTCGTGCTCATAACCAATAAAATTGGTTGCACAGAATCCGAGAACAATAGATGATTCATTTTTAGGTTATGTACGTGGCTGCAAAAAATTTTGGTTTTTTCTGTGGGAAGATCTCTTGTCAATAGGCTGCAACTGTATGGATAAACTTCCGAAAACTGATAACCGAATTTTGAGCTGAAAATTGGCACACACTTTCGTTTTAATATTATAAAATTTCCCTCCAAAGGATTTTCGGCGGATTTGACAATTTTTCGAGATATCGAATTTTGAAAATCTATTTCTAGATCGGCGAATTATGGCGTTCCGAAAACCTCATACCTTCGATTGATCTGATTTTTTGTATAGATATATATCTTGACTCGCTGATCACAAATACGATAGCGAAAATACCTGCGAATTCGATTTTCAATGTCAAAACTAAAAAAAGCTGTTTTTTCAATAATATGGTTTGAGGAATAATAGGGTGGGTGCAGACCATATTGAGTAGTGTGTGTGGAATCGTTGGACACGTAAAAATAGTTGGGCGGGTCCTGGTAATCTCGGGATGTGTCTTGGGAATTGTTGGACACGTAGGAATAGTTGGGTGGGTCCGAGTCATCTCGGGATGTGTGTGTGGAAGCGTTGAACACATAAAAATAGTTGGAGGGTCCAGGGCATTTCGGGATGTGTGAATAGAATTGTTGAACACGTAAAAATAGTTGGGTGGGTCCGAAACATCTTTGAACGTGAAACATCTGTGAAACATCGAAAAACATTTTCCTCCAGTTTGTCCCTGATATTTTTTTTTAATTCCCTGAGGTTTGAATCCCGAAGGTTTGAATAGTATATGGTCTTGAATAGTATACGGGTTTCAAAAGAGAAAATAACCCTTCGGGTTTGAATTCAGAGGGTTCGAATAATATATGGTTTAGGGTAGTATATGGGGTTCAAAAGGAAAACCGCTCAGGTTTGAATCCCGAGGATTTCAATAGTACATGGTTTTGAAAGGTATATGGGTTTCAAAATAGAGAAACCCCTTGGGTTTGAATCCCGAGGATCTAGATAGTATATGGTTTTGAATAGTATATAGCTTTCAAAAGGGGGAAATCCCTCAGGTTTGAATCCCGAGGGTTTGAAAAATATAGGATTTTGGATTGTATATGGGTTTCAAAAGGGAAAACCCCTTCAGATTTGAAATTCGAGAATTGGAATAGTATATGGGTTTGCATAGAATATGGGTTTCAAGAGGGAAAAATCCCTTAGGTTTGAATCCCGAGAGTTTGAATAGTATATGGGTTTCAAACGGAAAAAACCCCTCAGGTCTGAGCCCCGAGAGTTTGAATAGTATATGGGTTTCAAAAGGAAAAAACTCGTCAGGTTTGAATCACGAGGATTCGAATAGTATATGGTTTTGCATAGTATATGGGTTTCAAAAGGGAAAAACCCCTCAGATTTGAATCCTGAGGGTATGAATAGTATATGGGTTTCAAAAGGGAAAAATCTCTCAGGTTTGAATCCCGAGGGTTTGAATAGTATATGGGTTTCAAAAGGCAAAAATCCCTCAGGTTTGAATCCCGAGGATTTGAATAGTATATGGTTTTGCATAGTATATGGGTTTCAAAAGGGAAAAACCCCTAAGGTTTGAATCTCGAGGGTTTGAATAGTATATGGGTTTCAAAAGGAAAAAGCCCTCAGGTTTGAATCCCGAGAATTCGAATAGTACATATGGTTTTGCATAGTACATGCGTTTCAAAAGGGAAAAATCCCTCAGATTTGAAACCCGAGGGTTTGAATAGTATATGGGTTTCAAAAGGAAAAAACCCCTCAAGTTTGAATCCCGAGGATTCGAATAGTATATGGTTTTGCATAGTATATGGGTTTCAAAAGGGAAAAACCCCTCAGGTTTGAATCCCGAGGGTTTGAGTAGTACATGGGTTTCAAAAAGGAAACACCCCTCAGGTTTGAATCCCGGAGGTTTGAACAGTATATAGGTTTCAAAAGGAGAAAACCCCTCAGGTTAGAATCTCGAGGATTCGAATAGTATATGGTTTTGCATAGTATATGGGTTTCAAAAGGAAAAAAACCGCACAGGTTTGAGTCTCGAGGGTTTGAATAGTATATGGGTATCAAAAGGGAAAAACCCGTCAGGTTTGAATCCCGAGGATTCGAATAGTATATGGGTTTCAAAAGGAAAAAGCCCTCAGGTTTGAATCCCGAGAATTCGAATAGAATATATGGTTTTGCATAGTATATGCGTTTCAAAAGGGAAAAATCCCTCAGGTTTGAATAGTATATGGGTTTCAAAAGGAAAAAAACCCCTCAAGTTTGAATCCCGAGGAGTCGAATAGTATATGGTTTTGCATAGTATATCGGTTTCAAAAGGGAAAACCCCTCAGGTTTGAATTCCGAGGATTCGAATAGTATATGGGTTTCAAAAGGAAAAAGCCGTCAGGTTTGAATCCCGAGAATTCGAATAGTATATATGGTTTTGCATAGTATATGCGTTTCAAAAGGGAAAAATCCGTCAGGTTTGAATCCCGAGGGTTTGAATAGTATATGGGTTTCAAAAAGAAAAAACCCCTCAGGTTTGAATCCCGAGGGTTTGAGTAGTACATGGGTTTCAAACGGGAATCACCCCTCAGGTTTGAATCCCGGAGGTTTGAATAGTATATGGGTTTCAAAAGGAGAAAACCCCTCAGGTTTGAATCTCGAGCATTCGAATAGTATATGGTTTTGCATAGTATACGGGTTTCAAAAGAGAAGAACCCCTAAGGTTTGAATCCCGAGGATTCGAATAGTATATGGTTTTGCATAGCATTTGGGTTTCAAAAGGAAAAACTGCACAGGTTTGAGTCTCGAGGATTTGAATAGTATATCGGTATCAAAAGGGAAAAACCCCTCAGGTTTGAATCCCGAGGATTCGAATAGTATATGGTTTTGCATAGTATATGAGTTTCAAAAGAGAAAAACCCCTCAGGTTTGAATCCCGAGGGTTTGAAAAGTATATGGGTTTCAAAAGGAAAAAACCCCTCAGGTTTGAATCCCGAGGGTTTGAATAGTATATGTGTTTCAAAAGGAAAAAACCCCTCAAGTTTGAATCCCGAGGATTAGAATAGTATATGGTTTTGCATAGTATATGGGTTTCAAAAGGGAAAAACCTCTCAGGTTTGAATCCCGAGGGTTTGAGTAGTACATGGGTTTCAAAAGGAAAACACCCCTCAGGTTTAAATCCCGGAGGTTTGAATAGTATATGGGTTTCAAAAGGAGAAAACCCCTCAGGTTTGAATCTCGAGGATTCGAATAGTATATGGTTTTGCATAGTATATGGGTTTCAAAAGGGAAAAACCCCTAAGGTTTGAATCCCGAGGATTCGAATAGTATATGGTTTTGCATAGTATATGGGTTTCAAAAGGAAAAAAACCGCACAGGTTTGAGTCCCGAGAGTTTGAATAGTATATGGGTATCAAAAGGGAAAAACCCCTCAGGTTTGAATCCCGAGGATTCGAATACTATATGGTTTTGCATAGTATATGAGTTTCAAAAGAGAAAAACCCCTCAGGTTTGAATCCCGAGGGTTTGAAAAGTATATGGGTTTCAAAAAGAAAAAACCCCTCAGGTTTGAATCCCGAGGGTTTGAATAGTATATGGTTTTCAAAAGGGAAAAGCCCCTCAGGTTTGAATCCCGAAGGTTTGAATAGTATATGGGTTTCAAAACGAAAAAATCCCTCAACTTTGAATTCCGAGGATTCGAATAGTATACGGTTTTGCATAGTATATGGGTTTCAAAAGGGAAAAACCCCTCAGGTTTGAATCGAATCTTCTTGAACAGCATTTAATTATGTGTGAAAAATTTGGAGAGGTTTCACCGCCTGGTAATCGAGATATTCTTTGTTGAAAATGACAAGTTTAACATGGGCTCTTATGGAAGCTTTCAAAAAATTGCGAACTTCAACAATAAATATCTCAATTTTAAGACGATGATTCATCGGCATATTCCGCCAGAAGTTTAATACTGTCTTAAGCTTTCTATTTACAAAATTTTATTGTGTAAAGTTAGAAAATAATTTTTACATGAGAAACGATACAACCTCCTTAAGAAAGTTATCAGTGACTAATTTTTTGTTTGTGTAAGTCAAAAATTGTTTAATCAAATGTAGTGATCCGATTTTAAGATATACCGTAATGCAATTTGTATAATTCAAAATTGTCAACATGGTAAGTTATTAATGTAGCATTCTTGCATCTTAATATGTACTCTAGACTCATTGCTGGGTATCAGAAACCTGTTATTGATGAGTTGGCAATTTGGTCCTCAAATTAGGAGCTATCAAAAAGCATGAAATTCACGGATATCAAGATGAAAATGATTGATGCAAAAAATCATATTTGCAAATGCCCAACTTCAATTTTTTCAATGGCTTGCATACTTTCTTGTTTGTCGAGATACATGTAAATAATTTGAAGTTGTAATAATTACTGTGAAAATGATAATATATGCAATTTTATAATATATGATTTTATTGAAACACTTTTGAAAATCGAAACTAAGAACTACGAAAACTAAAAACATAAGATGCTGGACAAAAAATAATTTCTATGCTGCCTTCATTGCCTTGTTGGAATCATTACTTTTCCAGCTTCTTCTGAGATTAAACACAGGAAAAAAGTTGCAACAGTACAGAATCTATGACCTTCACCCGAAGTATGATGATGATGAGAGTATATTGAACACAATTGAAGCGAACGCTACATTCTCTGAAACAGATATAATAAAATAACGAATTTTAAAACAAAAAAATTTTATTCGCCAAAATGGATGTTCATACAGTGTTCATAGCCCATGCTCGTTTCTCGGTTTTCTTCTCTTTTTTTCCTTCCTAGAGAGATCGGCATTCAGGATAGTTAAGTTTTGTTGTCTATGAGGTTTGCTTTGTCATTCATTTATCTATGTAAATATAACCAACACGACTTGTTTACGAGAATCTCAGGAGAACAGATGATTGATTTCTTGATTCTGGATATAGCTGTGCGATAAAAAATTTTGATCATTTCTGTGACAAGATATCTTGCAAATAGGATATAATTATGAGTAACAAAATTGATTTTGGAGAGTCCCCGGATTACAGGATAACAGATGATTCGTTTTTAGGTTGCGGATGTTATTTTAATTGTGACAGACTATATAACCATTCTGCGATGTTTACAGATTCACAAACAATGAACAACACATATTCCAACAGCAAAAATACAATTTTGCAGAGTGCAATCACAACAATTATGCTTTGTATTAAGACTCTGTGTAACTAACTTCGTTGATACAGTTGCAGCCTATTAATAAGAGATCTTCCCACAGAAAAAACCAAAATTTTTCGCAGCCACGTACACAACCTAAAAATGAATCATCTATTGTTTTTGGATTCTGTGCAACCAATTTTATTGGTTATTACACCTCATGAGCAAGAGATCTTGCTCCGCCAAAAATGAAACGTTTCTAAAGCACAGCCACACGCTTAGTATCTGAAAAAGAATCATCCGTTGTACCGCGATAGTACAGCCTCTGTACAACCAGCTTTGTTGGTTATGATCACACCCCTCGAGCAAAAGATTGTGCTGCACCAAAAATGAAATTTTTTACTTCTTATTATCGTTTTGACAATTTTCATCGTCGTGGGAAATGGAACGGAGTTTTTCGTTACACGACCTCATGCATAATCTGAAAAACGCATCACTTGTTATTCCGGGATTCTGCGTAAACAACTTTTTTCGTTATATAACTGTATTCCATTGGCGAGAAATCTTGCCGCGACGAAAATGAAATCTTTATAAACATTTTTGTGAATAATATGATCGATACCAGAGAATGGTTTTCATATATTTTTACATAAACTTTGATCTAACAGACGTAATTTTGAGATATTCTCCACTTTCAATCGATTCCGCTTATTGTCCGTCGCCAGCAAAAAATCATATGATTCTATTATTTGTCGGGAACTTTTTCGGGTAATATAACCGGTTCGGAAAAATTTAACCAAATTTTGTTTTTGCTTTTTTTACACGAACAAGCATCTAACAAACATTTTTATTGTGATATTCGTTTCTCACTAACGATTTCGCATCGATTGACCTACAATTAAACTCCCAAAGCTTCAAAAATTATTGTCCGTCGCCAGCAAAAAATCATATGATTCTATTTTTTGTCGGGAACTTTTTCGGGTAATATAACCGGTTCGGAAAAATTTAACCAAATTTTGTTTTTGCTTTTTTTACACGAACAAGCATCTAACAAATTGTCCGTCGCCAGCAAAAAATCATATGATTCTATTTTTTATCGGGAACTTTTTCGGGTAATATAACCGGTTCGGAAAAATTTAACCAAATTTTGTTTTTGCTTTTTTTACACGAACAAGCATCTAACAAATATTTTTATTATGATATTCGTTTCTCACAAACGATTTCGCATCGATTGACCTACAATTAAACTCCCAAAGCTTTAAAAATAAAATCGGGGGAGCTAACTTCACGCTAATTTTGATTTTTGATTTTTAAGCGATAAACTCATCCCACAAACGTTTAATTTGTTCTAACAATAACCCACTAACGAAACACAAACGATTAGAATTAGAAAAAATTTAAAAAGTCAAAGTCGGGGGGCCAAGTTCACACCACTCGAGATCTTGGATGACTGGGTTTTTGTAGCGGTTAAATTGAGAAGCTGTTGATTTACCCCACAGAACTCGGCCGGGACTGCAGATTCAACTCAGGACAATGACGACAGTTCTCAATCGGTATCGGTCAAGGTTTCGGAATCACTGCAGTGACTGCAGAATGCAAAACCATACGATGAAATTCCCACGCTCTCACGTCTCCCACGTCTCCCACGGCAGAGTTATCCTGTGTATCATTTAATCTATAAACATGTAAATGTAAGAAATATTCTATCCGTGCGCTTCCTTTTCGGCCGACTGGAAGCGACGAGCCTCTTCGTTCCCGGTCGCGCTTGGTAGCTTATGCCCGTTTTCTCCAACGTTCATCGGATTTTAAACTCAGTTCATCCCATATCAAAACTATATCAAAAAAATTGAACTGAGTTTAAACCGCATCGGAGAAAACGGCCCATAACGTTCGGCTGAACGCCGATCAAATCTGATCTTGGCTTGATCGTAGTTCAAGAGATGGTGCATTTCTCCAAGCATTGAGAAGATTCGTTCAACTAAACCCATACCCTATTTGAAATAAATCGGAATCGTACAATCGTCTCCACCCTGACTGTTCCCGATACCGTCTCAACTGGGCGTTTTTTAACCGAAATCGTTTTCGGTATCGATGCCGTGTCGACTTTTGCTTTTTCGACTAGGTCCAACGGACCTAATATCGGTATCGATACCTAATTTTAATTCCACCGATACCGAATGTGCCGAATTTTCGCTTTTTGCTCAAGTCCAACTGGCCCGGTATCGATACCATAATTTGTTGGATAACTACCTGTCGAATTTTGCTTTTTCAATTAAGTCCACCAATCCAGTATCGATGCCGTCATTTTGCAGGTCCGATGCCTATCTGTCGAATTTTTTTCAATCCACCGATCCGGTCTCGATACCGCATTTTCGCAGGTCCGATACCGTGTTCACTGGCATTTCTTTCTTCGCGAGTCTGATGGTGTTTCATAGCAGGATAGACAAATGGATGGATAAATAAATTTACACCAGTGGAACGTAGTTGGTGGGTAGGGAAGGTTCGATGAAAACAGGAGCAATTTTATTTTATTTTTTTTGCTCTTGGAACACGTGTTTGGGAGAAGGGGCGCTTTGCATCCATCTCTTTTTTTTCAATGGTCATGATTATCGATTTACAATTGTTTTAAATATATCCATTGCAATAAAATGGTGGAGTACAATTCATTGTCGCTCGAAAGCTTTTCTCATGGAAGTTTTCATCCTTTGGGTAGCGAACCGCATAATTTTCAGCCTTTGGGTAGCGAACCGCATAATTTACGGTACCGATACCGTACCTGCGGGCTCGCTTTTGGGTAGCAAACCGCATAATTTACGGTACCGATACCGTATCTGCGGGCCCGCCTTTGGGTAGCGAACCGCATAATTTACGGTACCGATACCGTACCTGCGGGCCCGCCTTTGGGTAGCGAACCGCATAATTTACGGTACCGATACCGTACATGTGGGGTCCCACTTTGGGTAGCGAATCGCATAATTTACGGTACCGATACCGTACATGTGGGGTCCCACTTTCAGTTACAATGCCGCATAATTTTCGGTATCGATACCCTCAATTGGGCCCGCTGGGACTTGCTTTCGGGTATCGATACCGACACAGTTACAGTTAAAAAAAGCCATTTTGCCATAGTCGCGATACCGAAAAAAATACGGTATCAAGATCAGTCAGGGCATCTGTGATTGGTCATTCACAAGTTCCATCGGTCGAAAACAATAAAGACTTTTGTTTTCGTAACGTAATAAATTACATAATATTATATATATATATATATATATATATATATATATATATATATATATATATCTAGATCAGTTTTCATCTCTATCTCTCTCTCTATATATATATATATATAGAGATAGAGATGAAAACTGATCTAGATTCCTCCGGTTGGACGAAAAATCAGAATCTACTTTTTTATTTCAATTCACAAACAAACGCGTGTTTTAAAAACAATAAAGCTTATTTTTGCAACATCGAATATGTTTAATTATTTATAAACAATTAGAAATAATTATTTAAAAATAAATGATAAATAATCATTATTATTACATATTAATAATAAAATATAAATCATCATTATATTTATTATCACATCAAGGCATTACATACGTCCAGAATTTTCAAAAAATCGTTTTTTTTTTACAGATTATTATTCTCTATAGTTTTAGGCGTATTTCTGTGTAAGTCGATTGTACAAATTCCCCATAGATCGAAAGTTATTATAGAAAACGTGACTGCCCAACGAGAGTCTGATGCGCGCACTTGAAACTTTAAATGCATTTTTCTCAAAACTACTTTTTCTGGCACGGTCTGCATGATAACTCATACAGTTTTTAATATTTTTTATATTTTTTTAATATTATCTCTACGCATAGCAGTGGTTAGAGCGAAGGAAATTCAGGCGGTAAACCTTCTGGAGAAAAATCTTTCCTCTTCATCGAACTTGCGGAAATACGTTCAAGAACCATGCAAGCAATCCTTTAACGAGAATGTGAGTTCGTCACTCCAAGCAAACAAACACCCTTTTGCTCCTGAAAGAAATTATCAAAATTCAAAAAATTTTGAAGAAAATCAAAAATCATCAAATCAGACAGCACCTGATTGCTGGAATTGTGGGAAAATCGGACATACTAAACGAACTTGTAAGGCTCCAGTGCGTTCTGAAAACGATAGGAATAGGAAGAGTTCGGAAAACTAAATGGAGTCACTTCGAAGAGAAACGAATCGACTCAAAAAAAAAAAAAAATATGAAACATTAAATGTTAAAATAACGTCGAATTCTGAACTGAACTTGTCGTTATATCTAAAAATCAACAGACAAATTGCAAACAAATTATGTGTAATGGTAGTTGACACGGCATCAGATATCACAATAGCAAACGCATCTCTTTTTACAAATATAATCAATAAATTAGAAATCGTTCCCAAACAATTACAAATTCTTACAGTTGATTGGAAATATGTCGATCGAATTAGAAATTGTTTTTGCTGATATTATGGAAAACTGTATACTCGGACTAGATTTTTTACATAAATCTGGACTGCTGAAAGACTTCGAAACGTTGATGAAAAAGAAATTGAATATCGAACGGAACAAGATTATAACCGCATATTATACGGGGTTACAAAATAAGGAACAGAAGATTCCCGAACATCTCATGAGTTTATATAAAAAATCAACAGAACCATTAAACACAGAACAAATAAGGCAATTCAAATTATCTTTCATTAGTCTATATGATAGTTTTGCCAAAAACTCAAATGATTTGGGTATCTGCGATTATATTCCGTTTAAAATTACCCCCCGACGAATCCCAATACAATATAGAGATAAAGCGTTAAATCTCTTGGAAGAAATATGAAAACTCAAAAAATAATTGAACCAAGTTTCGGCCCATATTCTTCCCCACCCATTTTGATTCCAAAAAAAGATGGCTCAATACGATTTTGTATCGATTATCGTGTTCTGAACTCCATAACAAAAAAAGATTCTTACCCGATACCGCGAATAGATGAAATGTTGGAAACGGTATCAGGTTCAAAATGGTTCTCGGTTATAAATTTGAAAAGTGGTTATTGGCAAATTCAATTGGATCCCCATGATAAAGAAAAGACAGCCTTCATGTTAGGCAATGAATTATGGCAATTTAAAGTGCTACCTTTTGGTCTTTGCAATGCCCCATCTACTTTCTCTCGAATCATGAACCTAGTACTCAAAGATCTCCTATGGAAAACCTGTTTAGTTTACATCGATGATATTATCATATTCAGTAAAAATTTCGAAAAACATCTTGAAAACTCAGAACTTGTATTTAAAAGACTTAGCAAAGTTAATCTCAAGGTCAATGCGAATAAATGCATCTTAAATTAACAAGAAGTAATGTATTTGGGTTATATTATGTCAGGCTCGGGAATTAAAACAAACCCTGAAAAAATCACTTCAATTGTCCAGTGGCCACAACCAATTAACAAAACAGAAGTAGAGTTTTTTAGGACTTTGCTCTTATTATAGAAAATTTGTCAAAAATTTTGCTATGATTGCTAAACCTTTGCATCAGTTAATTGAAGAGAAAAGTTCATTCAATTGGAATGAAGAAGCCCAGAAATCCTTCACGAATTTAAAAGAAGCTTTAACAAAACCACCGATTTTAGTATTTCCTACTCTTGACGACCCTTTCATTCTTGACACTGACGCTTCAAACAAAGGAATCGGAGCCGTTCTATCACAGTTTCAATTTGAAACAGAAAAAGTAATCTCTTATTTTAGTAAAACGTTCAATAAAGCTGAAAAGAATTACTGCGTAACTCGGAGAGAATTACTAGCTATAGTACGTTCTGTTGAACATTTCCGTCATTATCTTATGGGCCGAAAGTTTCAAATTAGAACAGATCACGCATCACTACAATAGTTAATGTCTTTCAAAAATCCAGAAGGTCAAGTAGCTCGTTGGTTTGAGATTCTATTCCAATATGATTTTGAAATTTCCCATCGCGCTGGTCGAAACCACACAAACGCAGATAGTTTATCGAGATGACCTTGCTCTGAAGGTCTGTGTAGAACATGTAAAAAATTAGAAAAAAAAATTTGGAATTAGAAAGGTTAGTTTGTCGTACCATTTGTCGGACTTCGGTCCGACATATTGGTACAATATGTCGGACCGAAGAACATAAAGAATTTATTATTAAATATAAAAAAAGAATTAAATATAAAGAATATGTCGGAAGAAGGAGAACATAAATTGGGGAAATTTACAAAGAGAAGATGAAACACTCAAGAGTTTAATTGAATTCGAGAAAAATAATAGTCGCCCTAATTGGTCGAAAATTTCTTGCTTGGACTCGTCGTTTAAAATTTATCTCTTATATTGGGATTCCATCACTATTGACAATGATCTTTTGTATAAATTATGGGAATCCTCAAATATGAATAGAACAATTTGGCAATTAATTGTTCCAAAAAAAAATGATTCCTAAAGTACTATTGGAAAGTCACAATTCTCCTACAGGTAGACACTTTGGAATTAACAAAACATTATCAAAAATACGACAACAATTTTACTGGGCTTATTGTAAGTCAGACGTAGAAAAATGGTGTAAAAAATGTGCAATATGTTTCTCAAAAAAAGGACCTCATTTGAAAACTAAAGGAGAACTTCAAATTTATAATGTTAGTTGCACTTTCGAACGGTTGGCTGTAGATATTCTTGGACCACTACCAAAACCATCATCAAACAACAAATATATACTCGTGGTAACTGATTATTTTACAAGATGGCCGGAAGCTTTTCCACTTCCGAACTTCCAAGCTAAAATGGTTGCCGAAACATTAGTCTCTCAAGTAATATCACGTTTTGGTATTCCCCATGAAATCCACTCGGATCAAGGAAGAAATTTCGAATCGAACGTTTTTAGAGAAACAATGGCCATTTTAGGTATTGGAAAAACTAGAACGATACCTTTACATCCTCAATCGAATGGATTAGTTGAAAGATTGAACAGAACCATCTTACAATATCTATCAAAATTTGTTAATGATAATCAAACAGACTGGGATAAATGGATTCCTCTTTTCTTATTAGCCTACCGTTCGTCGAAACACGAAACAATTGAATTTTCTCCAGCAATGATGGTGATGGGAAGAGAATTGAGACTTCCACTAGAAATGCTTAGAGGAAACCCTTCGGGTATAAAGGAGTCATCCAAAACGGTTACAGAATTTGTGAATGACCTTCAAGAAAAACTAAATTCAGTTCACGAAGATGTAAGAATACATTTCACTCTGAAAAGTGATAAAATCAAGTATATATTTGATTTAAAATCTCATATGCTATCGTTCAAAATTGGACAGAAAGTCTGGCTTTATTATCCCCATAAAGTACAAAGAAAATGTCCAAAATTACAACGAGATTGGGAAGGTCCGTATTTTATAAAAACAAAAATCAACGATGTAGTGTATCGAATTCAAAAAGCTGCTCACAGAAGATTCAAAATCGTCCACATAAATAGGTTAGCTCTATACGAAGAATAACATTTTTGGTTAGATCAGAGAGCATCAACGTTAAGAGTGAGCTGCTTGGCTGGAACCTTACACATTTTAGAATGGTTTGGGAGGTTTCCGGAGAGTCCAAGAAATAACCGTCAAATTTCAGACTAGGCGTAGTAGAAATTTGACAAGGTTGTTTGTTCCCTTGGTTGAGGGTTTTGAAACATAAACTTAACAAAAAATAATAATAATAAACACGAATTTGAAAAAAAAATCCATGTGTTGTAGTGGTGATGGGAATGTTTGGAAAGTTCCCGGAGATGAGTCGAGGTGGCACATCCAGACTGAATTACCCAAACAGCCTTTTCCCCTGAGTGAAAACTGTGTTGGAAGACAGAAACGCTGTGAGATAACAAAAGTATAAATAAGGAGGACGTTGATGCGGATATTAGGGGGACAAAAGTCCATGATGAAAGAAAAAAAAAATCATTCAATTTTTAAGTTAGGTTGTTTGTTTGTTGTTTGTTTTCTTTCTTCTAGGGAGGAAACACTGGACTGATACACATACTATATGGCGGCCATGCAAGTCAAAATTATTACAGTGGTACACAATATCCAAGAATCACTAAAATTTTTGCAACATTTAGTTTTTTTTTCAATCCCAAATCTTCAAATTTTTTTATCTCGATTTGAATTTTATTTAATATAACATTTTTTGAAACTACGAAACTACGAATGTAAAGTTTGAAGATCATATATTCAGCTTTGAATCGTTTTTCGGTAGTAACCCCCAGGACTATTTTGGACACGTCATTCTCCATAACCACGGCAAGAAAACTGTATCCCCAACTTCGAGTGCGTTCGACTTAGGCGCTTTTAGCGCTTAAAGCTCCTCAACGCGCAAGGTATAGTAATGCCATTCGATGATAGAGCAGCGCTTTGAGCACGAAAGCTTTTTTAGCCGCCTTCAATTGTTCATCCGATAAAAAAATGTTTACAAATTTGGAACCATAAAAAAGAAATGGGCATTTGTACAGTAAAAAAAATTGAGGTTTGTGTAATTTGGCACACTTTGTAAGGATATGTCCAACTTTAAACAAATGCAGAGACTGAAATGATTTCTTGTTTTTTTTTTTCGTAAAATTGCAGATATGTTTGAGGTTTTTTCGAGTGAATTTGACGTGACGGAATTTTTGTTTATCGAATGAGCGACTAAAGGCAGCTGAAGAGCACATTCTTAGATTTCAAAAACCGCCTTTAAGTTTTCCGTATGACCATGAGTTACATACCCGGGAGATTAGTTACATACAATCAAACCAGAAATTACATTTTTTGCTTTGATTGCAGATAACGTGGTCAATAACGGTCCTGCAGAAGTTTATTAAAAAAACAATTCGAAATTGAAAATATGGTCTGCAAAGGTCATGGAACGGAAAAAAATGTTGTCAACGGCGTGCATACTTTCAAAGTTGATGAAAAGAATGTTGTTTTTGTTTTTCACACTTTACATTGAGAAAAAATGTTATTTCTAATAAATAAAAAATGTAATAATATGGATTTAAAAACTGGAAGATTACATCTCTAAAGTCGTTTTTGAACAACAAACTTACGACCATTTTGTAACTAGATACACTACCGACGAAAAGTTTCCGGACAAAAGTTCGAAAAAGTTTCGGGACTATTTTTGATGCCATTTCGCCGGCAGTAAACATAAACAAATTTATTAAACGGCATTTTGAAGGGAAGGAATTCAGCTTCGTTTCGCTTCTTTTAAAAATTTTATACGATATTTTTAAGAAGGATTTTTTAAAATAAGTTTCTTTAACCGGATTCTTCAAGGGGGCAACTCAAGCTTCATTTTCATTTTTTGAAAAGTTTCGTGCGATTTTTTTTCACAAAGCTATTTTGATTTTTGTGAAAAAAGAAGGAATTTGGAAAATGTCGTGTAACACGAAAACTATTAGGTTTAAAAGAAAATCTCAAAAAGATAAAAAGTTGCATCCGATTTTGGTAAGTTCACTAGAATTTATCAGATTTTTTTACCGAATATTTTTTTAAACTACTTTCAGTGGAAACTCAGATCAAGAGTCACGGTAGCAGTTCGACGCCAAGTATTAAAAGAAAAAGCCAGAGCGAGCCCTGCCGCATTCTTATATATGCGAATATGCCAATTTTATGACATCATAGCGTTTTTAAATCGCTCTCACGGATGAACCTTTTGAGTAAAAAATCTGAATATTGGTGAAGAATTTTTTTCGATTTTTTTCTTTCTATTGGTCTTTGTTACAAGTAGATCCGTCCAGCCAATTTTGAGATATGATAATTTAGTGAATTAACGGGGTCATCCCATGTGACAGCTATTTTTTTCACTTTTTTTGGGAATTTTTTTTTGATGAACCATTAAAACACACTATCTTTGAATTTCTACCACACATTTATTAACATTTTTACAGTCTCTCAGAATTTTATCAAACAAAAATAACGAGCTGAATCAACTTTACACCGTTTGGAAAACACTCATGTGTTGGTTGATGACTGCCATAATTCCGGAGGTTTTACTCATCTAAAATAAAAAAATCAAACGGTATTTTAATTTGTAGATCTGAGACTATCGCTGGAACTAGAATAAAGTAAAAATATCGAAAATTGAATTTTTGGCACGGTTTTAAATGTTAAGTTCCAAGTTTCGTCGTTTTTTTCGACTTTTAAAACCGTGCCAAAAATTCAATTTTTGATATTTTTACTTTACTCTAGTTCCAGCGATAGTATCAGGTCTACAAATTAAAATTCCGTTTGATTTTTTGATTTCAGATGAGCAAAACCTCCGGAATCATGGCAGCCGTCAACCAACACATGAGTGTTTTCCGAACGGTGTAACGTCGATTCAATTCGTTATTTTTGTTTGGTAAAATTCTGAGGGACTGTAAAAATATTAATAAATGTGTGGTAAAAATTCAAAGATATTGTGTTTTAATGGTTCATCAAAAAAAATTCCCAAAAAAGCGAAAAAAAATAGCTGTCACATGGGATGACCCCGTTAAAATCGAATGTTTCGGGATGATTTGTCTTCTTGGAGACAGACGAGCGTAAGTCGCGCTTGAATGAGTGGGCCACACGTCCTTTTGATAATAATGTACATTTCTCTACTTCGCGTCACCCAGTCCCCTGAACGAGGCTACCCCCTCCCTCATCTCGCGCGCCGCTGAGTGTCCTTGTTAATGAATTCAAAAAAAAGAAAAAATATCGAAATCACAATTTTTTAATGTAGTCAAGAAACGTTGGTGCAAAAATTTGGCGTGCATGTTTAAAAAAAAAAGTTCGGTGAAGAAACTTAGGAACTTTTTTTCTTAACCATGCATGCTAAGTTTTAGTACCAACGTTTCTTGGCTACATTAAAAAGATGTGATATCGATATTTTTTCTTTTTTTTAAATTGATTAACAAGGACATTGGTTGATAATAACTGAAGGTGCTACTTTTAATACTTGGTGTTCTTTTTTTACTTTTCAAAAGTATTTTTCCACAGATTAATTGATAGCCGCAATTTGAGAAATATGGGGTTTGTGATAAAATGTCAAAAGGAAAAAAAGTTTTCTTTTTTTATTTTGAACACAGTGAAATTTTTGCAGATTTTTTTAGAAATTTTTCTTCAAACTATTTCTGATTAAAACTCTGATCAATTGATTCGTGTATCTCGAGAACTATGTAAATGTCATTTTTATTTTCTTGATATGGAATATGGTAATGATTCAGACATATATCTATAAATTCAAACCAATGGAACGATTATAATATTCTTTTCTTTGAGGGCGAAGATACAATAATTTCGAAGTTTTTACAGCTGTTTTATGATACGTATCTTATCATTTGTCGATTGAGTCCCTCGATGGCTCTTT
Organism: Rhimphoctona megacephalus; assembly: GCA_963989365.1. Taxonomy (NCBI): domain Eukaryota; kingdom Metazoa; phylum Arthropoda; class Insecta; order Hymenoptera; family Ichneumonidae; genus Rhimphoctona; species Rhimphoctona megacephalus. Next base: position 15,286,526 of record OZ022418.1, on the reverse strand, counting down.
CCCTTGCTCCGGGACCACGAGGCGATCATACGATGATGTCCTTTGATGAGATGGGCCGGCCGAACCCACGAACTCAGGAGAAGATTTTCTTGCTGTCTCGTTGTGTTGTCTCGTTGACGGTCCCGGAACGAAAGAGAAAGAGCACCATCGATATGGGCTCACCTAGACCACAATGGTGGGGATGAGGCTCGAAGCCTGATCGATTATATTATCGATTCTGATCGTGAGTTTATTTGGCGGGCACACAGGGATATTACAAAATTCGCTTATAACTATGAGGCTTGTGATAAAATATTTGGAGAGAAAAAAGTCGCATCTTTCAAATCTGAACGATTTGGAATTTTTATGGATTTTTTTTTCGAAATTTATTTTTGATCAATTGAAAATGATCTTAACAAATTTTTCAAAAGAATTTTCACATATTCAAAACAACACTATATACCCATGACATTTTCATTAGTTGAAAAATACAACTTTTTTCACTCTACATATTTAATCACTTACCTCATAGTTCTCCAGATACACGAATCGATTTATCAGAGTTTTTATCAGAAATAGTTTGAAAAAAAATTTCGAAAAAAAATCTAAAAAAAATCACAATGCGTTCAAAATGAAAAAAATAAAACTTTGTTCCCTCCTGACATTTAATCATAAACCCCATAGTTCTTAAATTGCGGTAATCAATTTATCAGAGTTTCTATCAAAAATAATAAAAAAAAAAATCCAAAAAGAAATCTGATAAAATTCTAGTGAACTTAGCAAAACCCGATGCAAGCTTTTATTTTCCTAATATTTTCATTTTAACCTAAGAGTTTTCGTGTTACGTGGCATTTTCCAAATAACTTTGCGAGAAAAAAACGCACAAAACTTTTTAAAAAACAAAATTGAATCTTAAGCTACCCCCTTTAAGATTCCGGTTAAAGAAACTTATTAAGAAAACTTCTTCTGAAATCGCGGTCCAACTGTAAAGGAAAAGAAAAAAAGGCGAAATATGATTATTTTCAAAATAACGTACTAGTCGTGGAAAAATCTCAGGAATTAAGGGGTCCGGGTTTTGAAAAAAAATTTCATTTGAAAATGGCGTAAATTGGAAACGTACGCGGTGCTTCGTACTATTGTCACATTCGAAAACCCTGATTTCTCTAAATATGAAACATGAAAAAAAAGAAATACTTTTTGCTCACCGAAATGTTCGTTTTTTTAAATTAACAATTCTGCCGCATTTTGTCGTCAAGTTCCAACCTTTCTCTTTCAAACGTTATAAGATATTTGAGATCATTTTTTTAATTGTAGGAGACGAATTTTAATGAGTCGTGCATTTCTAAAAAGGGTTTCGAATTTTTTTTTTCAAATGAAAAATAAATGATTTCAAAGTAATGCTAAAAAAGAAATTATAAATATATTGAAATTCATTCATACAGAACCGTCCTTATACATGAAAAGCATTATAAGTCGGTGCCAAAGCAATTCAAAGTTATTGAGACAGAAATATAACCACAAACTCTTAATTATAGGAATTGCATATTAAAGATAGGGTTTCTGTTTAATTTTTTTCGCATTGACTTCATTTTTTTGTGTATAAGAAAGGTTCTCTACTATTGGGTTTCAATACATTTATCATTTAGTTTCGAGAGCGTTTTTGACCTCATATTTTTTTGTCAAAAAGTTCATTATTTTATTTTCGGAATGATTTTTTAATCAAATAATTCACTTTTGATTTATTAAAAAATCTCGAATACTACAGAAATGGCGACGTCTTAAGACGCTCTATCAGTCATTCTGTCGGTAAAAATGCTGCTCTACATTTTTCTCGGACACAGCTGAGTTTTCGACAAAAATAAAAGTTATTCATTGTTCTGCTTCCATCTGAGAATAAGGTGTCATTTTTCTTTTTCTCGAAATATCGCGTGTCCGAGAAAAATGTGAATCCGCTTTTTAGCTATCTCTCTCGCACTCATGCAGCTGATAGAGTGCCTTGAAAGATACTTGGGTGAATAATACTCGGTGTGCCGTTCAAGGGCTGATAGATATTTTTGTTTATTCGCTAAAGATTGAAAGTTTCAGCGGATCCAGATTTGCAATGGGGTGGTGAACAATTTTCTTTCCAATAAAAAAAAGGCGGTAGGAGTTGAGACCTCTGACGTAACAGATTCATTTAAAAAAAAATTGTGCTCACCCTTCATACTTCCAAAGTAATACAATAGAAAAAAAATTCATTATTGTTTTTAACACTTTGAATGCTTAAATAAATATCACATGCGAAAAAAAACTCCGAATGGGGATTCGAAAACTTTGAGATTTGAGATTCAAAAAACACTTAAATTTTGCATAAATTTCAGTAATCCTTGGACTTTGAGTACGACTATTACTAGGAATCGTTGCATACATTGGTACTCTAACGCGATAGCGAAAGACCAGATGCGCTCCATTAATGGCATGAAAAAATTAAAATGCCGTCAATATTGCATTATTGTGACGTTAGTGTAAACGCTAGATATACGCATCAATCTAGCACCATGATGGCACCATTTCATTCGAGTGAGCACGGGCGTTGAAGCTTTCCGTTCCGGTCACAGCGTGGCGCAGGAAAAGGCTTTTCCCGAGCGCGCATCATACGCCTGGAGAGCATATACTGCCGGATCTGAAGCACGTTGTCGTCGTCTGAATAACGACCATGTACTCGACTTCAAACTCTGATGATTTTCAACCTGTTGAGAATGCTCATCCCAAGCAAATTGGGAGGTGCGCTGTTATTGTTACATTTTTTAATTCTCTCGGAGCATTAGTGAGCGGAGAATTTCTGAATTTAATGAATGCCTCTTTTTTTCTCCAGATGAAGTATATTATTTGCGATCTTTGAATTGTTACAACAAATTTAATTAAGAAAAAAGAATTCGATTAAAATGCAAATTTTTGCGATTACAATAAATTAATTGTCGTTATAAAAATATCATTCTCCTATAAATTCGAAGCAAAAAATTATTAATTCGACGTTAATGAATATTTCTTTGCTGGGAATTCACGGAAACTGCATTTATACAACGTCAAATATTCTATTTTAATGTAGAAAATTCTTATTTTTTGTCTTAGTTTGTTTAGGTTTTAATCGTAAAATATGTTTTCAAACCGGAATGCTAGATGTTGTTAAAATCTAATGCCGCAATGCTGTTAAAACGTATCGCTACAATGTTATTCAAACCCAACGCTACTATGATGTTAAAATCTGACGCTAGGATGCCGTCATAACCTAGCGCTGAAATACTGTTAAGGGACAACACCACTGTGACCCCCTATTTTTTTCACATTTTTCAAGAATTTTTTTTTGTGGGAAAAAAAGAGATATTCGAAAATTTTTTTTTGGGTTTTGTTCCTTGTTTATTAATGTATCAAAAAACATTTTTTTCACATTTTTCACGCCGCATGGTGGCGCTGGGGAAGCTCTCGCGTCATCTCCGTATGGTTCGCGGCACGCAGCAGAACTCTCTTCAATGTCGATCTGAAAAAAAATACCGAGTGTTTTCGTTAATAATATGATATTTTGAAGAGAAGTACATAAGGATTTGGAAAAATATTGATTTTTTAAAAATAGGCACGCCTTTAAAATTAAAAAATGATTTTTGAGCAAAATTTCTCGTCGAAAATAGGCTATAACTTTTATAATTATTGAGATATCGAAAAAATCCTATGTACTTCTCTAGATAATCTACTTTTATTGATACAGTAAAAATTTGAAGTCGATCGGATAAAAATTGCTCGAGTTCTGCTGCGTGCCGCACTCAAAAAAGTGGTTTTGAGAAAAACGCGTTCAAAGTTGGGACCCCGAGCGTCGCGGACCGCTGCACCACTCCACAAAATATTCAATATCTACGAAAATAATTATTTTTTCGACCTGGGTCCAGCGGCATTTCAATCTTAAAAGTATTTTAGATTTTTTAAAATGGTTTTCAAAAAATCGATTTTTTGAAGCCGTCACAGTGGTTTGAAGTTGTCCGTTAAAGGTCAAGTTGATAGTTGTTTTCATTTGTTACGATACCAATATTTCTTATCGGCAGCAAGTATGCATTTTCTGTTGACATATCAGTTAGTCACGCAAGTTAGACGGTCTTTTCATCAGCAAATTAACAAGTGCTTACAAATCGAGGGTCACCACTTCGAGCATCTTCTGTAAGTAGACCCAAACCAAGGTTAGTGGATCCTTTGAAAGTGATTATTCCGATATGTTTCGATTTTTCGACTACGATTTTCGTACTTTGACCTTGTGTTTTAGGTCGCTGAATTCGCCTTAAAATCGGTAATAATGTCATCGAAAAAAAATACATGGTTCCATTTAAAAAAGTGGAGTTGACCTTGACGTAGCTTCAGCGCCTCCACCGATAAAAAAATAGGGTGGTCCAGTATGACGGCCTTCTCGAACACTGAAACTTTTGTCTGAAACATTTTTGGATATGATCAATAGTTTGAGTGCTATTGCTCTGTAACACTTTATGTGCCTCACCCTGTATATTCAATGGCCAATTGCCCTGATGGATATTGAAGTTTTGAAGATTTTCTTTGTAACCAAACTTTACGCCTCAATCAGATTTATACACCGAGTATGAGGAATGCAACCGATCACTGCGTTTAGTCTGTTGTAGCATAATTATTATTAAAATATTGATAGAAAGTAGGCAGAAGGATGAAAAGTTTATTCCAGCGTCAAGATGTGTCAGCTATTTTTTTAGTCCGCAAGTCAGATCATCATCGAAGAAAGGGTCTGCAATGATTGTACAAGCATATCGCAATGATAATTAGTTAATATATGTAACCAGCATATGTCAATTAGTTAACATGTTTTACAAGCATACCACAATGGTCATTAGTTGACATGTTTGGTAGTCACACACACTGATGAACATTTAACTACTAAAAATCTTCCAGGTAATAAAACTTTACGCATCGTTCAGATTCATTCACCAACCATGAGGAATGCAACCCATTACCATGTTGAGTCTGTCAGAGAGCATATTTATTTGATATATTTCCTTACAAAGTCTCTGTTTTGTTTGATTCTCTGAATTATACCACATATCTGAGTCCGCTATGACCACTGTCTCATCTATGAAGAAATTCGTTGCTATTTTGGGGCTATTGTTAGGAATAGAGCGAAAGTAAATGTAGATTATGAGTTTGCTGTGACCACCATTTCATTAAAAAAAAAAAAATGTTCACCTTTTTGAGGCTACCATTCTAATGGTAGTAATAAATAATTTTTAATAATAAATAATAAATAATAAATAATAATAATAAATAATAATAATAATAATAATAAATAATAAATAATAATAAATAATAGTAGTAATAAATAATGGTAGTAATAAAGTAATTTTTTCATTTACATTCACATGTATTTACAAGTCGACATTTGATAAAAAATATGCATTCAATAATTTGACAAATTTACTTCACCCATGCAATCAACAGAGTTGAATTATGCATTCAATTTTGCTCAATATCTATATTGAGCAAAATTGAATGCATAATTCAACTCTGTTGATTGCATGGGTGAAGTAAATTTGTCAAATTATTGAATGCATATTTTTTATCAAATGTCGACTTGTAAATACATGTGAATGTAAATGAAAAAATTACTTTGTAAATATTAATAGGGAAAGGAAAATATATATATACATGTAATTTTCTTTTTTTTTATTGACAAATTACATTAGCTGAAAATCTTCTCCTAGATTCACTCTGCAAACTCGTCGCATCGGATATTTCCCATCTCGAACTGAAAAAAAAACATCCAATGAACTTAAGGCGTCTTCTCACTTTGGAAATTTAAAAAAATCGATTTTTTTTTTTTTTTAAATTTTGAAAGTACATATCTTCAAAAATGTCATCTCGAAATTTCATAAAGATCGGACGAGTCTAACTACATTTTTTGGCGACCGTTAGGTGACTACCTGAGAGTACCCGGCGATCCCTCCAAAACTTTAAACGCAGTTATCTCAAAACAAGGTTTTTCGGTGCTTTGTTGATGAAATTTCGGAAACTATCCGGCCGATTGTCATGAAATTTGAATGACATATGCTTCATAGTTATGGCTATAGCGCATATCATCAGATTTTTTAAATTTTGATTTTAAGAATTTTTTTTTTACAAAAAACTGCAAAAAAATCGTGGTTTTTTTTTACTTTTTCGAAAAACGTGCGCCATTTTGTTATTTTCGCGAATATCAAAAATCTGATGATATGCGCTATAGCCACTGACATACTGAATCTAAAACAGTTTTATTTTTTTGTTTCAGACGACCCGTCTCGGAGATACCATCAACAAGCCACGACCATAACATTTTTACACGGGTTTTTCAATGCTACTGATGTATTATAATAATTGTTTAAAAAAATAAAATAAAAATTTTTTCATGTACTTGAAAGATGTGTTTATTACATAGGATCCGTTTTATCCCATAATTTTAAGCAAAAATCCTCGAAAAAAAATCGCAAAAACAGCCTATTTTTGAGGCGCTTAAAGTGAGAAGATGCCTTAATAATTTCATTCTGTCATGAATACTATCATTTGAAAATTCTTAAACGTAATGAAACTCAATTATAATTTATTTTACCTTAATGACCGCCTTGTCCACCTTGATCGCCACATCCACTGTACCTACCATGTCCACTGCGGCCTCGCTGGATTGCACGCCGGCGACGATTGTTTCGCAATCTCTCTTCTCGCAAGTTCTACTCATCTAAATACCCAGGAGTTATATTTTGTAGCTTTGCCAGATAGTGGAGCTTGCATTCTTCCCTGATTAGCCATTGAGCTCGTGTGCCTCTTCCTGTAGAATGGTTAAAATAGAACTAATAAAAATACGCCACTTCAAATTAATTACCAATAATGCTTCAATTTACAATATTACTTACGATTGTTTTCATATAGATCACCTCCTGCTTGTTCTTGCAGAATCCCTTGGACTTGCTCGCCGGGTGCGTATTGCACAAAGTTTTCTTGGCCTGCGTCTTGGTCCAAATTCCCTCGGCTACGGTCTCCATCCAAGTGATAGTCAGCTCCCATGTGTTTCTCGTTTGGATTCATGCTTTAAATATAAAATTTACAAATAAACTATGTTACGTTTTATTGATTGCATATACATGTTTCGCATGTAGGCATTCGAAACCTACTTATTATCAGTTAATTATCTATTTCTTTTTGTTTATTGCGTGTACGCATGCAATAATGCTGGAAGTCTTGAGAGTATTTTTCAAAATGTAACCACAATTTTTTTATAACAATACTAATTGAGAGATGCGAGGGAGCACGAATCTTGCAATTAACCACGAGAGAAAAAACGAGGTAACAGTTGTATTAAATTATTTTATCCCAACATGAATTATTTTGTTTTATTATATTTCAACATTAATTGAAATTACTTACATGTTTCCGAATCAATTTATGACGCCGCAATGCTTTTCTTATATTCGTTTATCACAACACGCGCGTTGACATTTCCCGTGTTGACAAGTTTTCGTTACACAATAAAAGTTTTTTTCCTCAGATGGCACTGCCTTTCCAGTAGTACATGACATTCGTAAACTTGGCCGGACAACTTTAACTTTTCTAATTTTTTATTAGTCATATCTTTCGGTGGTCATTCAGTGGTTACCGCAATTTAAATGTTTAATAGTCACTAGTTATTTTATAATTAAATAAATAAAATTTGGGTAAAAGTTGGCCGAACATTTATTATTTCTCATGCAATCGATTAGATCAAGTGCTAAATCAATGTAGAATCGTTTGGTGGTCATGAACGAATAAATTGTATCGTTAAGTAGTCATAAGATTATTTAATAACTTGAAAAACTATTTCTGAACAGTCGGCTAGATTTAGCCGGTCGAAATGGTTATTCCCTAACAAATTGTATTCTAATAAATCTCAATCGAAAGAGAATCGTTTGGTGGTGATTAGCAGTATAATTAAAACGTTCGGTAGTGATTAGTTCAATTATAATGACCAAAAACGATAGTCACTGGCAAGCATCCGACAATTAATAAATTAATGACAAGCACATAAATATATTTTTTTCATGTCACAATTTATTAATAGAAATTTGATTTATTAATTAACAGGTAATCTGAGTTTTGCCGTTTATTTTGCCGTTGAATCTTTTCAGTGATCAATCAGAGCCTCCCCATTCCATACTCGCTAGTGGCTATGGTTTTTTCGTCGATATAATGAAACTGATCACCACTCAACGTTTTAAGGGGAGATATACACCTAACATGGTCGAAAAAATCAATTTTTTTTTGCATTTTCTTGAAGCTTGAGGTCTCAAGAATTTCTGGTGAAAATTGCAAGTCAATATCTCGATAAATAACGAAGTTACAGCCGAGAGAGTGAACCAGCTCGGAGAGCGCGCCGGTTTTCATCTGAATAAATATTCCGAGAAAAATGGATAACAGATATAAAGGTTCTCGGGAAACTCATCGATCCGGGTCTTTTCGCAAAGATCGAAGCCAGAAGAAAATACCGCCCGAAAATCGGCATACTGCTGAAAAAGTAGAACTTTCCGACGAGAATATCAGTTCCAGTACCGAAAAATTGAAGACTGGACGTGAGACATCCGTACCAGAAGATCCAAACATTGGGTATCGAATTTTGAATTTTCTGATAGTATTTTCTGCCTTATCGGAATGTGTAAAATGCAAAAAGTGTGATAGTGATGTTCGATTCTTAATAGAAAGCACTCGAGGGCTCCGTTTTAAAATTGTAGTTTCATGTTCATCGTGCAAACCGACTTTCATTCCTTCGTGCCCGTACATCAAGACAGCTTACGAAATAAACGCACGATTCTTTTTTGTTATGCGTTTATTGGAGATTGGTTTGCGTGGAGCTATGCAATTTTGTGGCCTCATGGATTTACCGCCTCCGGTTCAACAAACGACGTATGATATGATAATTGATAACATTCATTCTGCTGCTTCAAATATTGTTCAACCTAGCCAAAAACAGCATAAATGCTGTGAAAAAGCTGAGACAAGTACATTTATGTCCCTCAAATAGTCGCTCCAGTTAATCCCCCCCATCACCCAGCGCCAAAATACCGATCCCCACAAAAATTTACAAAAACCCGTCTAAGTCGTTCATGCAAAGATCTCCGCACAAAAATCCTTTCTAAAAACCAACTCATCATACAAAGTTTTATTGGTAACTGCTCTCATTATCTTATCAAATTAAGTCAAATTGTACAAAGGTGATAATTTCATTCTCGTAAATGTTGTGAGTTCGCAAAAAGTTGATAAATAAATAAAGATCTACTAAAGTATATATGGCCAAGTACGTGGTATTTTATTATGTTTATAAAATCTCCAATTATGTTCATATGCCATTTCTCTAATTAATGCTTTATTACAACGAATTATTATCCTATGACTTGGAACTACAAGGGCTTTAAAAAAAAATACAGAATTGCAATAGCCTGCGTGAGCTTGAACGCTGCCACACTCTCATTTGTAATATTTGTAGTATAGTTTTATTGGTAACAAATTGATAAAAGTTTACTATCATACGTAGAGCGGATATGCACAGAGTACTTGTCCGGCCCGAAAATTTTTCGACTAGTCAGCTAAAAATATGCTTTTTTGTTCACGGAAAATTTTTCAACCACTGCGAACATTCGGATCTCCTGACGCAGATTTGAATCTTACCAGTAGTAAGGCTATACCAGTTCTAACTCACTTTTCACAGCAGGGTGCCTGGGTCTGGAGGGGGAAGGATCTTCGGGGAAGAGGAAGTCCATGGGATCTCAGGGAGCGGGGGAGTGGAGGGGGAAGTGGCGAGATGGGGATCACAATGCAACGGACCTGTTTGAACTTGTGCGGCAATGCTTAGAGTAATGCTGTCGTATTGTCACTCTTTCTAAGAAAAGAGAATAAAAAATGATATTTATTACTGGAAGTCTTTCCAAATGGTGTTTAAGCATCACACCCACAATGATAGATTTATGTGTCCTGTTACACATTTTTGTAACCTGCAGAGACATTATAAAGACATTTTAGTCAAAATCCACAAGAATGTTCATTTATGAGACTTTCTTTGAAAAGTCACCTGCCCTTCCCGCAGATTTTAGCTCCAGTTATTGGGAATTGCATAAGATTTCTATTTTCTACAATAGTTACTAGCTACGTGAGTGGATGATGGACCGTTTCCTTTTCATCTCAGGCGAAAGTCTTTTTTAGTAGTGAAATTTTTGTAATGTTATAAAAAAAAAATATTCCTTAGAGAAAGTCAGACACTTTTTATGGAAAGACTATCAGGTGACGATCATACCTGACCTCCATTGAGTCATTGTTTGCTTAAAACGGTGCATTGGTAGCATTTTAACAAAAAGATACATCTCCTACCTGCTAGTCCATATTTTTTGCGTTATATGTATACAGTCTTACGATGATGCTGTATGGGTGGGGCAAGGGCAGGGTAAATGGATAGATGAGGGTAAGTGTGAGAGACGTATGATTATTTTAAAAATAATTTTTGTTTGAAAAAGTGGATAAACTTATAAGATTGAGAGTTAAATGTTTATTCTGAAAGTAGACGTCGACATGGATAGTTGCGCAAGCTTGTATGCAATCCACCCGTCGAAAGACCCCTGGACATTGACGAAAAATGAACTCGAATCGATTCCCAAGACTTTACTTTTAAAATATTTTAGCTACTGTATAACTTCATTGTGGGATCGTTTACCAGAGCATTTACAGTATGATAGTGAGATACAATCATATCATGAGTGTGATGATCATTTTAATCCACCGTGGCAGCAAACGCATATTGACGCCGTTGAACCTATAGGTTGAGATTGTGAAAAGTGTTGTGAAATGGAAGAATTGGTGAATATATAAGCAATTCGACGTACGAAGAATCCGCGAGAAATCACGTCAGAGGAGCTACAAATTATATCGCCAACAATATTTAAACAGTACTTCAGTGAATTTACTGATTATTTGTGGGATCGTTTACCAGAATATTATCAATCTAATAGTGAGATTATACCATATAGACGGTGTTATGAACATGGGAACACACCATCGACGGGAGATCACATCGATGGTCCCGTACCCCAACGTCGTAACTGCAGAGAGTGTTGCAACAGCGTTGAACATGTTTAAACTTATCTCGGATGCAGGTGTGTAAACAAAGCGACGCAGATCCACTGTTTGAGAAGAATAGATCTTCGGAAAATTCGTGGGAAAGAATCTGCTATTGCGGAATGTGCATTGTTCGAAGATGCAGCTGTCAAAATGCAGGTGGCGACATATTCAAACCTGTATGAGGCTGCATTATACATGATTAAACCAATTTTTCCGGGAAGTGGACGGGGATTGGACTTATGGAAGGGATGGATGGTACAAACAGTCGAGCAAGGAAGAGATGAGTATGAATTCATAGCTCTAGAAGCTTCGTACAAGTCGTAACTTTTTCTCAAAAAAACCTTCACATTCGACAACGATGGCGTTCTCTGTTATTAACGACATCACTAACCGGTCCGAGTATCTGCCAACGAAAAAACTGAAAGATCTTGAAGTCAACGGTGACTATGGAATCTCTGATATTCGATCGGCAAAGACTAAGTACAGCCCAAGATATGTCGTGGAAATGCGGAGTGAATTCACCGTCTTCCTGCCACCCCGAGTCGTCAAGGCATTTGAACAAGATCCTGAGGCCTATGAAAAACTATTGGAAGTTGCTCATACTGGAAAACTCAGTATGAAATACATCGACGGAGATTGGAACGGCGTCCAGTTTCGTGAAATTTCAACCTGAATACAATATATATATATATATATATATATATATATATATATATATATATATATATATATATATAAATCTCTGTAATGTGAAGGAGGAGAAGGAGGAGGAGGAAATTTTGTATAAATAAATTAGAAAAAACCATTTAAAAAATGTTTTCTTTATTCAAAAATCCCGCGTTTACATAAGGCATGGTATACATACAGGGTGTCCAATAGGAAGTTGCTGAAACTAATCGGCTGTCATTTCAAAACATGTGCACAGAATCACAGAAAAGCCAAATTGCTTTAAATAGAGGAAACTCTGCAGTTTTAAACGCACATAAATAAAACCCAGCCAAATATTTGTTATGCCAATTTATTATATCTTATAAAAATAACGAAAAAGTACAGTGATTAATGATAGATATTTCCGAAGTGCGAACCGTTAGATTGTGCACAAAAATCAATTCTCTTTTGAAAACTGTGAAAAACTGTGTCCAACATATCGTTCGTAATGCCGCAAACCATTTCCTGAATGGCCGCGATCAGTTCTTCTACTGTGCTGGGGTTTTTAGCGTAACAATGATCTTTAATGTAACCCCACAAGAAAAAATCACAAAAGTTCAGGTCCGGTGAGTACGGAGGCCATTCTCGTTCACCTTGAGCAAATTTAGGGTACCCCAGACCGATTACTCGAGTCCCATATACGCGATGAATAGCTTCAATCATCTCATGAGTCCGGTGCGGCGTCGCTCCATCTTGCATGAAGTAAAAATTTTTAACCAGTCCCCTCTTGTTTGCATAAGGGAAGAATTTCGTTTCCAAAAGCTGTTTGTAACTCTCTCCTGTTACCGTAGATTCCAAGAATTGCAAATAAATTCCTTTTACTGAAATCGCTGCCCATGCCGTTACTTTCTGCGGATGAAGGGACTTCGCTAGCGATATGTTGGGATTTTCCGTTCCCCAAAATCGGTAATTTTGCTTGTTTACGTACCCATTCATCCAAAAATGTGCTTCATCGGAATAAATAATCATTTTCTCATTAAGTTCTTCGGCTTCAAACATTCCCGAAATAGTGTTACAAAATTCGATGCGTTTCGTCATGGCATATTCAGTTAACAATTGATGAGTGCTTATTTTATACGGATGAAACTTTAAAAAATATTTCAAAATGTTGTGTAATGATGATTTGGTTATTTTTAATGCTTGCGCAGCTTTCCGAATCGAATCATTCGGATTTTGTTTGAAATAATTCTCAACTTCGTTGATCTTCTCTGGTTTAGTCACCGTAACAGATGGACCTGGCAACTCGTGTCTACGGTCCTGGAGTGTACCATACTCCACGAATTTATCGATTATCCTACAAAAATTAACGTAAAATTACTTCAAAGCAGTTTAATTGAATTGAAACACAAGTTGTGTGATAGATGAATATGAATAAATATTAAATTCTTACCTTTTCAGAGTGTTCTCGCTGGCAACTCGATGAGTTCCAAACTTAGTACGAAACCCTCTATACGCATTACTATAAAATTTTCCCCTCGAGAAGAAGCACTCAATAAGATATACTTTTTCTTCCGTGGTGAGCTCACTTATTTTGACGCGCGCGTACTTGCTTCCACCACGGCTGGAATAAAACTGCGGGGCCTCAGGTATGCGCCTTAGAAAAGGGGACCCCTATTGAATTCATGAAGGGAAGAGACACTTATTTAGTTTTAGCATCTTCCTATTGGACACCCGTATAACCAGCTTTTCAAAGCTTTTACATTCATCGTTGCACAGTTGAATTTCAATTCGTTGGTATGGTGGGGGCAATTCGATGTAGTTTTTATTAATTTCTTCAACGATGGGCAGTCCAGAGTCTCCAAATCAACAATGTCCATTGACAAATCCAAGAAGCTCGCTAACCACGAAGACTTTTCACAGCCTTTCACAAATATGGTGCGAGCGTGTTGTAAAATTGCTTGAATTATAGGTTTCGCTGCGTCGTATGATATAAGATTGTATGATAAAAGTACGATAAAGTTGGTGCGCCTCATGATATTCCATGGAGATTACGTTGCACCCATTTATTTATGGTTCGATATTTTGCTGGGAGCATGTCCACGCATATGATGGTTCGAAGAAGAGCGTTAGAGGTTCAGCGTTTTTCATATCTGCTCGAATAATTGACATTTCTTTGAGGATAAACTCGTTGATGGGCCCCTTGAAACCTTGTAGATCAACGAAAAACTCCATCTTTACTGATGTCCAGTGTGGTCACTTCAGCCATTTTATACCAATTTTTTCACTCCACCACTCAAGGGATTATACTCTACAATACAATCATGTAGAATGAGGCAGTATGCACATGTCTGCGCAGGTACATTCATTTTCATTTCAAATTGGAGACGTACATCCACAGGTCCAGACTTGAGAGAATCATTTTGCTTCGAGCAATCAATCACAACGAGAGGTGCATATTGTAAAAATTCCTTTTTGTTCAGCCATGGTTCAGCCTCCTTATTGTAGTACATAGATTGAAAGTTTGTATACATGTCGTAGAGTAATGCATACTGATTTTGCTGTATATTCAGATTCATGTTGCCATATGGATAACATTGCGAATTTAAGTATAGTTTCACATCGGTCACGTTACAATGATCGAAACAACTCACATTCTTTGTCTTATTATTTTTTCGTCCTGTTTGAATGCAAGAATATCGTGGTTTTTCCAGCTGTGTTGAAGTTTTGACGGACCACACATGTTTAGAGGTGACAGGCAACAATGGATATTCATACAATTCCCACGTACGGAAACTCATGGAAATTGGTGTGTCTTTGGCGATAAACTTTAAATGTTGAATTTTTCGTTGATCCGCCACGGTGACGTATGGTACAAGCCATTCGATTTTCTGCAATGTGAGTTTATAATCTTCAGCGGCTGTTTGCATTATCGCATTGTCATCAGTGCGCGATCTGGTCAAAATCAATTCATGCTTCGCATTCACCATCATTTTTCGATAATCTTCAGCAAAGCCCAGTAGCATACTGAACGGTATGCATACATCAAAGTTACCCGCTGCATCCACGATTTGTTTTGTTTCTTCGACGTCGAGCCAACCAGTGTTTTCAAGCATCGAGCTCTTGGCAGGTGTAAGAGATGTTTATCCCTTAATGAGAGACGTAACACCCGGATTCTTATTTCGATCAATTTTTATTGCATTAAGTTCATAGCGTACTTCTTCGAATAAATGACATATAGCATTGTTGACGAGACTCGTTGCATTTAATGCTGTACCATCGTCCTTTGTCATTTTTCCACAAATGTGAATTGAACTTTTGCTTAGTAGGATTGATAAATCTTAATGCTGGATTGAAATACGTATTTCATCACTGTTGTTATATGTTGACGATGCATATGGTTGATGAGCATGAACCTCATAATGTATGATGGATTCATGGAAGATGATGGGTGTCTGAATGTTTACGATTTCTTCCTCAATTGCGCGCAACAGATGCACAACGTACAAAGTGAATAATTTCTCACACGTGAACTCCACGAACTTTGAGACCCAAACTCTTCAAGAGTAGCAGGTTTTGCGGTGTTAGCGCTTTGAGCGTTGATCGACGATTGGTTTCGCGATCCCATGCTGCCTTATTAATATTACGATTGTAGACTATGCCCATCGAGATTTTATACGAAGTCGTATGGTGATAACTTCGCCGCGGAAATTTATTAAATCTCCGTCTTGATCCATAATACGAAGTTGTATGTTGTCGATTCGGAGAGTCGTGATTGGTAGATAAATGATGCTCGATGGTACTTCGATGATTTTTTAGCCCGCCGGCACAGATGGGAAAAATTCGTGAATTGTATGAACTTTTCGCCCGTTGATGTACGCACCGGTGGTTATGTTACACTCGACTCGTATGGCGTTCACTTTATTAAGAATGGATACCGGCAGATCAGACACATGACTTTTATTGGCTTCCAATAGGCCTGATGCAAAGCCTAGCAGAGGTCCAATCGAGTTGTTCGATGTGAAACGAATAGGCTGATTACATTCGATTTCACTACGCAGTGTATTATTATTTGGTTTGAGCTGAATTTTTATGTTTTTTCGTGTCAACTCAGCTTGCAATTATTTTTCAATATTCTCTATTTCATAACTCCCCGTTGGTATGGTCAACACTTGCATTCCAACATGAAATTCATTGCAGCCAATGTCGATATTGGGAATTGAATTAAATGTGAGCAGCTCAACAAGTCCGAGAGTATAATTTTTATCAGGCGATAATTCGATGGGGGGAAAGAATTGCGCTTCTAGAACGGATGAAGATCCAGATACGGTGATAGTTAAACTATCATCCATAATGCTTGCAAAGAACTAAATATGTCCTATATATTTATATATCTCTATAGTCCTCATTTATATAGCACATATTTGGCTCGACGATTCAACTGACCGCACAAAAACTATAAACATAAATGTCCACATATTATTGTATCATATTCTTGAAACTTTTTATAATTATATTTAACGCTACCAACATTGAGATAATTCAGGAGTTCAGGTGAAGGTGGGAGATTGCCAAAACTGTTAAAGTATATAACTTTTCCGTCAATCTTTTTATATGCGACCCAGTGTGTTCCAGGACCCACATTTTCATTCAAATTCAGGATTGATGATTCTTGCTTGAGGGGTCCGCTTGCAGGTAAAGTATCACGCATAAAAACCCCGCGGAAATGATGAATTTTGATGGCTTTTGCATACTTCAGCAGATCGATGTCGGTGAGAGGTTGATGCGGTAGCGTAATTATACGTTTTTTGGCGTGATGTGAAGATACAGACCCTGCTTGTACGGTTTCAAATGTAAACCTTTACCAAAAGCAATGGCCTCAATTGTTTGGTTATGTCGCTTATTTTCATCCAATTCCTTTTTGACCGCTTGAGCAGCATTTACAGCGCTGGCTATTGCTGCACTTCCACCAGACAATCCACCAACGGCGCTAAGGCCTGCGAAGAGGAGTATGAGAAAAGGCAATAAACCACAGGTTTTTCGGGGGACAGGTAGAATCCGAGGTGTGTGTATTTGGACGCCTTTTACACTGGCACGCGCACCTTTTAATGCTGACATGACGACTTTACGAGGGTCATCACTACGAATCATCGATTTCCTTGCAGTACTGATGACCTTTTTGAGGCAAACACTTCTGCGGCTTTTTCCCTGCTCTCGTCATACCCAAACCAAACTTCCTTTTTGCCTTCATAATGTTTGTCACAGCCCAAGCACTTGCTCTCTCACCAAGTCTAGCGTCTTTTGAGATTACACGTTGCCAGGCTTGTTCAGCCAACACTTTATCCGCCAAATGTCTCGCTTCTAGATTGTCACGATTTTTCGAATATGCAATATCGTGCTCTTTGCAAGCAGCGTCCAATGGGTTTATGCCAGGATCACCACGGGCAAGACGTTTAACCAATTTTGTACTAGGTCCGCAATATTGGTAGCCAGATAGATGTAATTCCACGGGGAGATTATTGATTACACTGTTGACTAAACCTTTACCAGGTTTATCGTGCACAATTACCACCGGCGGCTACAACTCGACTGAGCATTATAAAGTCGCATTTATACGATTTTTCCGATCAGTTGTATGAGAGATGGTGTCGAAGAAACAAGGTGGTCAACTCCCCATAATAAATTTCGATGAATTTGTCGATGGTGGTGGTGCAACGAAAAATAAGCGTCATGGGAATATACTACCTGACAGCATTCGTTCCGTGTTTTGTGGTCCATCGAATTGTGGAAAAACTAATGCTTTACTCACGCTGCTAATACATCCAAATGGTTTGAGATGTGAGAACATTTATCTCTACTCTAAATCGCTGAAGCAGCCAAAATATAGACTGCTCGAGCAATTACTTCGACCGGTGGAAGGAGTTGAATATTTTCCATTCAATGAGCATGAACAAGTTATCGCACCAAGTGATGCCCGTCCAAATTCCATATTCATCTTTGACGATATAGCATGTGAAAAACAGGATAATGTGAGAGCGTTTTTTCCCATGGGACGACACGAGATTGTAGACAGTTTTTATCTTTGTCAAACATACACTCGTATTCCGAAACATCTCGTGAGAGACAATGCAAATTTTGTAGTGCTATTTAAACAGGATGATATGAACCTTAAACATGTGTATAATGACCATGTGAATACGGATATGACTTACACATGCTTCAAAAACATGTGTGTAAAATGTTGGAAGTTGGACAAGTATAGATTTATTACGATTGATAAGAACAGTGAATTGAATGCCGGTAGATAATAGAAGAGGATTCGATTCTTTCCTAACTATTGAGAATAAATGATTGCTCATTGTGGTATGAGAGACAGTCTTAAGTCTAACTTGCTTGCGTCAATATGAAGAGCAAAGAACTTTTGAGAGAAAAGGATGTATTGTGTGAACTTGCCAAGGCGAGTGATGCGATTAGACGAAAACATCGAAAGTTAAAAAGTGGTCGCGATACTGCACAGCAGTAAATGCAAGATGTGTTTAAATCGATCGTTGGACCGTTAGAGGAGTTGGTTTCATATAACAAAAACCTGAAGGATGAAATTAAGGATGGAAAAGTAAATATCAAGAAGGAGGAGGAGGAGGACGAAGAAAACAGCGCGCTCCATGACATTTCTTTTAATGACATTTGACATGAAGCAATTGAAGGTGATGCAGAGCCCTCAGCTGATGCTGATGACCATGCAGAGCCCTTAGCTGACGACGATGACGAATCATCTGAAGATGCTAATGCTTTAATATATGAATATCTGGGACTGCTGGGTAGCAATAAAAAAACAAGAATGGATATCGTGTATGAAGTACGAAATCTTGCAAATGATAAATTAATGATCGGTGACTCACCGATTCAGTTCGCAGATAATCATATTCATGTTGGAGACTAAAAGTATTCCAAAAGTATTGGCTTCGTTGAGTTGTTGTTCAAAAAAGAGCCTGAGTTGAAATATGTAACACCAAACGATTTGGAGGATTACTCGAAAATTGTTATTGCTACGAATGTTCATAGAAAAAATTATAAACGTAATGGTGCAATACGCCATGATTAAACTTATAAATATAAAAATTATATATCGAAAATACTGGAGCAAAATGGTGGGCCTAAAGGTGGGGGTATGCCCAAGTATAAGGTGACACGAAAAAATACCTTTTTCGATTATGTTTATTGGGACGATCCGAATGAACTAGTGGATCATCTTCGCTTATTGTTTGCATCACGAGCTGCTGGAAACTCATCACACTCGAATGAGATTATATCGATTATTGAGGAATTGCGTGAAGCTGAAATTATTTATTAACATGTGTCAGCTCTTTTTTCACACATTTTCAACATGACCGTTGATGTGTTTGGACGACAGTTGAATAGACGTGGTGCGGACCCTCCGGGTAAACCAGGTGTTGGTTTCAAGACTACCGCAGACGGCCAAATTTCGAGAGCTAAAGTGTGATTGATGAAAAGACTGATGAAACTACTGATGAAGACTAAAGGTTTCTTTCATCACCCCCGACAAAAGGTTTCTCGCAAATTTGACAATCTTTTTCCTCCCGACATTTTTTCCACTCTTGTGGAGTCAAATCTTTCATCGGAACGTTTGTTAAGGGGTTACCCCCACTTGTAGCGCAAAAAAAGGCCTTTTTCATGAATTTTTTTAAAGAAAACTACAACACTTTTTTAATCGATCACTATATCATCTTAAAGAACACATCTTGAAGAACTTTCAGTAATTTTTTTGTTGAAAAATATTACATTGTTAAGTGGCAAATGGCCGTCAATGAAATAATGTTTTTATTTATACGGTTTGCGGTGACCAACATTGCGGCGAAGTGGATCATCTGAAACAAAAAATGTGGATGGTTTTAGTCAAATATAAGTATAAACTAATCTTTAATCGAAGGATTTAAAAAAATATTCATTTTTCACAAAATGGCGGACAGTCAAAGTTAATGGTTCGATTTTAACAAAAAAACGGCCGTTTTTTGGCTATAAAACGGTCATTTTTTTCGAAACAAAAAATCGAACGATTAAAGACGACATTTTTATGTATTAAATAAGCCTGCAAAATTTCAAGAAGATCGGTTCATTAGTGTTTGAGTAATCTTGGTCACCGACTTCAGAAATGCCGAGAAAAACGCGTTTAAAGTTTCAATTTCAGTTTACACGAAGAAAATAATTTTTTTTGTAAACTTACATAGAGTCATCTATTCCGGGCCCATACAGAAGTTCTTCCGCCGACGATGCCGCTTGCAAAACGGAAATTTGGTGTTGCCTTCGTAACATTCTTCCTTCACGAGTGCTCTCGGCCGCACGTCTCTCTGCCAGTGCAATCCGTGCTTCGTCCATTTTATCAGCGTATTCGTGCGCGTTTTTTTTTTTTTGAACCTTCATTTGAACCTTCATTGAATAGTCCAACGGCAATATAAGCTGCTAAATTTACAGCGATTGCTCCACTCGAGACGATTTTTGGGCTGATTTTCCAAATAAGTTGATTGAAGCTTTCGTTGTTATTTTGATTGAAGCCACCGACGCATCTTTCGAGTAAAGTTTCTTTACTCAGATCGTTGTATATAGGTCTGATGGCATCCAATACATTTGATGGAAGTGGTCTGTAATCGTGTTGGAAAGCCTCGTTTCTCGCCTGAGCTCGTTGATATGAACACCACGATTCTTCACCGGTTGGACATCTCTTATGGTGTGGATTTGCATCGGTTGAACTGTAATGATCGAAGATCGCCCATATTGCCTCATGCATATCGTGAACAGAAGTAGAATGGCGTCGAATAGCAAGTCCATAGTACACAGTGAGCTTGTCAATAAATTTTCCTGTCAGCTTTCCTTTACCACCAAGCTTTTTGTTTTTTTTTTACTAAATTACGAAGGCGGGATCCCATACGCTTTTGGACGTGTCCGATGCATTCTTTTTTTATAACTTCTACGTCGTCATAAGGATGAGAATTTACTAGCCCAGTGTATGTCTTCGAATCTCCGTCTCCAATATAGTAACGGTACAGGACATTATATTTTGCTATTGAACGCTTGAAGATTTCGATAATAGAGTCCACCTCCATTTTTCCCGAGGAGCCTTCGTGATTTGCACTGCAGTTATCTTCGTGTGTTTCGTACCATTCTTCGTATTCCGCATCATTTAGTTTATGTTTCCACGATTCACAAATTTTACAAAACGCACTTTTTACCACAAGATCAAGTACTTTTCTACTGTAGTAGCCTATGACTGATGTAACTCCGAACAACGACGTATATCCTCGCTTCCTCCAGGATCCATCTCCGGAAACTGTTAATTTAGAAGTTGCATCGCCTGCTGCATTAGGTGTATTTTCAATTTCTTCTCGTACGGCTTTTTTAAATATTACATCTGCACATGTTTTCACAGACTCATAAATACTTTTTAAAATTATTGAATATGTAGTCTCGGTAAGAAACCTTGGCATGCCCATAAGTCCGCAACATTTTTGTGTTCCAGCCAATCCTATGCCGAGAACTCGCATAGTGAATATAAATCGACGATTTATTTCATACGAATGTGCCACAAAAGGAGAAGATGGTATCAAATTATCTGTACATGAGTCACATTTCACAACGACTTTGAAGCCTAGTTCTCTTGCATTTGCAGTTTCAAATTTAATATTTCAATTACACGTTTTACACGTCACTAAACTTGAAATAGCAGCAAACACAACACAAAAGTTTAAAATGCGATATTCAATATTAGGATTTTGATTCACAGTCATATCAATATTATCTTTCAGTTTCTTCGCAGACGTGCTGAAACTTTCAGTTTCCGATTCGGCCAGGTTCGGGTTAAAAATACCCTTCCTTTTTTTAGTCGAGATTTCCGTAAATTATCACTGCTTCTTGTTTCTCGCGAACCTTTTTTTCGATCCATTTTTAAATGTAAAATAAATAAAAACTGCGCTTATAATATTGTGAACGGCGGAAATAAATACGTCTCATATAGTCGAACTTTCGAGCTACACTGACGAATTTAAACCATAAAAGGCAACGACAATTCGTTTCTACAAATTCCAGTCTATTATATGAACGTTGTGAATGCCAGGTATACGACCCTTTTTATAGAACAATGGACTGAAACCGGAGAGAGTGTCGAGCGCGCCAGGCGGCAGACTAGCCGGTCGTTTACACAACGGATTCTTCTCTTTCAACGCTCATATCTCAGTCAATTTTGTTCGGATCGACTTGAAATTTTCAGGCCATATTCTCAGATACTTATACTTCAAAAAAATGCATTAAAAAAATCGATTTTTTCAAAGTCGCAAGTCGGGGTAACCCCTTAATAAAATTTTCTCCACTCGTAATGCCAGTTTTTTAAGTTCTTCTACGAACCATTCCACACAGTTTTCGCCTCGGCGTTCGTGATATCCCGACAGCGAATCATCATAGGAGCACTTGACGTAATATACAACGCTGAAGACACGATGATGTTGGCTCTTGTTCTTCTCCCTCTCTTCAGCGCTGGTTTTCTCCAGGATGCAGTCGAGATCTGCGTAGACCACGAATGGGAGACGTTCCTTCCGATTGATATTTGTGAATTCCAACCATTTGTCATTCTCAGCTGGTAATTGAACTGCGCAATCATTAAGCACAACGCAATCCATCTCATGCAACCGCAGCTTGTCGACGGATTGGAAGTAGTGCAGGCGTCTGTAAAATAATCATTTTTTAACATTATTTAAAGATTTATTATACATTGTGAAGTATAAAATTACAGCACATGAATATAAATATACTTACCGATCGCAGATGAATTTTTTGTGTCCATCGATGTTAAGTTGCGAGTTCACTAGGCGGGATAGATTCTTAATCTACGCAAAGTGTCCAATCCCGCATCCCACCGCGTCTTCAACGTACAGCAAGTTGTGTGTTTCTTTTTTCTCCTTGCTAACGCGAACCGGTAGAATAATGTCTTTCTTCTCAATGTATACGTTGATTGAAAGATTGTTCAACTTTTCAAACTTCCCGATTTGGTCCAACGTCATGGGAAAGTTGATACCTTGGAGATTGAATATCGTCGAATAATGCGGATAGGAAGATGTGCGGTCACTGTGTTTTGCTGCTGGGTGGAGAGCAGCAACCATCGCCCATCCAAAGCACGCATTATCCTTCGATTTCACATTTACCACTGCTCTCTTTAACTGTACGCGTTTCGCCAATGAAATGCGATATCCCGCACGCATTGCATTATACTTGTTTATATTCACGGTTAAATTCGATATTGCTGCTAATGTCCAGCCGCTGTCAGTATCCTGGAACTCGTCGAGCGATTTTAGTGTTGGCTCTACGACGCGCTTTCGATACCACTCACTCAGGTCCGATGTTGTGAAAAGTTCAACATTCCCCGTGTTGATACTTTTATTCGCACGCTTATCGCCCACGGTGAACTCTCCATTGAACGCGGTGTTCACTTTGATGCTGTTAAATTTTTCGATATTGCCAGCCACTTGTTTCGCGACTAGTTCATACGAATCTAGCAGGCACTTCCGTCGATTGATGTAATCACGATTGATTACGGCACCCGTTGACAAGCGATTTTGAAATGCCGTGTCAATTTCTCGCCATATCAACTCATGATCACTCAATCCCTCGCCTGCATGTATGAAGCGTTGGCGTGTTGTCTGCTTCAAAATTCGAGACGTAAGATTTGCGAACTGACTGAGTGGTGATATCCGATGGCAAGTCGTGACCGCTTAGATCGAACTTGTTCCTCCAATGATTCGATGAGCGTGTCACATTGGTATTCCCATACCAAAAATTGTTCCAACTTCCGTAGTAGAGACGCTTGTATACGTAGCAATTGCTCTGTAGCAATATCCGCAGTAAGAGACATGATGCGTTGAAATTCAAGGCGATTTTACTCGAAATGTAACTTGTACGTCGTCTCGACGAAATCTGGATCTTCCCTAAAATGGTTTGCCCTTATTTCCCTTTGCCCTTATTATTGCGTTTTTCCAGAGGTGTGGGTGAATAAGAGGGATAAAAATTCATAGATTCCTACTTTTTTCGAAGGCAGGTGTGCGAGATGAAAAGGAAACGGTCCATCATCCACTCACGTAGCTAGTAACTATTGTAGAAAATAGAAATCTTATGCAATTCCCAATAACTGGAGCTAAAATCTGGGGGAAGGGCAGGTGACTTTTCAAAGAAAGTCTCATAAATGAACATTCTTGTGGATTTTGACTAAAATGTCTTTATAATGTCTCTGCAGGTTACAAAAATGTGTAACAGGACACATAAATCTATCATTGTGGGTGTGATGCTTAAACACCATTTGGAAAGACTTCCAGTAATAAATATCATTTTTTATTCTCTTTTCTTAGAAAGAGTGACAATACGACAGCATTACTCTAAGCATTGCCGCACAAGTTCAAACAGGTCCGTTGCATTCTGATCCCCATCTCGCCACTTCCCCCTCCACTCCCCGCTCTCTGAGATCCTATGGGCTTCCCCTTTCCCGAATATCCTTCCCCCTCCAGACCCAGGCACCCTGCTGTGAAAAGTGAGTTAGAACTGGTACAGCCTTACTACTCTTAGCCGCCTTGTAATGCAATCAATTGATGACCGCTCTAACATGGCAGGCTTATTCCGTTTTGTAAAATCTGTTGTAGTAAAAACCGGTATAAAAGTGCGTGTAATTGGTACCGGATTACTTATTTCGGGTGTAGAGTACCGTTTAGATGCTCTGTAACTCCAGTTTTCCCCCGGATGTTACAAAACCGGAATAAACGTGCCGTGTAATAACGTGAGATATGCTCCACACGAGCATCAATTCATCGATAACAATTGGTTAAAGGAAAGGCCGATAATTTGGGATACAAAAAAATCCGCATATTGTGATTCCAAATTAGCTGTGCTTACTTTACTAGTTAAGGCCAAAATGTACGGTAGATTAATGTTGACTTATGTGACAAATTTTATGAAAAATTTTCGGGCTGACAAGTACTCTGTGCGTATCCTCTCTACGTACGATAGTAAACTTTTATCAATTTGTTACCAATAAAACTATACTACAAATATTACAAATGAGAGTGTGGCAGCGTTCAAATTCACGTAGGCTAATGCAATTCTGTATTTTTTTTTAAAGCCCTTATAGTTCCAAGTCATAGGATAATAATTAGTTGTAATAAAGCATTAATTAGAGAAATGGCATATGAACATAATTGGAGATTTTATAAACATAATAAAATCCCACGCACTTGGCCACATATACTTTAGTAGATTTTTATTTATTTATCAACTTTTTACGAACTCACAACATTTACGAGAATGAAATTATCACCTCTGTACAATTTGACTTAATTTGATAAGATAATGAGAGCGGTTACCCATAAAACTTTGTATGATGAGTTAATTTTTAGAAAGGATTTTTGTGTGGAGATCTTTGCATGAACGACTTAGACGGGTTTTTGTAAATTTTTGTGGGGATCGGTATTTTGGCGCTGGGCGGTGGGGGGGATTAACTGGAACGACTATTTGGTGGGCATAAATGTACTTGTCTCAGCTTTTTTCACAGCATTTATGCTGTTTTTGGCTAGGATTTGTCGACTTTTTGTATGGAATTCGTAGTTTGTTAATTAAACATGTTAATATTGTGTATGTATTTGGGTATGAAATTCATAGCTTGCCAATTAAGGTAACTACTGTAGTCCAGTGGAGTCAAATCACAGTCCGTGAAAAAAAAATTCCATAAATCTGTAAAAAATGTAAATCTAGTATTTGCGAGCTCCGGAGATATTATTGTCTTCAAAAAAATATCTTAATGTTGGTTCGTTAGTCAAATATCAGAGGAATAATTAATAAAAAATTCTCGTTTTTGCTAATGCCAACTGTTGAAATCGCCGAAAATAAAGCTTTCACGAATGAGTCTAAAGTCGCTGCGCGATTTGGCAACATCGCAATATTCACTAGTTGGCCATGTCGCTTAGTAGTCTACGAATAACGTTGTCACCGATGGCTCATTATTGAAAAAATGGCGACGCCTGAACCACGTGTGCGTGATAAACAAGGTCAATTCTCGACAAAAAGAAAAGAAAAGTGGAAAGACAATTTAGTTGCTGCCTGTAAACGGAGAAAAGTGCAAGAAGAGTTTCCGTATGATATGCCTGAGGGACGTCGTATAATTGATATTGGTGTATTAGCTCGTGAAATGTGGTGTCGTGAGTGCAACGTATCGCTGTCATTTCGGTACGTAGTCGGTGAAGCTAAAATCGGTCTCGCAAGTGTTTTTAGAATAAGATGTCATGTGTGTCTGATCCTTCGAGAAGTGCACACATCAAAATGGACTTTTCGAAGTGATACCGGCGCCAGACAATACGTTGTAAACGAAAAAGCTGCTATTGGTAAGTTTATAACCTAAAATTCACATTTGATTCATACCGGCGATGGAATGCACGCAAAAGGAACGTTTTTATGAATACGTAATGTTTTGAAATACTTGTTCTCAGGTATACTGGATGGTGGAATTGGTGCAACTCACTTGAATACCATTTTATCAGAATTGAATATACCACCCATTGATGACGGTACAGTAAAACGTCATGAGCGATACGTGGGGAAATCGATTGAGGAGACTGCAAAAGAAAGCTGCAGAAACGCCTTACGACAGGAAAATAGATTATCCCAAACAGAACGGTAAGAGAACAGTATTTGTTTTGTACATAATACAATTTTTGGCCCCCCTTAATACTTTGCATCAATGAAATATTTCTCAAATTTAATCAAAAAGTGTCCAGCCTTTAATTATTTTTTCCATATCGTAATTTATGGCATTGATAGAATTAGATGATTTTTTTTACGTATACGATAATCAACATCTTTTACGACTGTTATCATTAACTGAATTTCTGTGTTTTTAGGTTGCTGATCTGCGACTTCTGGAAATATAAACGATGCATCGAGAAACTACAAGTAATATTCAGAAAGACCGAGTATTCTTTTTTTTTTGTTTCAGTTTTCATTTCCCACAGAGAGCTGTGTTTTCGTGTAACTCTATATTTTGAAGTGGACCTGATACTCCTTTGCTCGTTCGGAATGGTTATTTTGACTATTATTTTTTCAGCATATGAAACCGACGGTTGTGACAACATTTTCCTATCTCTGTTACTTAATCACGGATTACAAACTGCAAATTATTCTATTAACATTGATTATTCTGGTGTCATTGGTACTATCGGAATTTATATATGCTTGTTATTTGCTTTTGAAAATAATATGCGAGGCGTGTAAATTGCGCATGTGGCTTGATTTACTGTTTTCAACACTGTCTCGCTTTTTAAAATAATTTTCGGCTGATTCCCTCTACATGAAGTTTTTCCCACAGTTTCGACAATGCGGAAGAGCATAATGAAGGGCAACATGACCTGGAAAAAATTTCACATTCTCCAACGAAAATAAAAGTTTCGTTTGATGTCGGTTGGCAAAAAAAAGGATCCGGTCGCTCTTACAATAGCTCTACAGGTGTTTTTTGACATGACATATCTAAATCCCGCAATTACAACTGCAGAATTAAGTAAGTTGGATTCTATAGTGCCATTTTGATCGTTACAGGACACGGGATTGCAATTGGGTCTTTGAGCGGCAAGGTTGTGGGATACGCGACACAAAATAAGCGCTGCGTACTTTGTCAAAAAGGGCATAATCGGGATGATCACGATTGCAGAGTGAATCACACAGGTAGTTCTAAATCGATGGAGCCAAAAATGGCGGTCGAAATTGTGACAAAAAATCCAATGTTGAAAGAGGAGCATGTTCAAATTACTACAATTATTGGGGACGACGATTCATCTACTATTGCCAATGTACGACGTGAAGCGGAATATCGCATCGAAAAAGAATCGGATATAAATCATGCGACGTGCACACTCTCCAAAGATATGTGGAGTATACGAATTCCCAGCCAAGTCATCGCTTACATGAAATATTGTTTCGGTTGCGTATTAAAGAAAAATAAGAACAACGTTCAGAATGTGAGAGCGGGTCTACTTACAATTGTCCTGCATGCTTTTGGTAATCACGACAACTGTAGCAGAACATGGTGCAAGTATGAAGATGATCCGGCTAAGTTCAAACACAAGTTGTTACCGGGAGGAAAATGTCTCACAGATCCGCAAATGAAAGCTACGCTAATAACGATCTTCAACAAATTCGCAGCCAATGCCGAAAAACTTGCACCATGTGGCTCCACCCAGGCAAACGAAGCGTTTCATACAATTGTCGCGAGTAAAGCTCCAAAATCTCGACATTATGGAGGATCTGAATCGAATGATTTTCGTGTTGCTGCTGCCGTTTGCCAGAAAAATTATGGAACTGGCTACGTCGTTAATATCCACAAGAAACTTAACATTTCTCCGGGGAAGAGTACTCAAGAATTTCGAAAAAAAAGACGAGAAGTGAAAAGCCGCGAATGAATTTTCGAAGACAATTCCGGCCAAAAGGAGACGACGACAATTATTCCAGGCTCGACAGAGAACCAATGTCAGCGCTGAAAATAGAGAAGGCATAACTTATTCATCTGGATGCGGACTAAGCGCAGTCGTTGATGTTGACGATTGTGTACCTATACGAAACGAAGTAATCCCCGATGAAAGCACCTCTACATATTTTGACCTTGAAACAACAGGCCTCAACAAGACCTCTGAAATAATTCAAGTATCGGCAAAACGTGGTTCAGATGAATTCGATGAATACATTCTCCCAAGTAACGACATTTCTCGAGCAGCATCTATCATTACTGGTATGAATTCTTCGTGAATGATATTTGTCGGAGTTGGTATTGGATTATGCTTATTTCTAAACAAAATTTTGGTAGTTTTAGGGCTGACCGTTAAAGGTGGGGAATTGCATTTACACGGGCAACAATTAGCGACCGTACCACGGAGAGTTGCGATGCAGCGATTTTTAAACTATTTGAATCCAGGTCCGACGATACTCGTAGCTCATAATGGCCATAGATTTGACACACCTAAGCTATTGGGAGAAGTACGAAGTCTTGGATTTTTGTCAGAGTTTCAAAAAATCGTTTACGGTTTTTGTGATAGCCTTCCGGCATTAAAAAAAAAGCTTCCGGAAAGAGTTAAATTGAAGCAGTCCTTCCGTTTATCAATTTTGGCCGAAGATTTGATAGGAGAATCTGCTTCTACTGGATCCCATAATGGAGCTGTCGACGTCAGAATGCTGGAGGAAATCGTTCGAGTTTCAGGCATTACTGACGAAGAACTGCGAGCCGAAACTAAAACAATGGAAAAAATTTTTTTTGCCGAGGCGCAAACCGCGAAAACAAAATTAAACAAAAATAGTTTTGAGTGCATCACTGAAGGCATTTCTATGGGAATGAAAACAAAAATGGCTAAAGCTGGAATATCAATCGAGCACTTGAAAAAATCTTTTTCCGAAGGTGGTGAAGAGGCTATAAAAGTCTTCTTGGCATCGGATGTTTCTGGCTGCCCTCGTATAATAAAAAATAAAAAAGTAATTGAAAATATTACAACACAAATAAAAAAATTAGTTGAAAAACCGTAATTAAAGTTCTTAATTCATTTCCTCTTTCCAATTACACTTGTCCTATTCGAAACTATATAAAATAGATATATTACCGACAAACCAAAACAAGTAAATCTATATAGATATATGACGCCTTAAAAACGTATACGCGTGTGTAGTACCTACAATGTAATTTATGTAGTACCTACAATGGCTACTTCGCCTATTGCAATGAAAAATATTCATAACAATTTATTCAAACTGAGATTCTATATACCATTGCTCATTTGTAAGTGCAACGAAAATTTAATGCAATATGTGTTTACCAATTTATACTATTTTTCAAAATGACCGCCCGAAATGAGGTTACGTGTGGTCTCTCCCATGAAAGCACCGTTGCCAAATTTCAATGGCCGACTAGTCGAAACGAATCTTTAACTTGCACTTTACGTACTTTATACGCGAATATCTCATTTACCTGATGGTGAACATACGTTATTTTTTTGCACGGTGTTTCTCACATAACAACTAATATAATAAAAAAAATTCTGACACGAAATCTTTTCTGAACAGTGCTTAAAAAGTCTTCTTATTCACAAATATTTAAGTTTCCCTATGTGCTTCCGTGCAAAACGAAAGAATTTCGAATAATCATATCTCCGTTATAAAATGGTCAATATTTTTCAAATTAATTGTGAATACGCATGATATCATGTAGAATGACATAGTTTCGTTTCAAAAATAAATCTTTGTTTTCGCTCATACAGTAATTACCTTAAACATGTCTAAATTATGTATGTATCTGAGTGATGCAAAAGAATTGACATTTTTTCGGCATTGCAGCAAAATATGGTAACATTTTATCAAAAAGTGATTTTCTCAATAATTGAATCTTGAATAAAAATTTTAGAGGTCGCTCAAGCGATTTTTTAATGATTTCGGATAAAAATGGATACATGATCGAATTTCGAGCTGATGTGTATTCGGACTAAAAATGCAATGTGAAATATTGATCTAAGAAGTGTTCAAATGAATTCAATCTTCGTAATTAACCGTCAATACGTATAAAATTATTAGATTACTTAAAACGTAAAGTAAGATGCGATGCATAAAAGAATAATAAACAAGTAAAATCTTGAATTTTTTTTAATTTTGTAAAAAAAAATTTCAAAAAATATTACACCTAACATCCGTGCCAACAGATCAACGGATCGGAAAATATTCCATAAAAAATGATACCGAAGAAATACTCCAATAGCATCAGAATGCACCGAAAGCTTTTAAATATAAGTAATTATAATGAAACGAGATTTTGAAACAAAAAAATATACGTTCAAAATTTCAAGAGCTAAAATTTGATTGGAAAAAATAATTTTGGCCGAAGTACTACGCGAGTTTTTCTTTTGTAATATTTATTGATTACGAATTATATCGCATGAGCAATAGATAAAAAAAAAAATTGAAGTACTTATCAAATGTTTTTTCTCAAATCAAATATCTTTTCGCTCAAAATTCTTTTGCATCGTCTGATTCGGTTTTGGGTTGCAAGTGCAAATAGAATTTTCATGTATTTAAGGTCTCTAGCACTCTAGGGTGGTTTAAGACCATATATAATTCAAACCTAGGGTGGTATCATACACCATTCTCTAAGTTATATAAAAAATGAAGAAAATGGTTTCCAAATAAACTTTATTATTGCATGCAAGAGACATTTTATGGCAAAAGAGAAGAGGCACTGTTTTCGACTCCGTTCTAGAGTTTACGTTCGGAAAAATGAATTGCTGGGGCTAGAGTTAATAAAAAAATTATTCATTAAGATACTGTTTAAAAGTTTATTTAATAAATTACACTTTGTTTTTGCACTATCACTCTTTTATCTATATATTGAGACGTGTGGGTCTCAAATCCCGCGTTGCGCGCATGCGCGCCGGAATCCGGAACTCCCGCGACGCGATGGTGGCGAACTCTATAACGGTATCTGAAAAATAAAACCTTAAATTAATAATAATAATAATAAAATAATCTCCAACGCAGACCCTCAGTCTGCGATTGGAGGAAAAGTGAAAAGCAAGGTAGGAATCGGGAGTATAAATATGGGAGGATTTGCCTACTTCTTCGACGCTCTCTACCTTGGGGTGACCAAGACTAAAGACGGCTGGTAATAACCAGGGACCTTTAGTCAAGGGGAACCAAGGGAAAAGAGAAGAAATAGGGGATAGCGGGAGAGAAAATAAAAACAATACGCAAATAAAAAGAGAATAGGAATATAGAAACAGAAAAAGAAATATAATAAAAAGAAGGCGGTTAAAAAAAAAATATAGTAAAAATAAAAGAAGAAAGAATAAAAGAAAAGAAAACTGAGAAAATAAATTCGAAAACTTACCCAAAAGTCCTGTAACATCAAAAGATCCGCTGCCACGAGAATATCCACCGAAGAAGCCGACCAGGCTAACCAAAATCAAGGAACGTTAAAGGCAAAGGATACTACGGAGAACTTCCATCGGCGAACCAGGCCCTGTCCTCCAATGTCCCTGAAAATAGGAAAGTAAAATTAATTAAAGAAAGGATTATGAGGAAAACCTGAAAACTAGAAAAATCAAGAATATTAATTTTAAGAATTTCTTTTCATCAAAACGAAGCAATCATAAATATAATTAAGATTAAATTCACACTTTGCATTGGCTCAACGATTATCCTGAGCATAAATCAAACAAAAACAGAGTAAAAATAAAAATAATAAGGAAAAGTAAAAAAGTAGGGTTAGAATTCGAGCCAACTTGCCTAAACAAATTCCGCTGAGATCGGACCCCGGATCTCCACACTCGCTGATTACTGAAAATAAACAGAAAGAAAAACACAAAATTAATTGAAAGAAGTACAATAAAGAAGACCACTTTTCACAAATTTTCACGCGATCACTTGACGGTAAACACGCGAACACAAGAACATAACCACGGAACTGTCAAAATCGATCGAGATCGAGAAACTTGGGTACACAGCACCACGCGGGCCGCCAGTTCCTCAATACTCCCGATAGAGGGCGCCACCATCCGCGCGAATCCGAAAAACACATAATATCAGTCTAAACACACTCCGAATACAACAGAGGGCGCTCATGTATAAAAACAAAAATTGTCATTAGACCGAATAAAATAACGCATGATAAATGTGAGAACTAATTGTTTATTATAAAACGGACCATAAATTCATTAATAAAAAGAGGAAAATAAGACTACAAAATCTTCCCGCATTTTGACTCAACTAATTTACTCCCTGTCGTGTCACGAATATAAATTTAAGTGTGACTACCGTTACATTTTGGCGCCCAACGTGGGGCCCGACATAGTAAAGAAAGTCTTGGCGGGAAATTAGAAGCATTCGAAAATTTAAAGAGAAGAAAGGGGCATAAAAATGTCAAGCCACGAAAACCCTAATGGTCAAGGAGATAGGGAGAATCCAGAAAACCCTGGGGAGAACGAAAATCCTGACACCATGCAATGGGAATCAACCACGGCGGACGCACTCCTGAATGAAGCCCGGACCAGAGCACGAAGAAATATGGGTCGAATTTCGGCAATTCAACCACCGCCGGAAGAAGAAACAGGGGAAGATAAATCCGCAGAGGACATTCAGGTGAACAATGAGACATATGATGCCGCAGCCGAGACCACCCAAGATGAACAACACAACGAGATCGATGAGACACTCGAGGCGGTAATAAGAGCAATGAATGAACTTAGGAACGAACAACGACGAGAAAGAATAACGACAAAAGAAGAAATACAAGGACAGGACGATCGATGCATCGCTCGCCAACGTATGATCCATGATGAAATACAACGAGAATACCGCGATGAGCTCGATCACGTCGAGATAAGGACCGATCGAAAGATAACGCAAGCACAGAGGCTAATCGAAGAAAAAATAGATACGTGTGATGACGAAATAAAAAAGGAATTTGAAAGTTTTGGAAAAAGATTACAGAGAACGATGACCAGTCTGTCACAAGTAGCGGAAGCCTCAAAGAATATGGGATCACTGGTAAAGGAAAATGAAAGGAGGATTACAAAATGCGAAGAAAAAATGAAGACATGGGCACCGCACATACAAGGAAATATGACCATTGGGGGACTAAACACAAGCCAAGTTTACGTCGCAAAACAAAAGCCTCCCGTATACAATGGAGACGGAAAAGAGAGACTAATGAGATTTTTCAAAGATTTTGAACAATTTTGGAGAGTCACCGGAAACACGGACCTACATTATCTAATTAGTCAACCTTTGAAAGAAGCAGCAAATGATTGGTGGCGAATTGTTGAAGAACAAGTACAAACAATTGAGGATTTCGCATCCAAATTCAAGGCAAGATATTGGAATGAGGAAATACAGGATAAAGTCCGGGGAAACTTACAATTCGGAGCATACGATTGGGATGGTCAAAAGATGACAAGAGCGGAATATGCGACCAGGATCTTTGGAAATGCGAAAGACCTCACCGAACCAATGAGTGAAGAAGCGATTATTCGAAAACCACTTTGATGAGCATGTAAGGACAACCATTCTGTGTAGCTCCCAGAAAGCAATTGAGAATCTATTAAAATTATTAGAAAGTGTAGATGGGGCGGGTCCCTTAAATGCAAAAAGGATATCACAAAAAATAGAATCTGGAAACATGCCACAACAAAATAATGCACTATGGCAGAATAAACCCTGGAATAACCAACAATATCAGCATTGGAGACAAAACAAGCCTTGGAACGGTCCGAAAAGAGACAATGAGGGACAAAATCCGAATTACCAAAATAGCAATTGGCAGAATAAATCATGGGGGGGACAAAACCCCAACTACCAAAACAGCAACTGGCAAAATGGACTACCTCCAAACCAACCATCATGGCTACCAAACGCTACAGCTCCCGAATGGATGCCAGGGAAAATGGAACCTCGAAACGAAGCAACGGTAGGGCCAAGCACGCCAAACAATCCCATACCTAGTCCCCAGAACCAGGGAAACGAGTAAAGGTTGCGCCCGTAGAGATGGCAGAAATAAAAATAGAAGAAACATCACGAGGCGCAACTAATGAAGAACGAATGATAAAACAGGCCCTGGCAGAAATAGAAGAAAGAAACAAACGAAACATAGCAAGCAGAAAAAGACAAAAAACAAAAAAGCTAAAAGAACAAGGATATAACCACGTACGGTACGTAGAGCGAAGATATGAAGTAATGCCGATTCTCCAAGATGCGGGAGAAACGATTTTCGAAAGCCCGAGAGAATATCTTATGGATGAAGGGCTAGAGAAAGCAAGGGACAACGAAATATACCCCAGATGCCCCGTATTAACGGTAAAAATAGAGGACATCGATGTAAATATGCTGATAGACAGTGGGAGCGAAATATCGTGTATCTCAGAGGAATTCTTTCGTCAGAATAAGGAACATTTTAAAGTGTGCCCTATATTACCGGTGGTCGGTACAGAGATCCAAAGAGCGTTCAGCGGAAACACGAGTTGCATAAAAACTCAGATAATGGTGACAGCGAAACTACATGCATACGAAGGGGTGCTGCAACTAATGATAGTCCCAAGATTAAGACGCGAGGCTCTCCTAGGAATTGATGGCATGATCAAATTAAAAATAAGGGTCGATGGATCTGCAGGACATCTATATGTGAACGGGCAAGAAACCGCACATTTAGACAACGGAATATGGTTGAAAGGAAAAAGAGATCAACTAAAAACTATCAAAATTCCCCAGGAGAACGAAAAAAGAAAAATCTGTGAAATAAAACCACTAGAGATAGAGAGTGAGGAATTATTAACGGAATTAGAGGTTGACGAAAAATTAAATGAGGGAGAAA
The DNA here is from genome assembly GCA_963989365.1 of Rhimphoctona megacephalus. Classification (NCBI taxonomy): domain Eukaryota; kingdom Metazoa; phylum Arthropoda; class Insecta; order Hymenoptera; family Ichneumonidae; genus Rhimphoctona; species Rhimphoctona megacephalus. The sequence continues at coordinate 15,251,332 of OZ022418.1, read as the reverse complement.
AATTACCTTATTTTATCAGAGAATCATTTAAGGGTTTGATCTACGAATATCGACACATTTTCACCAAAAGACCAGGAAGAATGAACGCCTATGTACACAAACTGATTTTAAGAGATCCTGAACCATATATGCACCGCTCTTATCCTGTGCCCATGCAATATCGGGAAAAGGTCAACACAGAAATACAACGCATGTTGAGTTATGGGGTTATTGAAAGGGCAACGAGCCGATTCATTAATCCCCTTGTCACGGTAATTAAGAAGGATGGGTCAGTGCGATTGTGTCTTGATGCGAGACAATTAAACAAATATCTTGTCGAGGATCATGACACAGCGCCGCCAACGGAAGAAATATTCCAAAAATGTGGGGGAATAAGGGTCATGTCAAGTCTCGACATGACTAGTAGTTTTTGGCAAATCCCGCTCCATGAGGACTCGAGAAAATATACGGCTTTTCTCCACGAAGGCAAATGTTATCAATTTATAGTAACCCCGTTTGGGTTAAAGACAAGTACAGCAAGTTTGATAAAAGGACTAGACATAGTACTCCAAGACACGGGGGACTCCATCATAAATTTCGTTGATGACCTCCTATGTGTATCAAAAGATATGTTGGACCACTTGAAACACCTGGAGCAGCTTTTCAAATGCATAAAAGACCATAACATGACTCTGAATTTCAAGAAATCAGCTTTCTTCAGGAAAGGAGTAACTTTCTTAGGCCACATATTAACGACTGAAGGAATAAGACCACAACCCGAAAAGATAAAATCGATTCATGATTTTCCACCGCCAACGAACCTAAAGCAACCACGAGGATTCCTTGGGCTGGTAAATTTCTATACGAAATTCACCAGCAAACACGCAAACGAGACGGTCCCGCTATTAGAATTATTAAAAAAGGGAGAGCAATGGATATGGGACAAAAGAAGGGAAGAGGCATTCAATAAAGTCAAAAATTTATTCACTGAAAGTGTAATGCTCCGACACGCTGACCCTAAGAAACCTTATGTACTAACAACAGATGCGAGTGACTACGCATTAGGGGCCGTTCTAGGACAAAAGGATGAGGACGGAGAAATTGGTGTGGTCGCATTTGCAAGCAGAACACTGAAAGGCGCAGAAATCGGTTATATAACCACGGAAAAAGAATTACTGGCAATTGTATGGGCAATTCAGAAATTTAGGACATATCTTCTCGGTGCTAAGGTTTATATCGTCACCGACCATAAAGCATTAACATTTATGAGAACGTGTAGATTTGTGGGAGATAGATTATTAAGATGGGTATTATTGCTCCAAGATTATGATCTCGAAATTGAACATTGTCCAGGAAGAAGTAACCAGGTCGCAGATTTATTAAGCCGACCAAGCTACGAAGAAAAAAAATCACAAAGACAACTAATGTTGGCGGCAATATTGGCAAAAGAACCAACAAAGGAATTAGTGCAGGATATGACCAACATTGGACAAATACAAAAGAACGACGAGCAATTAGCGAGCCTGTGGGACGCTGTAGAAGAACGTCAAATCAAAGGAGAGAAGGAAGAAAAGTATAGGATAAAGGAGAACTGCCTCCAAAAATACATGAAAACTCGATTATGGAAAGTAATGTTGCCGGGAGAAATGGTCGAAAAATTAATAAAAAAATGCCACGAAATGTATGGGCATCAGGGAACAAAGAAAACATTCAGAGCATTAGATGAAGATTTTACATACCCACATCTAGCAAGAAGAACGAGACAAGTAATTGCAGCCTGTGATACATGCCAAAGGAATAAAGTAGCGAACCAAACGAACTACGCAAAAATGCAAAATATAATACCAGAAGGCCCCGGAGATTTGCTCTCGATCGATTTCTATGGACCTCTCCCAACGGGGATCGGAGGAGTTAAACACATCTTAGTAGTTATTGACCATTTACAAAACACGTCGCGTTATATGCATTAAAAAAGGCGAATACCGCATCAACCATCAGACGCATATTTAATGATTATATTCCTAAACATGGGACGCCACGACGAATTCAATTTAATCACGGGACACAGTTTACTTCGAAAACATGGACGGAGAAACTCGAACAGGAAGGGATTAAAGGAATATTCTCGTCAATTCGACATCCACAAGGCAACATTGTCGAAAGAGTCAACCGAGAACTAGGAAGGTTTTTTAGGACGTTCCTGGAAAATAAGCATTCAGGATGGTTTCGTTGTTTACCGGTCATAGAAACATGTATTAATGATCTGCATCATGAAACAACCGAGGTGACTCCAACCGAACTCCAAACAAAAAAGAAACCGTATCGTGTGTGGAAAGACTGGATAATGACAATAAAGGATGAAGACATTGAAGCAATCCCGTTCGAAGAAATGATTAAGGGGACCGTATGGTCTAGAGCACGAAAATTTCACCTATTTTCACGATTTTTTTTTTGCCATAAAAAATTTAAAAATCGATGTTTTAACTTTTCGGGTTTATTACTACCTTTATTAAGTATACAAAAAAATTTTTTTTTAATTTTAAAAACAGTGTTTATTATCATATAATTGGCATTGAAGACGACCCTCTCGAAAAATCCGACCCGGACGGTGAAGATCGATCCGAGACTTCTACTCATCTGAAACACAAAATTCAAGAAGATTCTTAATCAGAAAGAGTGCAGTTATGGTCGGGACTAGAACAAATCGAAAAAATTAAAAATTGACAAAATGGCGCGCTTTTGAAAAAAAATTCGTAAAATCGGGTTTTTTTTCACTAGTTTTTTAGTATAAACAATAAGAAATTATTTAAATAAAATTATGATTGTAGTTCCGACGATAGCCATACATGTTGTGAACAACATATCCAAATTTCAAGTGATTCGGTTGAATAGTTTTTTTGTTTTCACCTGCGCAGTGCCGAAAAAAGTCGTTTCGAGATAAATGAGTTTAAAGTTTGAGGTACAGATATTTTCAAAAATTGAGCAAATTTTGAATACTTACAGTTAATCCGCGATTCCGGCACCATATAGGATTCCTTCGGAACGTTCATAATTCAAGATTTCCTCACTCCTTTCATTTCTTCGAGCTGTCCGAGCCTCTTTGGAGTTGTCCGTGCTCCTACGGTTGGCGCTCGATACTCGCAGCTCGTCTCGGTTTTGCGCTAGTTGCTCCGCTTGTGGCCCGATTGTTATGCCCATGGTCTCCATTATTTTCAATAGGGATGCAAATCCTTCATTGAATATGCAAGCGGAAATGTGAGTGGCAATATCAATGATTTTTTTTCCGGCAAACAGATGTTTCGGCGCAAGGTGCCACACGCAAGCATTGAAACTTTCGTTATTGTTCTGCGTATTACTGCCAATACACCTTTCCAATAAAGTCTCTGCTGTCAATTCTTCATAAATTGGTTTTAATATCTCTTGTGCTTCATCGCACAGAGCAGGTGGGTGCTCGTAGGTGTCTAAAGTACCTGCAGCCTCACTTTGACGCCACTTGCACCACGATTCGGAACCTGGAGGACAGTACGAGTGTTGCGGATTTTCATCTGTTGAAATTTTGTGATAATATGCTGCCCATATTTCACTTCTCATCCCTTCAGTCGAATCTGAATTACGTCTAATCTAAGCTAGACCGTAATAAGTTGACAGCTCTTGCAATAATTTATTCGTCAATTGTTGACGCTTCGGTGTTTTATTTATCGATTTCCGCTGTGTCTTTTTTCCCTCTTCTTTTTCTGTCAATTTCTTTGTTGCTTTCTTTATTTGTGCATGTTTTTTTTTCGCATCAACAGCACGTTTGTACAAACGTTTTTTAACATGCAAAACACATTCTTTTTTGCAAACTAAAAAATCATCCCCGTAAGGCTTTGTGTCCAATAAGGCTTTGAACGTTTTCGTGTCGCCGTCTCCGATATAGTTCGCGTATTTTACGTTGTACAACTCTTCCGATCTCTTGAACATTTCCACGATGCCGTCTACCTCCATTTTGCCAGCACTTCCGGTATGATTTGCGTCACAGTGATCTTCATGCTCTCGATACCACGCTTCATATTCAATCGTATCCTCTTGGCCTTTCCATTGAGAGCAGGCTTGACATATACTGCATTTGACGACAACATCTAAAATTTTATTACTGTATTTCCCTATTAACGAGGCAATACCGAGAAGCGATGAGAATCCACGTTTCGCCCACGATCCATCACCAGACACAGAAAGTTCATCCGCGGGACGCCCAGCTTTTACATTCAACTCGACTTCTTCTTTCAATGCTCTTTGGAAAACGATTTTCGCGACGGCTTCAGCTGCAATTTTTATATTGTCCACGATGCCGTAATATGTACTCTTACAAATTCCTTGTCCAAGATCCATGAGACCGCAGAAATTTTTCAAGCCTTCAAATCCTACTCCAAGCATTCTCAGGGCGAGAACAAGTCGACGGTTGATTTCAAATGCCTTATCAATTAACGGCGAAGACAAAATAAAAGTTTCTTTACACTCACACTTCACAGAGAGTTTGAATCCTAGACCACGTTGTCCGTTTTTGCTAAAAGTGACCGCACCGTTACAATCTTTACACTTCAACAACTGTTGCAACGTTAAAAATATCATGCTGAATTCGATGATGCAATAATTGAAAGTAGGATTAACGTTTACTTCCAATTCCTCATTGCCTTTTAATTTTTTCGCAGACGTGCTCGTAAAATCAGTAGTATTTTCGATAGTGAATCGATTGCCCTTGAAATATCTTTTGCGACCTACAGAAGATGGTCGTCTAGAAGAGTCACGGCCTTGCTTTCTATCCATATTTTCTGATATTTTATTTCAAAATTTTCGATGTTGGTTCGTCAAAACGTAACGTTGTACTGATCAAGTCAGGGGAAAGCGAAATGACCGTTTCCCTCACAAATGTTCGACAATAGGTATATTTCGGGGAAGGGAAAAGTATATATAGGTATATAGTATGTACTATATACAGGTATATATTTTCGGAGAAGGATTGGGACAGCTGCTGCGCTCCGATTAGGTTACCGGTTAGCGCTAGACCCGTTAGGAGCGCGCGGACCGCTCTCTACCTGCGTTATGGGCTGTAGAAGCTGTAATATTGAGAATTTCCGCATGAAAATTTCTCAGTATATTCTTGAGATACTATACTTTCGACATATCGAAAAAAAAAAAATCGATTTTTTCAAATTTCTAGACCATACGGTCCCCTTAAATTAGTAAGAGAAAGAATAATACGGAAAGGGAGATTAAGGGCAGAAAAATTTGATGCAGCACATAAAACTGTCAGCTTTGAAGAAGGAGAATGGGTTTTAGTCCGAGCACTAAATGTGTCCGATCCACAAAAAGACACTACTGCAAAATTCATGCCAATATATGAAGGACCGTACGTGATCCACAAATGTGTGGGCGTAGCAACGTATTTATTAAAAGATATTAAAACGAAAAAAGATAGAGGTAAATTTCACGGCTGCCTATTAAAAAGATATGTGAGGGAGAAAGACAAAAATGACAATTCAAATACTCCCGGGAAAAATGCCATCTCTAAGGAGAACGAGCAAGCTTAATAGATCTAACAATCAATAAAAAGGGAGTGAAGGAGAAAGAGAAGAGGAGTGACATCTCTTGCAAATGTAAGGAATGCCAATTTCAGAATTCGGGGAAGAACGCCATCCTACAGGAACGAGATAAATGATTAAAGAGTAATGAAGTAAGCGGTGACACCTGTCAGTCCGACCTAGGAACCAAGAATTCCGAAACGCCATGCTGCCATCTCGCAGAGAAATCAATAAACATAATCAATAATGAGGAAGCACTTTCAGAGAGAGGGCGCTACCAATAGGCAAACTACGGGAATTCAAAACAAAAGGAATAAGAACATGAAAAGGAAGAATAATCAAATAAGCAGCTAATAAAGGAAATGAGGAGAAAATGGGTCAAGTGTGTAAAGGAGAGAATAGAGGGAACCACCGAAAGGAGAAGAGGGAAGGAGAATATAAAACTAAAATTTGGCAACGAAAAATCCTTTTCAACTATGGATCCTCGAGCAGCCAACATGTCCAGAAATCCAAAAGAAGAAATCAACGAAACCAATGAACAAGAAAGCGATAAGAAAAACGATCCAAAACCAGAGAAGAACGAGATGAAACCACCTGCGAATAAAAGGAGAAAGAGACAGAGAGAAGCAGCCCGGAAAAGAAAAATAGAGCCTCGAACCAGAGAAAATCAAAACGCACAGCATGAGAAGCCCGGATACAATGAATTTGAACTATTTACCGTCACCAATGAAAATATTCGTAATTGGCACCCTGGCCAATCATTAGGACTCTAATGGAAGATAGAAAGAGAGTGAGAGAAAAGGGAATGCCAAGCAGAGAGTCCATTCGAAACACGTGGCTGTAGAATTACACAAGTAAAAATGTTCTCGAATTATCCGGCACACTTGTTGAGTGGTAGTTATCATGAGGTTTCAATACTCGGAGTGGCAGTGGCAAATCAGGTGTACGTGCATTTAAATGATAAAGACAACCTGAGTGCACAAATAATAAACGCTGTGAACGAAATCGAAATAGGGGATCCCGGAGTACATTTATGTATAGAAGAAGAACTGTATGAAGGAGCACCAATCTTAGTAAAAGAACGATGGCAATTAACAAGAGCAACCATACTGAGACCAGAAGGTGAAGAAATTCGAGTGTGGCTAGGAGACTACGGAATGGAAATCACCGTCAAATCTGAAATCTGCTACACAGCCCCTAAATGGACACTCGAAATCCCATGGCAATCAATTATCTGTGGAATATGGGGAATAAAGCCATTGAAGGGAGAGGAATTCACGCGGCAAGAAACAGCAGTGGTAGCAGAATGGACAAGAGCGGAAACATGGACCATGTCAGTAAGGCGAGAACAAACGGGTACCGATGCCATTTGGGCAGAGTTTTTTTTAGAAGGCGAGAATCTTCTAAAAGGAGTAAACCTCAGGAAGATCCTTTGTACAGAAAAAATCGTAAGGAAAACAAGACGTACAAGAAAATTCAAATGGCACACTGACAGACCTGCATGGGCAAGTAAAATTGATCGCATTGCAAAACTCGCAAATATTGGGGAAGAATCAGAGGAGAGGGAAGCCGTGCAGGAAATCAGAGAAAATAATAGGGAGAATGAAGAGGTCGAGGAGCTGTTGAATGGCATCGACGGAGAGATCGAAGACATCGCTACGAACCTCAGAGACGACGACATAAGAACACCATCACCCACCATTGACCACGAGGAGCGTTTTTTTCTTGAGGAGTGGGGAGTGATCGAGCCACAAGAATCCAAGAGCAATAATGGCAGTGGCTATGAGTCCAATACTTCAGCGTAAGAATAGATCAAGAAAGTTTGGTGAACAAAGACTCTTCGCGGCGCTATAAACGACTGTGGAAGTGCAAATTTTTTTTTTTAAATACATTTTCTTTTGAACGGCATTATGCGAAGATATTTTTTTTGTGTTTATTCCGACGATGTGATGAGAAGGACAGTTCGCAAGCTGCGGGAACATTTTTTTTTTAATAATTATAAGAATCACTTCAGAAGCGATTTTTTTTCTTTTATCAACTAAGACGAATTTTTTTTTTTAAACAATGCGAGCGAAAGATTCTTTTTTTTGTAACAATGCGAGCCAAATATTTTCTTTGACAATAATGCGAGCGAAATATTTTTTTTTTGATAATGATGCGAGCAAGCGATTCTGTTTTAAAGAATTAAGACGTAACAGTTTATTGTATTTACAACGAAAAAAAAGGAGTACAAAAAGTTGATAGATTGAATGGTAGGCATGCTTAGGAGAGCTCGGTAGGACGACAGCAAGAATTGTTTAATGCTTTGGAAATACTGGAAGAATAAAAGACGAAAAATTTTATTTGCAGTGTAACGCTTTTCCCGTCAAGCGTTTCAAATTATATTTGCTCTCGATACTTTCTGGACGCCAGTTTAAGATAATTCTTAAACAAATTTTATTTGAAATTATCGAGAACAAAATAATAAGGTTTCCCGGTCGTAGCTGTATTTTAAACCAATGGTGGTAGAGGGGCTGGATAAATTATACAAAATAAATATTCACACCAACGATCGAAATCCGGAATTACAATAGCTTTTATTATTAAATGACATTAAAATTTTGAATAAAATAAGATTTCCGGAAAAATATTATATCAAAAGTTTACAATAGTTCTCAATCTTTGACATTCGATAATTTAAAAGAATTTCTAATTTTTAAGCGTTCGAAAATAATTTTATAACAAAAATATTTGCCTTTCGGCTCGATATTATAACAATTTAACTTACAACTATGGATCTCGAGATTGAGCTAAATCAAATACTAGAATTCCTCTCGGCAATTCAAAATAAAACTTTAACAACGACAATTCGCGAACGCTTTAAATCGCGGGATAAGACGTTACTAGAATTTTCCAAACGCGTACGTACCCCGAAACAATATCGCTCTTTTAAATCCCAAAATTCACAAAATATACTCGCGAGTACAAAACGGTATGAAATTACAACAAAACAAAATGAGAGCAAAACGACGGCTCACCGCTACGGTTTCAGAGATTGGAAATCCGGAAAAGGACCACGGATGCTTCCACTCGATAATTCCGATGGCGTCGGGTTCTTGATCGAAGGCGGCTACGACTTGAGAAAAGACGTCCTCCGTCGCTGCTGCCCAAAACTCGCGTCCTCCATAATTTTTCCGAAGCGCGATATCGCGGATTAGGGTCCTAGCCCCCCACCCTTCGCCTACTCACGGGAATCTAGAATTTTCTCGAACCTTCGCCCTCTCCTTTTATTATTCGCCAACTATATTTAAATTTCGAGTGTGAATTCGAAACGGGCGCGACGCTGATCAACGATGACTTTCGATACGTCCGAGGTTTACCGAAGATCCCCGATGCTGATTGACGCATCGTCGAGTTCGACAGCTCTGGGTGAGGGCTTCGAGCTAGCGACCCTTGCTCGATATGATTTTTCGCGCTCCGTCGATGACCTTGACGACCGAAACTTCTCAAGCCTTCCCTCTCAACGATACGACAATTCTGACAATGATGATAATTCCGATGTTCTCTCTCTCTCTCTCTCGATGTTTTTCGATGTATGAGACCGTCGTTCGCTCGTATAAAAAATTATAAAATAAAAGAAATTAATAATCAATAAATACGCTAGCGTTTGGCCCTTTTAGATAAGCTCGAGAGCAATTCGTCAGCGACGAAAAACGCTCCTTTCTCGTGCCGTGCCAATTGTTAACCAATTTGTGACGTGGGCAAAATTATCACGTCACAGCAGATAAAGCGATAAATTTTGTAAAACATTTGGTTTCTTTTTATTCTTTATACCAAAAGCAGAATGAACAAACCTATCCGACAACCTTATATTCTGATGCAAAAAAAAAAAAAAAGAGAAAGAAAAATGGATTTTTGAAGGGAACAATTCTTACGAAAGGACCCCTTCAAAAATCCAGGGGGACAATGAGACGTGTGGGTCTCAAATCCCGCGTTGCGCGCATGCCCGCCGGAATCCGGAACTCCCGCGACGCGATGGTGGCGAACTCTATAACGGTATCTGAAAAATAAAACCTTAAATTAATAATAATAATAATAAAATAATCTCCAACGCAGACCCTCAGTCTGCGATTGGAGGAAAAGTGAAAAGCAAGGTAGGAATCGGGAGTATAAATATGGGAGGATTTGCCAGGGTAAGGCCTACTTCTTCGACGCTCTCTACCTTGGGGTGACCAAGACTAAAGACGGCTGGTAATAACCAGGGACCTTTAGTCAAGGGGAACCAAGGGAAAAGAGAAGAAATAGGGGATAGCGGGAGAGAAAATAAAAACAATACGCAAATAAAAAGAGAATAGGAATATAGAAACAGAAAAAGAAATATAATAAAAAGAAGGCGGTTAAAAAAAAAATATAGTAAAAATAAAAGAAGAAAGAATAAAAGAAAAGAAAACTGAGAAAATAAATTCGAAAACTTACCCAAAAGTCCTGTAACATCAAAAGATCCGCTGCCACGAGAATATCCACCGAAGAAGCCGACCAGGCTAACCAAAATCAAGGAACGTCAAAGGCAAAGGATACTACGGAGAACTTCCATCGGCGAACCAGGCCCTGTCCTCCAATGTCCCTGAAAATGGGAAAGTAAAATTAATTAAAGAAAGGATTATGAGGAAAACCTGAAAACTAGAAAAATCAAGAATATTAATTTTAAGAATTTCTTTTCATCAAAATGAAGCAATCATAAATATAATTAAGATTAAATTCACACTTTGCATTGGCTCAACGATTATCCTGAGCATAAATCAAACAAAAAGAGAGTAAAAATAAAAATAATAAGGAAAAGTAAAAAAGTAGGGTTAGAATTCGAGCCAACTTGCCTAAACAAATTCCGCTGAGATCGGACCCCGGATCCCCACACTCGCTGATCACTGAAAATAAACAGAAAGGAAAACACAAAATTAATTGAAAGAAGTACAATAAAGATCACTTTTCACAAATTTTCACGCGATCACTTGACGGTAAACACGCGAATACAAGAACATAACCACGGAACTGTCAAAATCGATCGAGATCGAGAAACTTGGGTACACAGCGCCACGCGGGCCGCCAGTTCCTCAATACTCCCGATAGAGGGCGCCACCATCCACGCGAATCCGAAAAACACATAATATCAGTCTAAACACACTCCGAATACAACAGAGGGCGCTCATGTATAAAAACAAAAATTGTCATTAGACCGAATAAAATAACGCATGATAAATGTGAGAACTAATTGTTTATTATAAACCGGACCATAAATTCATTAATAAAAAGAGGAAAATAAGACTACAAAATCTTCCCGCATTTTGGCTCAACTAATTTACTCCCTGTCGTGTCACGAATATAAATTTAAGTGTGACTACCGTTGCAATATATATAAGTTACTTTAGCCAAAACTGAAACTGACCGCCATCTTTATAACCTCACGATTATTCAAAGATATCAAATATTCACCGAATACGAGTTTATCATACACCATTTTCTTAGTTATCAAAAAAAAACAAAGAGAATAGTTTCTAAATAAACTTTATTATTGCATTCAAGGAACATTTTATGGTAAAAGAGAAGAGGCACCGTTTTCGACACCGTTCTAGAGTTTACGTTCGGAAAAATGGATTGTTGGGGCTAGGGTTAATAAAAAAAAATTATTTATTTAGACTCTGTTCAAAAGTTTACTTATTGATTTAAACTTTATTTTTGCACTATCACTCTTCTACCGATAATATAATAAAAGTCACTTTAATCAAAAGTTGAAACTGACCGCGTTGTTTATAACCTTACAACAAAAATATTAAATGTTCACCGAATACGCGTTTAAAGTCCTTATCTCGAATATATCTAACCAAAAATCTAATTATTTGCTTTCATACCTGCGATTTCTATAACCTTACTTTTTAACCCCGCAGCTGTCACTAGTATAACCGTGATCTTTTTTCTAAACTCACAGCTGTCACTCTTACTTATACGTCCTGAAGAAATGTCATCGGTTGTCATATCAACGAACACAGTCTCGCATATCACCAGAAAATTTCTAGTTATAACTAGTGTCACTAGACAGTAACCGCTAAATGTCAAAAAATGTGTGCGAAAAATGTCACCTTTTGTTGATGATTTGGAAGGATGAAATATTAATATTTCCAATATGCGTTATGCTACAGAGTTCTAAATAGTCAAGATCGAAGGAAAAAAAAATTAAAAATACGTGAACTAGCAACATCTTTTAAAACGTTGTCATTAATTAAATATCGCCGAAACAATTTTCGAAAACCATTCGAAACCGCTCTGCTTGCTGTAAAGACTCTAGTAGCGACTCACTTTCGCCATCTTATAGTATACATAAATGTACTTATCTCGAGTCGCTACCGCGACTCTAGATTGGTGTTAAAACAAGCTGTAAAAGAAGAACAACAGGAAATAACAAAACAAAATTCGAGTGATGATATCAAAAAACTGACCGTTTCAGGAGATCGTACGTGGCGAAAACGTCGTTTTACCTCATTATATGGAGTTGCGGTTCTCATTGGTCAGTTGTGTAACGCTTTACCCATCAAGCGCTTCAAATTATATTTCCTCTCGATACTTTCTGGACGCCAGTTTAAGATAATTCTTAAACAAATTTTTTTTGAAATTATCGAGAACAAAATAATAAGGTTTCCCGGTCGTAGCTGTATTTTAAACAAATGGTGGTAGAGGGGCTGGGCCAATTATACAAAATAAATATTCACACCAACAATCTAACTCCGGAATTATAATAGCTTTTATTATTAAATGACATTAAAATTTTGAATAAAATAAGATTTCCGGAAAAATATTATATCAAAAGTTTACAATAGTTCTCAATATTTGACATTCGATAATTGAAATAATTTATAATTTTTAAGTGTTCGAAAATAATTTGATTACAAAAATATTTGCCTTTCGGCTTGATATTACAACAATTTCCATTACAACTATGGATCTCGAGATTGGGCTAAATCAAATACTAGAATTCTTCTCGGCAATTCAAAATAAAACTTTAACAACGACAATTCGCGAACGTTTTAAATCGCTGGATCAGACGTTACTAGAATTTTCCAAACGCGTTCGTACCCCGAAACAATATCGCTCGTTTAAATTCTAAAATTCACAAAATATATTCGCGAGTACAAAACGGTACGACAATCACAACAAAACAAAATGAGAGCGAAACGACGGCTCACCGCTACAGTTTCAGAGATTGGAAATCCGGAAAAGGACCACGGATGCTTCCACTCGATAATTCCGATGGCGTCGGGTTCTTGATCGAAGACGGCTACAGCTTGAGAAGAGACGTCCTCCGTCGCTGCTGCCCAAAACTCGAGTCCCCGATAATTTTCCCGAAGCGCGATTTCGCGGATTAGGGTCCTAGCCCCACACCCTTCGCCTACTCACGGGAATTTAGAATTTTCTCGAACCTTCGCCCTCTCCTTTTATTATTCGCCAACTATATTTGAATTTCGAGTGTGAATTCGAAACGGGCGCGACGCTGATCAACGATACCTTTCGATACGTCCGAGGTTTACCGAAGATCCCCGATGCTGATTGACGCATCGTCGAGTTCGACAGCTCCGGGTGAGGGCTTCGAGCTAGTGATCCTCGCTCGATATGATTTTTCGCGCTCCGTCGATGACCTTGACGACCAAAACTTCGCAAGCCTTCCCTCTCAACGATACGACAATTCTGGCAACGATGATAATTCCGATGTTCTCTCTCTCTCTCTCTCTCTCTCTCTCTCTCTCTCTCTCCTCTCTCTCTCTCGATGTTTTTCGATGTATGAGACCGTCGTTCGCTCGTATAAAAAAAATTATCAAATAAAAGAAATTAATAATCAGTAAATACGCTAGCGTTTGGCCCTTCTAGATAAGCTCGAAAGCAATTCATCAGCGACGATAAACGCTCCTTTCTCGTGCCGTACCAATTGTTAACCAATTTGTGACGTGGGCAAAATTACCACGTCACAGTTGATAGGAAAAGTTGTTGATTTTATTGTAAAGTCTGCTTATTGTGCTAAATGTAACTATTGGAATAAACACGCCAATACTGAGCAATATCAGTATGGAAATCTAATTACGAAGAAAATTGCCAGGTGAATTATGTTGGATGGGCAGGTAAAATAGAAGTAGACGCCATGAAGGAATTATTTTCAAGATCTGTCGAAAAGCTCGGAGTTATGTACACTGATCACGTCGGGGATGGCGACTCTAAGACATACACAGGATTAGTGAATGCAAAACCGTATGATGATAAGATTGAGATTTTAAAAAAAGAATGCGTGGGATACGTTCAAAAGCGAATGGGAATCCGTCTTCGCGAATGCAAGACGGAAAAAAAATCCTGGAATCAAACAAACTGACGGCAAAGTTTGTAGATGAACTGAGCATTTACTATGGCTTAGCCATTCGGAGAAACAGGACTCCAAGGATGACATGAAAAAAGCAATATGGGCAACATTTTACCATTACGGCTCAACAGACAGCAAGCCTGAACATCACAGCCTGAACCCAAAGGCCCCGAATCTTGGTGCAAGTGGCAACAAGCGAAAGCTAAAAGAGGACTGAGGAATTTTCGTCACGATTATTTAGCGTTGCCAAAACCAGTATTAGATGCCATCAAATCAATTTACGAAGACCTCAGCAATGACAAATTGCTAGAACGTTGTGTTGGCGGATACACACAGAACAGCAATGAGAGCTTTAACCAACTTATTTGGAAGATAGCTCCAAAAACGATGCACAGTGGGGCCAAAATTGTTAACAGTGCTGCATTTCTTGCAACATGCACGTTCAACAATGGTGTGACGGTATTGTTAGAAGTCATGAACGTGTTAGGAATATTGGTCGGATCGGACGCGCACTTGTACGCTGCGCAAGAAGACGAAACTCGCACAGTGAAAGCCGAGCTGCAAGCGCAAGAACAGACGAGAGAAGATCGAATACGGCGCCGACAACCAAATTTAGAAGACATGAACATTCCGTCGACCGTAGAAGACTTACATTATGGACCTGGTATCGATGATTCCATGTAAGTTGACAAATTTCATGATTTATTCATTCCCAAATTTTCAAACGCCTTTTTCTCAAAATCAGGTTTTTTAAATAGGTACCCAAAATTTCTTGAAACCAATGAACTGATTGCCTTAAATTTTTTTGTGGGTATTCTATACATCATTAACTAGTACTTGTCATAGGATTTTTTTTTCGTTGCTTAGTTTTTGTTTTATAGGCAAAGTAATAACTAATTTTTAGTCGAAAAATCGCTATGTTATGTTGAAACGTCCGCCATTTTGTCATACATCGATATATTCAAAATCGTCTATGAGAAGTACTAGATTATAGTATCTAATTTCATAATCTTTTTGGTTTTTTCGTTTCAGATGATTTTTGAAGAAACACCAGTGGGTACCGTTTACCCAGATTTTTTACGGCGCTCTGAAGATTACACAACAACCTCGTCAATTTTTTATTTTTTTTAAGGGGACCGTATGGTCTAGAAATTTGAAAAAATCGATTTTTTTTTTTTTCGATATGTCGAAAGTATAGTATCTCAAGAATATACTGTGAAATTTTCATGCGGAAATTCTCAATATTACAGCTTCTACAGCCCATAACGCAGGTAGAGAGCGGTCCGCGACACGAAAACGTTCAAAGCCTTATTGGACACAAAGCCTTACGGGGATGATTTTTTAGTTTGCAAAAAAGAATGTGTTTTGCATGTTAAAAAACGTTTGTACAAACGTGCTGTTGATGCGAAAAAAAAACATGCACAAATAAAGAAAGCAACAAAGAAATTGACAGAAAAAGAAGAGGGAAAAAAGACACAGCGGAAATCGATAAATAAAACACCGAAGCGTCAACAATTGACGAATAAATTATTGCAAGAGCTGTCAACTTATTACGGTCTAGCAATTAGACGTAATTCAGATTCGACTGAAGGGATGAGAAGTGAAATATGGGCAGCATATTATCACAAAATTTCAACAGATGAAAATCCGCAACACTCGTACTGTCCTCCAGGTTCCGAATCGTGGTGCAAGTGGCGTCAAAGTGAGGCTGCAGGTACTTTAGACACCTACGAGCACCCACCTGCTCTGTGCGATGAAGCACAAGAGATATTAAAACCAATTTATGAAGAATTGACAGCAGAGACTTTATTGGAAAGGTGTATTGGCAGTAATACGCAGAACAATAACGAAAGTTTCAATGCTTGCGTGTGGCACCTTGCGCCGAAACATCTGTTTGCCGGAAAAAAAATCATTGATATTGCCACTCACATTTCCGCTTGCATATTCAATGAAGGATTTGCATCCCTATTGAAAATAATGGAGACCATGGGCATAACAATCGGGCCACAAGCGGAGCAACTAGCGCAAAACCGAGACGAGCTGCGAGTATCGAGCGCCAACCGTAGGAGCACGGACAACTCCAAAGAGGCTCGGACAGCTCGAAGAAATGAAAGGAGTGAGGAAATCTTGAATTATGAACGTTCCGAAGGAATCCTATATGGTGCCGGAATCGCGGATTAACTGTAAGTATTCAAAATTTGCTCAATTTTTGAAAATATCTGTACCTCAAACTTTAAACTCATTTATCTCGAAACGACTTTTTTCGGCACTGCGCAGGTGAAAACAAAAAAACTATTCAACCGAATCACTTGAAATTTGGATATGTTGTTCACAACATGTATGGCTATCGTCGGAACTACAATCATAATTTTATTTAAATAATTTCTTATTGTTTATACTAAAAAAACTAGTGAAAAAAAACCCGATTTTACGAATTTTTTTTCAAAAGCGCGCCATTTTGTCAATTTTTAATTTTTTCGATTTGTTCTAGTCCCGACCATAACTGCACTCTTTCTGATTAAGAATCTTCTTGAATTTTGTGTTTCAGATGAGTAGAAGTCTCGGATCGATCTTCACCGTCCGGGTCGGATTTTTCGAGAGGGTCGTCTTCAATGCCAATTATATGATAATAAACACTGTTTTTAAAATAAAAAAAAATTTTTTTTGTATACTTAATAAAGGTAGTAATAAACCCGAAAAGTTAAAACATCGATTTTTAAATTTTTTATGGCAAAAAAAAAATCGTGAAAATAGGTGAAATTTTCGTGCTCTAGACCATACGGTCCCCTTAATAAAGAAAGTTGAACATATTTCTGAATGTGTATATTTCAGATAGAAAAACTCCCAATCCGAATTTTCAAATAGTTTTCCTTAAAAAAATTCACAAAAATGACCTTTTTTTGCGGTTCCTAGGTGTATATCTCTCCTTAATCACACCACTTATCACCACCAAACGATTCTCTTTCGTTTGAGATCGATTAGAATATAATTCATTGGATAATAACCATTTCGACCGGTCAGATGTAGCTGCCTGGTCGGAAATAGTTTTTCCAAGTTATTTAATAATTTACTGACTATTCGACGATACAATTTAATTATCCGTGACCACAAAATGATTCAACATCGATTTAGCACTTGATCTAATCGATTGCATGAAAAGATAAAAAATGTTCGGCCAACTTGCACCCACATATTATTTATTTAATTATAAAATAACTAGTGACTACTAAATATTTAAACGGTGGTACTAATAACTATTGAACAACCACCGAAAGATATGATTAAGAAAAAAAATATAAAAGTTCAAGTTGTCCGGTCAAGTTTACGGAGGTTAGTACATGTTGGGTGCGTTCGACTGGGCCCTCACATCGCTTAAAGCGTTAAAGGGTTTACTTACCGTTCGACTTGGCACTGCAAATGCTCACAAGCATTGAGATGGTTGCGTTTATCGCCACGTCTTTCAACGCTTTAAACGCTGTGAGTGCTCAAGTCGAACGCACCCGTTGTCGGACGATTGCAGTAATTGCAAGAAAGAAATGAAAAAAATATGCGCATAATAGGTTCAATGCAATACAAAGCTGGCAATATTAAAAATATTACCACACATAAATATCTTCGCGGGTCCTCCACCAGATCTGGATAGGGAAATGAATTTGTTTCATTCTTTTGATTTTTATTTCTCGCAACGAGAATTACCTATAATGACGGAAACTTTTGGAGCCAAACGAATTGGATTCTTTGCATAACTTTGTTTCTTCGCCTTTACTTGTTGCTGCTGCCGTTTAATGACAAAACAAGTGGTCACGACAGGCAGTACCATCTGGCGCATGAAAAAAATTTTTGCTTAAGCAACACGCGGGAAGGCCTCATGTTTGTGGCAATGTGCCACAAACATGTTTAGATTTAGATTTAATCATATTTTCGTATTTACTACAATTTATAAAATAAATTTTTGCTTTTTTTAAGGCTTCGGAAGTAATGAATTCATTTCCGGAATGACCAGAGATAAAGCGTTGCCACGATTACAAAATAACGACAAAAATTACGTACCGTTGTACCGGATGTAGTTACAGCGACGGTCGGCATTGAAAGTCGTTCGACGTGGAGAAAAAACCGGTGCGGTCACTGTAAATGGATTTGGAAGACGCCGATTTTCTACATCTTGTAAAGAAATGGAGTTTGACAAAATATTAAATAGACATGATCTTGTTTGGCTTTAAAGAAACTTTAAGTGCTAAAATGGCCGGTTCCATCGGATAATTACAGACAATATTTAGCAAAATCTTAAAAGGAAAAAATAACGTCGGTCGTGTTTAACGAAGGTGTGATATGGGAAGAGAATAGAAATTACATGTATATCGGTGTGAACAATAAAATTTTTCTTTATTTATAAAAAACATTTTCCATATAATGAAAAAAATTATGTTTCACTTCTGGCCCCCTCGACCACCTTGATTTCCACCATGGCCGCGATTTCCACCGTTATCGCGATTTCGGTCCCGATTCTCACTGTAACGCCTGGCCTGCATGACTTGCCTGGCCAAGGAATTTGCCGCGAGGGTTTGAAGATCATTCAAATATTTCATTTTCAGAGCCTCGCGGGTCCTCCATCCAGCTCTGATGCCTCGATCTGTAATATTAAAAAATAATTTTTTTTTTTTGACGTTTGACTCAAACGCGGAAAGAAGCGTTGTTGATCACTTACGATTTCGCGGTCGTTCGCGAGCGTCCTGTAGGCCAGATGCCCGCTCTTCGTATCCTCTCGGTGAAGGATTAGGCACCGGTGCTGGAGGAAGCTCTAGTGCGGGTCCCGGTGGAAGACCCGGCGGAACGTGGTCCTCCGCGTGTTGGCCGTTGGCCAAATTTAGCTCCCGGATTCGTCCGGCTATATCGTCGTTTGCCATTGTCTGAAAAAAGGAAAGTTTATAGTGATGTGAAAAATATGAAGCCAGTACACAGAGAGACTTTTATTGGAAAAATTACCATGTTTCCATTGTAGTGCCGGACTATATATTGACATAAGGAAAAGATTTACTATGTTTATTGTCAAATTCAATTATATAGATTATATCACTCCGTCACATTGTTTACAGCGATTATTCTCATTATGCCGATATAGTCTGACGTTACAATATACAAACACAGTATTTTTCTCAATAAAAGTCTCTTCACGTAGTGACAAATATAGAAAAGAGCATTTCTAAACTTTGTAAAAGGGAAAATACTTACGTTTTTGGATGACAATGGTCTCGATGCAAGTGAGATTTTCTCGAGCGGTTCTCGTATTCCTCCCTCAACATGGGTAATGTGCCACAAACATGAGGCCTTCCCGCGTGTTGCTTAAGCAAATTTTTTTTCACGCGCCGGATGGCGCTGCCTGTCGTGACCACTTGTTTTGTCATTAAACGGCAGCAGCAACAAGTAAAGGTGTAAAAACAAAGTTATGCAAAGAATGCAATTCATTTGGCACCAAAAGATTCCGTGATTATAGGTAATTCTCGTTGCGAGAAATAAAAATCAAAAGAATGAAAGAAAGTCATTTCCCCATGTTAAGCGACCTGATTTTGAAGACTACACGGCGAATTGTCAACACATATTTAGTCTCACTCGTAAACAACGATTCGATATTACTGAGAACATTGCGAATTTTTAAAATATTTTTTGTTCTTTCTAAACCACATTTTTTTATTATACAACTCGAAAAGTTGGAAAAAAATCAGCTAGCTTACGCTCTTCTTTCTTTCGTTTCTTTGACATCTGGTGTTAATCTGAACTAAACCTAGGGTGCACAGGGACAACTAACTAATTCACATGTCACTTTTAAATGTGAGACATCCATGTTTTGTAGCACCCCATTTTCGCTATAAGCCACGCCTCCATGTCAGATTTTCAATATATTTGGTGCCATAATATCCAGATCCATAATTTTGACCTAGCCGCCATGAATCTTGTATACTTGATAGACGAATTAATAACTCTTTTTTCATATTATTGCTATAGCTTAGGAATTATTATCAATGAACATTATTATCAATATTATCCGATTATATTTAAACAATTATGTCAACAATTCTGTTAATACCATCAATAACGTTCATGATTAATCCCCAAGCTATAACAACGAAAATAAAAATATTTCAATTCGTCTCCCAAGTATATTAAGCTGCAACCTAGGGGCGCTGGAGGATAACTACGACGCCAGCACTAGCCATGGAGGACGCTCGAGCTCGCTTATATTTTTAGCGAAACACCAGCGGCACAAACAAAAACGAACTTTTTCCTCCAGATTGTCAAATTATCAATAACAATCATGATTTTTTTATCCTACATGTTGTATACATCGATATGACTCATTTGGTGCATAAAATAACATTTTGTAAGCTGCCGCCATCTCACGTTAGTTCTATGAGTCTCGACATTTCTTCTGAGATGGCTACCTAACGGAAAAAATTGGAAGTGAACTCTCGTTTAAACAAAGTTTGATTTTCTTCTTGCCATTTATTTATTATTGAAACTTATCAAACCTTCACTTTTACCATAGTGAGTCAAAACACTGAGATTTGTCTAATTCAAATTATAAATCTGGGAATCGTATTACGCTTATATACTATCGAAAGTGATAACATTTTCGTGATAATCGATCGGTGTAATCTTCTCATCCGTAGCGGTACAACGATTATTATATAATATCCGATAATATTGTTTATTACGTTATTTGGATGTGAAATTTGTAAGTATGGTTATATTGTTGTATTTATTTTTTCTGTTCTTCTTTCGATCGTGACCACTTGGAACTCCATAGCTTAACGCATATTAAAAATTTTAATATTTAATTTTTTCGTTGCATCAAAAAATTGTGCTTTTTTTCGCACACATTTTTGATGTTCATTTGTGTTTGACTATATACCTTTATATTTCTGTGGATGATACACTGACTGTATATATCTATATATTTCCGATTGACTTTTCGCCTGTTTGTGCTAATGAGGTTATAAAGATCGCGGATGTGATAGCTCACCAATGTATTGATACCGACTTGATTTTTTGGCTAGAGTGATTTTTTCCGACTTTGTTTATAATGACAAGTATAATTGGTTGTACGTTTATTACAATGACAGGTGTATGGCACGCCGTTTTGCTATTTATTATTAGAAATTTTCGACCTCAAATGAAAATACAATATTTCATTAAAACTGAAACTAATAATCTCCGAAACCATTTTAATTTAGTCAAAAGCAAAAATAACAAATTAATTTTATGTCTACACATAAAATTACGTTGAATTAATTTTTTGTCTAGACATAATTTTAATTCATTTTTATCATGTTATAAGAAAAATTTTATGCATTTTTATTCAGCTCAACAGTCATAAAAATTGTGAGACTAAAATTTAATGAGTCGCAAAATAATTCAGTACATTAATATTGTGGTACGACATCACACGAATTGACGATTCAAGAACTTATTAAGGCCGAATAAAAATTCGTTGAATTAAAATTATACTTCGACAGAATGAATCTTCAAAGTCAAATTGAAATACCACAGTCATCATAATTCAATAAATTAAACTAAATTTTAAATTGCATGAAGTTTGCATTATGTCTAGACAAAATATTTATTGATAATTTTCATTATGTAAATAATTAAAATGATTAAATTAAAATTAAGTACACAATTTTAATTCCGTAAAATTATATACGGAAATTAAAATTCTGTACAAAATTTTAATTCATTCAAATTTAAATTCGAGTCTCAAAATTGTGTACATAATTTCAATTCTCAAATTAAATGTTGAAGCCTAATTTAATTTTTCGATATTATTAAGATTGTATACATAATTTTTATTCTTCAATTAAAATTTAGATTAGTTACAATAGTCTACATAATATTAATTTACTCAAATTTTAATTCATGCAAATTTTATTGCGTTCAAATTTATTCAAATATTATTTCCTGAATAAAAATTTGAATGAATTAATATTTGCAAATTCAATTTCATTTATTTTTGAATTCTGGAATTAAAATTTGGATGAATTAAAATTTGAACGAATTAAAATTTTAATACGAGAATTAAAATTATGTACATACTTTTAGTTACTCCAAATTTTAATTCGAGAATTGAAATTATATACATAATTTTAATTACTCCAAATTTTAACTCAAGAATTAAAATTATGTACATAATTTTAATTACGCCAAATGTTAATTCTTGAATTAAAGTTATGTACATAATTTTAATTGACCAAAATTTTAATTCTTGAATCAAAATTATGTACATAATATTAATTAGGCAGTTGGCGCCAATCAGTAATTGGGGCGGCGTTCGCTATATGCACGACGCTACCAAGATTTTACAACAAAATAGCATAGCTGCTGCTCTCTACAGCCCATGCGCGGTTCCTATTCCCTAGGAGAGTTCACGAATTCTTAAATTAAAATTATGTACATAATTTTAATTACCCTAAATTTTAATTCATGAATTAATATTATGTACATAATTTTAATCTCCGAATTAAAATTTGGGATAATTAAAATTATTTACATAATTAAAATTATGTACATAATTTTAATTCAAGAATTGAAATTTGGGATTATTAAAATTATGTACATAATTTTAATTTAAGAATTAAAATTTGGGTCAATTAAAATTATGTACTTAATTTTAATTACCCAAAATTTTATTTCGAGAACTAAAATTATGTATATAATTTTAATTACCCCAAATTTTAATTACCTCAAATTTTAATTCGAGAATTAAAATTATGTAAATAATTTTAATTACCCCAATTTTTAATTCGAACGAATTTTAAAACAAAATTTCGTACTTTTTCGTACTTTTCGTATTTTAAAATTATGTACATAATTTTAATTTTCAAAAATTATTTCACCTCAGCGTAAAATTTAATTTGGATTTCAAATTATGTCCGGACTTAATATTAAATGGTATATCTAATTCAGTGGTAATTGGATATAAATTCGATGAATTAATATTATATCTAGACATAATATTAAATCCTTTAAGGAATTTTCATTTAGTATATTTTTTATTTGACTTCATTTTTATGAAGCTAATAAATAGCAAAACGGCGTGTTATACAGGTGTGAGTGGAAAATGGTTATAAAGATCGCGGTCACGGATTAATAGTGATAGTTGTGAGGTTGGAAAAATAAGGTTATAAAGATCTCAGGTGTGAAAGTTGATAACGGATATTTTTTTTTTAATTTGATTTTTGGTTAGTCATCAGGGAGAATTTTTTTTCATTAATAGAAATGTTAAGGTTGTGAGGTTAAAAAAAAAGTTGTAAAGATCGCGGAAGTGAGACTGACGGAATCTATGATTATTTTTCATTCATGACTTTTGGTTATAGAGTCATATTTGAGATCGAGACTTTTTTTTAATGATTGAGGATTCAAAACAGCTGTGTAAGTATGAAGAGCTGCAAAAATGAAGTGGCATGTTTCGGTAATTGCTTGTTCGAGATTTCGGCATCATTAGAAGTTCGTGAATGGTTTTTCGTATTGGTTAAAAATGCTGGAAAACGTATCTATGCGATGAAAAATCTTTACCCCCCCCCCCCCCCCCCCTGGAAAGTCATCTCATGTAAAAAAATGCTCCTCACAAAAAACCCCCGTGAAAAACCAAAACCCTGTAACAATTCGTGCCTATAAAAATCTCTCTCGACAAAAAATTAGATCCCTCTAAAAATTCGCGGTGAATTACAAAAAATTGTTCGAGTAAAAATTCTTTCCCATAATAATTGCCTCGAATAAGCAACTCATTATAAAACGTTATGAAAAACAATCTTATGTGAAATTGCCAAATAAAGTCAAACCCACAAAAACATGATAATTCAATCCTCGCAAAAGATTCAGTTTAATGATTACAAAAAGTTGAAAAACTAAGTCCAGACTTCACAAAAGGTCATTGAATAAATGAAAACTTCAAAATTATAAATAGTCAAATATTTATTATCAAAGCAGAAGAATCTTCGAGAGGTTAAAACATGTTTGCACTTCGAAAAGTCAATGACGTTAGCTTCTATATAGTATTAAATGTTGTTTTTTTCCTATTGAATTTTTGTATTCACTTGCAAATGATCGAAACAAAAGATTTATATAAAAGACCGGTTTATTAAGATAGTAGGTATATCAATGCATATTTTGATTTGATTTATCATTCATGAATTGAACGTTTTTTAGTTCGGTGGTAATGAAAATTACAATAACTGTGCATATACAACTTTGAATGAGATTTTTTTTCCATGATATTTGATGATGATGGTTTTCGATTGTAGAAAATTATAAAATAATTTATCCGCAGGTGAACTATCTTGATCTGTCCACACTTGTTCAATTGTTGAAAAGATCTCCAGATTCGTTCCTTCAATTTCCGGCGCAATTCTCTCATTGGTCAAAGGTAATAGATTTTTTTCTTTAAAGTTTTGTAATAATATTGACAGGGTAATCAGTAGGCATCGCTTAAGATTCTACTGCCTGAACTGTCCTGCGCAGCTCTCCGGTTTCTCAGCTGCTCCTGGTGCCAAATGCCCAAGCGTACCAAGCGCTTTTTATACTAAAGCAGTGTCGCATGTGGACACTGGAAATCAAAAGACACAGTAGCGACTTGACGCCAAATATGAATTTGATTAATTTGAATTGAAATTTTATACGCAACCGTACTTTATTCAAGTCAACTAGAAGAGATTCGGACATGGAGCGACACTGTGTCCAGCACAGATTGCTCCAACTGTGATACACTGCTCACAGTGTCCTTTCAAATTAGAGCACAGTCGGACACAAAGCGACACTGTCCAACACACCCCGCACAAAAAAAAGTAGTCTTGCCGAGACGTTCACCGAGAGTCTCGCCAAGACGTCTCGCCGAGAGTCCCGCATGGTCTGCTTTCCGGGATTCTTTTGTATTCGTTTAAAGAGTCTCGCCGAGACTCTTTCCAAGACTTATGAATTATTAACGGATCTCGCCGTGACTCTTTTCAAGACTTTTATGAATTATTAACGAGTCTCGCCGTGACTCTTTGCAAGACTTTTAAAATTTTTTATCGATAGTCTCGCCGAGACTCTTTCCGAGATTTATGAATTATTAACGGATCTCGCCGCGACTCTTTCCAAGACTTATCAATTTAAAACGAGTCTTGCCGAGACTCTTTCCAAGACTTTTATAAATTTTTATCAATAGTATTGCCGAGACTCTTTGCAAGACTTTTCGAAATTTTTATCGATAGTCTCGCCGAGACTCTTGCCAAGACTTTTCGAAATTTTTATCGATAGTATCGCAGAGATTCTTTCCAAGATTTTAAGAATTATTTTTTGATAGTCTCGCCGAAACTCTTTCTAAGACTGCGGGAAATTTTTATCGATAGTCTCGCTGAGACTCTTTCCAAGACTTTTAGAAATTTGTATCGATAGTCTCGCCAAGACTCTTTCCAAGACTTTTAGAAATTTTTATCGATAGTCTCGCCGAGACTCGTTCCAAGGCTTTTTTTTAAAAAATTCTATAGTCTCTCCGAGACTCTTTCCGAGACTTTTCTAAATTTTTATCGATAGTCTCGCTGAGACTCTTTGCAATACTTTTCGAAATTTTTATCGATAGTCTCGCAGAGACTCTATCCAAGACTTTAAGAATTATTTTTCGATAGTCTCGCCGAGACTATTTCCAAGACTTTTTCAATTTTTTATCGATAGTCTTGCAGAGACTTTTCCCAAGACTTTTAGAAATTTTTATGTACAGTCTCGCCGAGACTTTTTCCAATATTTTCATACATTTTTTTTGATAGTCTTGCAGAGACTCTTTCCAAGACTTTTCGAAATTTTTATATATAGTCTCGCCGAGACGTTTTCCAATAATTTTATACATTTTTTGAATAGTCTCGCCAAGACTCTTTCCAAGACTTTTGGATTTTTTTTTTTTATAGTCCCGTCGAGACTCGTTCCAAGACTATGAGGAATTGTTATCGACAGTCTCGCCGAGACTCTTTCCAAGAAATTTCGATTTTTTTATCGATAGTCTTGCAGAGATACTTTCCAAGACTTTTAGAAATTTTTATATATAGTCTCGCAGAGACTTTTTCCAAGAATTTTATACATTTTTTTGAATAGTCTCGCTGAGACTCTTTCCAAGATTTTTAGAAATTTTTATCAATAGTCTCGCAGAGACTCTTTCCAAGATTTTTTGAAATTTTCATCAATAGTCTCGCAGAGAATCTTTCCAAGAGTTTTTGAAATTTTTTTTTATAGTCTCGTCGAGACTCTTTCCAAGACTATGAGAAATTATTATCGATAGTCTCGCCGAGACTTTTTCCAAAACTAAGCGAAATTTTTATCGATAGTCTCGTCGAGACTATTTCCAAGACTAGGCGAAATTTCTATCGATAGTCTCGCCGAGACTTTTTCACAGACTTTCATAAATTTTTTTCAATAGTCTCGCCAAGACTCTTTCCAAGATTTTAGTCATTTTTATCGATAGTCTCGCCGAGACTCTTTCCAAAACTTTTGGAAATTTTTATCAATAGACTCGCAGAGACTCTTTCCAAGACTTTTTGAAAATTTTTTTTATAGTCGCGTCGAGACTCTTTCCAAGACTATTAGAAATTGTTATCAATAGTATCGCCGAGACTCTTTTCAAAATATTTATACATTTTTCTTCGATAGTCTCGCCGATACGCTTTCCAAGACTTTTATAAATTTTTATCGATAGTCTTGCCGAGACTCTTTCCAAGACTTTTTGAAATTTTTATCGATAGTCTCACAGAGACTCTTTCCAAGACTTTTTGAACATTTTTTCTATAGTCTCGCCGAGACTCTTTTCAAGCCTTCGAAATTTTTATCGATAGTCTCGCCGAGACTCTTTCCAAGACTTTTATAATTTTGTTTCGACAGTATCGCCGATACTTTTTCTAAGACTTTTAGAAATTTTTTTCGATAGTCTCGCCGCGATTATTTCTTAGACTACTCTAAATTACTTTCAAGAGCCTCGCCGTAAACTGTTGAAGAATGCGCGTTGAAATAACGTTGACAAAGTCTTACCATATTTTAACACATTTTCGGAAGATGAGGCAGGGTGTCAAGTCGTCACGGGCCTACTGTCTACTGTGTCAACTGGATCGCGCAACTCGCCATTGTATAACTCTCCAACCGTAGCAAGTCTACCCTGTGTGGAAAGTCCCCAACCGTGTAAATTGGATCTAGCGCGAGCTCTAATCCGGGCAAGTGGGGACTTGCCCGGCGTGTACCTAAGAAAGGCGGTGAAAGTGGGAATACGTGAGCGTCGGGGAAATATCAAAATACTACGGATTAGAGCTCGCGCTAGATCCAGTTTACACGGTTGGGGACTTTCCACACAGGGTAGACTTGCTACGGTTGGAGAGTTACACAATGGCGAGTTGCGCGATCCAGTTGACACAGTAGACAGTAGGCCCGTGACGACTTGACACCCTGCCGAAGATGATATTTTTGAGTGTTGTAGAAAAGTCAAATAAATCCGGGATAAGCCTTTTAAAAGCTTAACAAATAAAAATCTATGTTTTTCCCAATTTCTAGTACTTACCGGTTGAAATGTTTATCCCCTTAAATACATATTGCATGAAAATTAATATTTTTGGAATTAACAATTATATGTAATTTAAAGTTATTTATAATAAAAAAAAATCAGCATCTTATTCGATTGGTTAGTTGAAATACAAGCCAAAAAATAAGTATTTTTCAATACATTCGATAAATTCATTGAAAATCGACACTTTTGACTTATTAATGACCGTCGGAACGAGTTGTTTATCGTCTCTGATCCAAATGAGCAACTATTTGCTACAAATTATTATTCTACATAAAGTATTCGAATGCATAGTATTGACATCAACTTCGAATAATAAATTAAAGTAAGTAGAAATTTGTTATTTATTAAATTTCCAACAATGAACAATTAACATAACGAAACTAATTAAATTTTATGCTATAAAATTAATACATTTATTTATTAGATGATTCATAAAGTCCAGCAGGAAACATTATTTTTTTTTTGGATTCCGCAGATTTCCGATTTGCAGATTTATAACTCTCATGTATTCCGTTGGCGATAGAGGGTAACATGCCTTTCTATTCACCCAATCTAGAATGGAGATAAGTACGAATTAGGTAAAAATTGTTTCTTAAACGTCGGAAAGTTGACTGTACAAGTTAAAATACAGGGTGTTTGAAAAGTCGCGTGACAGCTGTTTTTTTTTAATACGAGTTGCATAAAAATATTTTTGGAACAAGATTTGTGGTAAAAATTTTTTTTTTTCAATGGCGGTAAACTTGGTCTCTCCTCATTACGCCTCTCGAAGAGTTTAAAAACTACTGGAGAAGCGAAATTCATTCCTACTCCTTGCTCAACGATTGCGAGCTCACCGAGTATGATAATCGAAATAATTAGTCTCTAATGAGCTTAAAAAACGTCAGTTTCTCTTAGAGCAATTCCCAGTCCACTACTTTCCAGTCCAGTATTTTTAATAAATGTAGCGCGAAACTAACAACCAGTACTCGTTAATATTTCAAGATTAGAGCAGCAAATTCTTTGAGTCCTGTTGCTTCCCGCCATTATATTTCAAATTTAGCAAAAGAACATAGCTAATCTAATGTAATATTTTTGCATGCCTGACACTTCCAGTCATAAGCAGTCGTTAGGGTCGTTTTACGTGCGCGCCCGTCAACAACTCTATGCTCCATAGGCACTCAAACAGAATATTAACAACGGAAAACGTAACAAAGAACACGCTGATTTTTGCATATTTTCGTAATATTTAAAATCACACTAGTGCGGTAAAGTAAGACTAAGGACGAATCTTTGAGAAATAAGCCACTTTTCGCACAGTTTACATCAATCGAAAATCAAACTTTGGACGTAGGTTATATAAAAAATTTATTTACATTTATTTGCAGCGTAAATTGATATAACTTTTTTTCTCAAAAATATAAATTTGGAAAAAAATTACAGAACATTGTGTGACCTTTAACATTATAAAAAATATTTTTATTTGTTGAATTCTAGACGAAAGACAGTTCATTGTATTGATATAACTATAGTTTTACCGTTCAGACTTCAACATATCCGGACAAGTGACAAACTGCGCTCGTTCGAAAGTTTGAAACTTTTAATACTAGTTTATACTGTTTTTTAATACTGTTTTCTATTGTACTTCAAATTGTCTGTAATATTTTGTGATCTGTGTAAATTCGTATTTCATAGGAATAGCAGATGAGGACGGCCGTATATTCGAGATTAGAAGGCGTGGATCGGAGCTAGGTCTAATCAAATATCGTAAAAGTTTCTTTTTGCCAGTGGTAAGCAAAAACAAAAAAAAATAAGATCAAAATTTGTATTTGTTTCATTATCAAATTTAAATTGTAATCCCCATATGAATTAATTTGTATGGAAATATAAATTATATTCATATAATTCCAGTTTGTCTAAATTGATCAAAATTATTTAATTAAAATGGAGTAAAAATTATGTATATAAATTGAAATGAGGAGTTGTCTTTCCCTAACAATATGGGCAGTTCTCTGACATTTCTCCGTCTCACTTGACTCTCTCGTGATTATGGCGTATACACAATATATAAAAAATATATATATGTATTAGGGGAAACTGCACTAGGAGGGGAAACGTTAAGGATCGAACAAATCTGAGACGAAGAAAAGGATCGCTATTCATTAGCTATTCGCCCTATAATTATTTCTCATTATTGTCCCTTAAAGTTATATGTTTTGTATATTTAGCGTCATGCCGTGTGATGGGTTTTTATTTTGTGGCCTTATTTGATCCTTGACGTGCCGAAATAAGTTTAACTTTAAAAATTATATCAACCAAAAGTATAAACTTTTGAAAAAAATAAATTGACTTATGACTCACCATGAAATTTCGCAACTTTTTCGGGATATAGTTTTCTTCAAAATGTAAGTTTCGATATCTCACCTACTTTTGTGCCCTGAGGCATGTTTGCCGCGTCTTCTATGCTCGTTGTCTTTGATTTTATCCAGTACAGTAATGCATATATCTTGTGAGCTTGTATGATATTAAAAACAATTAATCTTACTATATTAAACATATTTAAACTATACTGAAGGGAAATTTTTTTTTATCAACCACAAATAAAATAACACAGTGCCAACGATATTATATAATCATCACGATATTATAAAAATCTTTCAACGGAAACTAAGTTGAAGGTAACTTCGGAACGAATGTGACTGAGTCTCGTCTCTTAAAATAATTTTTTTTTACATCATTGAAAACTCATTTCAGTATAAATCACTACGAATGTTTCCAAAGCAATCTATTAGTTTACAGTTACCACAGAGACTTTTGATCGATAATTGTAGCATAAAAATCTGTCCAAAACGAATGTGACTCAATTGCAACGCTTAAGGTGATCTATAAGTCTCGCATTCGGTAAAAATTCTGCTTAAATTTTTTATCCTTCACAGTAGAATTTTCGATAAGAACGCAAGTTACACGTTGTTAATTTTTTTTTAGAGAACAAGACGTAACTTACGCTTTTCTCTACATTTCAAATGCCTCCGAGAAAAACGTAAATCTGCGTTTCAGCTATCTTTCGCACTCACGTAACTGATAAAGCGCCTAAATTCCTAAAAAAAATTCAAGTACTTACGAAATTATTTTATTCAAATAAAATATATTTTAACTCAAAATTATTTCGCACCACTTGCTTCCCTTTTGAGTTTGTTTCATTCTGATTGTTTTTTCATTTCAAAACATCAAATGCATTTTATTGAAATTGGAATATTTCTTCATATATTTAATTTCTTTTTGAATTTGCGAAAAAAACAAACTTTACGCTGACAAAGTTACCGACTAAAAAAATTTAAATGGAAGAAAAATTTTCGACCAAAGCAACGAAGTCAGATTTATATAGAAGCCCAGTTCTTATGGGCGCCTTGAAGACAAACTTTCTCCGACCCGAACTGCCGCTCCGCGGCGCGGCGTTCGCTCTGTGACGTCATTAGCGACCAGCTGCCATGTTGCCATGGAGATGGGGAAGCGTGGAGTGACGTACTCTCTTGCACATTTAAAAGCAAGAAGATGCTTGGACTGAGCGCGTGGGGTCAAGTGATCGAATCCTACAATTGAAGTTTTTTTTTTTTATGTAAAATGTATATAAATATTTGAGACCACTTTCTTTGTAATATAGTTTTTTTACACAATGAATATCTTTAAGAAAATGACGCAAACACGGGCCATTCAGATAAGCGGTATGAGCTCGACGTGGGGTGAAGTGTTCAAACCCTGATTTTCTTTTCTTTTTTTTTTTCAAGTCCGCGACACACTATACCCGTAAAGCAGCTGGAAACGATAAAAATATTTTGAGTAGAAATTTCTGATATGAAAAATACATTAGCCTGATATAAATAAATATAAGGTAGATGTCTACATTTTTTAAATTTAATTGAAATCAGTTTATTTTTCGGATGAAAATTTCGTAATTTCGAAATGGAAGAATAATTCAGTCATAACAGAAAATGGCGAACACTAATTTGGAACGAAAAAATCTTGACATAACCGAACTATTGTTTGTGGCATCATTAATTTTTTTTCAGTATCGACTATTTTTTTCAAAAGCTTTTGAAAAAGTCCATAAAAATTTCCAAAAGTTTTGAAAGCTTTTATAACGATAAGGCGTTGAATGAACAGTTTTTTGAATACTGTCACCTGAAAAAATTAAGGTGAAGATCGATGGGAAAAAGAATAAAGAACAAATTCAAAGTATGCTAGAAGAATATCTTTTGTTTTTTCAACGAAGAAATATACGGTTTTTTCGGCGAATTTACATAAAGTCTCGATAATATCAAAAATTGGACTCATTTTTCCGACAAATTCCTGAATATGAAAAGTATTCAGTGATCTCAATTCATGTAAAAAATTGGCTCCATCTTCTTTTCTTCGTGGAAGTGTGTGTGGGTGTAATTGTTTTTAATACTTGGTAAAAAGCAAGCATAGGAACATTTCATGTACCCACTCTTAGTTAATTTTAGTTCACGTATAGCAGTATTATTGAAAAATAGACAGTGCATTTTAGAGCTTTTGTGTCAAAAATAGAAAACATGCGTGAGCTAAAATTATTCAATGGAAACCACGGGAAGGTGGCGAGTGTCTTCCATCGGGACGGGGAGGATGTACTGGAAAAGGTGGGTATGAATGGGGATGTAATTAGGTATTAAGGAGTTTTCCTACTGTATTGTTGAAAAAAAAGAGAAAATAGTATCTGCTGAGATAGGAAAAAGAAAAAATTAAAAAAACATGCTGGTAACAGTAGGATCACTCTTTAATATAGGATATTTTTCAGAACCTTTCACAAGGTTACAAAATTTCGGGGAAATATGCCTAAAACAGACCCCTGGTTTATTTTAGTAGCCAACAATCACAATCTGAAAAAGCGTACTTCTTTATACTTTAATTATTTCGAGAAAAGTGATAACAAGATCATAAGTCAACATGAGAGGACTAAAATATCAGAGTACAATGGTCCGCGTTAGGAATACATACCCTAGAGATAAAAATATAAAACAATATGAAAATTATTGCATTAATTTCTAAAAAGAACAGTTTTTGACTAGAAATCGTAGAAAAAGAAAACTTTGTCTAAATAAAATATTTAAATAACAAGAAATGTAAAAATGAAATATTAACTCGAAACTTCGAACAAATCTTATATCTACATAGTTTTCTATTTAAAAATTGAAAAAGCAGACTAGTTTTGGAACCAACTTTTAAAATATAATATATTAAAAAAATATATTCGACTAGAAATGCTGAATAACACTCGGAAAAAAAATTTCACAGGAAACTTTGAACAAATCTTATATTTAAAACGAAATCTTTATCAGAGATATTAAAAAGTGGACTAACTTTGGAATAAACTTTGACAATATTTTGCTAAAAACAACTGTGAGGTTGAAGTTCACATCTTTGAAATGCTACAAGGTTCTTTATTGTTAGGAAATACAATTTAAACCGTATGAACCATATTTGGCTGTGACAAATTATTTCTCGAGTATTCAAAAAGTTTGAATATAAAAAAATTGCAACATCTTGAAAATTAATGATGAAATGGGATATTTTTTGTTACCTTACAAAGATGCTCGCCTCAATATTATGAAAGTTTCATTTTATTTACATGAGCGTGCATAGCAATTTGGAAGCAATGAAAAGTGAAAAAGATATTTACAGAAATATCCGGTTTAACCCATTAACGCCGAGGTGATCAGAATTTTTACTAACTTTTCAACGTGTTTATTTATTATGTTATCGGACCAAAAAAATAATGCAATACCTCTATTCCTACGCGGAATTCGATGCTCTTTCAGAATCTGAGCTCAAAATTTCGATTAGACACCGAGAAAAAAAAATATGGCCGATTTAAACGTGAAAAACGTGAAAATTTTCGAAAAAAAATTTTTTTCGCATTTTTTTTCACAATGATACCGCAAAGCTATCAACTTTTTACAATGATCAGAGGTGATCATGGCACTCGAATATTAAGAGGAATTTTTTTCAGAAAAATTCATCGAAGCGTTTTTTCAAAATGGCGGCGAGAATGAAAAAATTTTATAAAAATCTTAATCTATCGGTTTCTTCAAAACTATAAACTTGAGAAAAAAATTTCTAAGAACAAAAATGGCTTAAAATTAGTCGAAGAATACTCTCAAATTTTTTCAGAATTTTTGAAAACAATTTTTAATTTTCGAAAATTTCAAAAAATCCAATTTTTCAAAAATACCTGAAAAATTTTTGGAAAAATTTGACAGTGTTCCTTGACTAATTTTAAGACTTTTTTGTTGTTAAAAATTCTTTCGTAAAGTCTATATGTTTAGAGAAAAAAAAATTTTCTTGAATGGTACATAAAATTTTGTTTCTATCTACCACTACAAAATTCACGAACAAACTCGTATATCCTTTCACTTGTGCATGGACACATATGTTGTATACAATTTTTACATGAATTATAGGTAAAGCATATAAAAAAAATATTAGTTTTCACTTTTTCAATACATTTGTTATGTCACGAAAACGTTCAAAATCTTCTGCTTCATTGCATGCAGAGTATGAATCAGATTATTCGGATAGTGATTCCGACGAAAACATTTTGATTCCGAATGCAGACAATTCAGGCTCCGATGATTCTGATTCCGATTGTGATTCGATATCTGACTCAGATTCTGAACATGAATTCACAATACCAAATATTACTTATAAAAAAGCTTGTGCTACTTATTCTGAAAACTTAGATAAACTTGAAAAAAATCACGAATTCATTTGGATCGATGGCGAGAAATCATATCCAAATACTTGTGAAGAAACAATATTATTATCTGAAGCTACAAAAAAGAATATACAGGCGTGCGAGCCTTTCCAATTGTTTAAAACCTTTTTTTCCGTCGAAATGAAACAATATATAATTGATGCGTCTAAAGAGAATAATTATGATCTGAAATTACAAGATCTTGACACTTTTATAGGTATAGTTATTTTCAGTTCATTCAATAAAAGAAAGTCTCAGAGAGATTATTGGTCATCTGATCCATTCTTATCTAGTGAAATTGTTTCTTCTGCAATGACTCGCGATAAGTTTGAAGAAATCAAGTCTAAAATAAAATATTCAAAAGCTGAAGACAAGGATCCAAACGATAGAGGGTGGCGGGTTCGTTCGATGTTGAAACTTTTCCAAAACAACCTCCTAAAGTTCGGAATATGGAAAACTTCTATATCTATTGATGAAATGATGGCCAAGTCTTATGCAAAAACTGTTTTGAAACAATTTATTCGAGGGAAACCAATAAGGTTTGGTTTGAAATTTTGGGGTTTATGCACTTCAGACGGCTATCTACTAAATTTAGATCTATATTGCGGTAAAAATTCCCAAACCGGAAACAAATTAGTAAAATGTGCTTTAGGTACTCGTGTAGTATTGCATTTATTAGAACCTTTTTTTCGGCTAATAAATTATAATAAAATCCCTGCATTTCATTTGTACTTTGATAATTTTTTTACAAATATGGATTTAATTTTACACTTGCAAAAATTACGTTTGAAATGCACTGGCACTATCAGAGACAATCGAGTCAAAGAAAAGAATATACTTGAAAAGAAAGCTCCACGAGGTACTTATATTGTAAAACATGATCGAAATAGTGGCATAAATTTCATCACTATTATGGATTCGAAGCCCGTTTCAATAGCTTCAACTGCTGCAGGTGTAAGTCCACTATCAACTTCGAGAAGATATAGTTCAGAGGCTCGATCCAAAACTGATATACCTTTTCCGCAAGCTTTTCAGTTGTACAACAAATTTATGGGTGGTGTTGACGTGCATGATGGACACTGCAATAATGTACTTCCAAGTATACGTTCCAAAAAATGGACATGGGTCGTTTTTATAAGATTTATACAGGCATCCATTAGAAATGCCCACGTAATTTTCAATGCTACACGTGATGGAAAGAAAAAAAGTGGAATAAAAGAGTTAACTACTTCAGTTGCTAAATATTATATTCAAAAAGGTCAAACAAGTAAAACACTTCATACACGATCTAATAGGGACAAATTAAAAAATTGTTCAAATGAAAAATGTCCAATAAGAACAAGGATCTATTGTGAAAAATGCAATCTATATGTATGCAATAATTGTTGGGCAAAAAAGCACTGATAAAAGAAATGTTAAAATGAAAGACAAGAAGACTCACGAAAAGAAGCACTCCGAAACGTGAGAGGCAAGGGGACTCACGAAAAAAAGCACCCCGAAACGTGAGAGGCAAGGGGACTCACGAAAAAAAAGCACCCCGAAACGTGAGAGGCAAGGGGACTCACGAAAAAAAGCACCCCGAAACGTGAGAGGCAAGGGGACTCACGAAAAAAAGCATCCCGAAACGTGAGAGGCAAGGGGACTCACGAAAAAAAGCACCCCGAAACGTGAGAGGCAAGGGGACTCACGAAAAAAAGCACCCCGAAACGTGAGAGGCAAGGGGACTCACGAAAAAAAGCACCCCGAAACGTGAGAGGCAAGGGGACTCACGAAAAAAGCACCCCGAAACGTGAGAGGCAAGGGGACTCACGAAAAAAAAGCACCCCGAAACGTGAGAGGCAAGGGGACTCACGAAAAAAAGCACCCCGAAACGTGAGAGGCAAGGGGACTCACGAAAAAAGCACCCCGAAACGTGAGAGGCAAGGGGACTCACGAAAAAAAGCACCCCGAAACGTGAGAGGCAAGGGGACTCACGAAAAAAAGCACCCCGAAACGTGAGAGGCAAGGGGACTCACGAAAAAAAAGCACCCCGAAACGTGAGAGACAAGGGGACTCACGAAAAAAAGCACCCCGAAACGTGAGAGGCAAGGGGACTCACGAAAAAAAGCACCCCGAAACGTGAGAGACAAGGGGACTCACGAAAAAAAGCACCCCGAAACGTGAGAGGCAAGGGGACTCACGAAAAAAGCACCCCGAAACGTGAGAGGCAAGGGGACTCACGAAAAAAAGCACCCCGAAACGTGAGGGGCAAGGGGACTCACGAAAAAAAGCACCCCGAAACGTGAGAGGCAAGGGGACTCGCGAAAAAAAGCACCCCGAAACATGAGAGGCAAGGGGACTCACGAAAAAAAAGCACCCCGAAACGTGAGAGGCAAGGGGACTCACGAAAAAAAAGCACCCCAAAGGAGACAAAGTTCTACCACGTCCACGCCGTTGTCTCTGGGTAATGCTAAGAGTAGAAAAAAACAATGTATATGCACAGAATCAGAAAAGAAGTAGTCAAGGAACACTTGAAGGAAATTTTTCCAAAAATTTTTCAGGTATTTTTGAAAAATTGGATTTTTTGAAATTTTCGAAAATTAAAAATTGTTTTCAAAAATTCTGAAAAAATTTAAGAGTATTCTTCGACTAATTTTAAGCCATTTTTGTTCTTAGAAATTTTTTTCTCAAGTTTATAGTTTTGAAGAAACCGATAGATTAAGATTTTTATAAAATTTTTTCATTCTCGCCGCCATTTTGAAAAAACGCGTCGATGAATTTTTCTGAAAAAAATGTTCGAGTGCCATGATCACCTCTGATCATTGTAAAAAGTTGATAGCTTTGCGGTATCATTGTGAAAAAAAAAAGCGAAAAAAATTTTTTTTCGAAAATTTTCACGTTTTTCACGTTTAAATCGGCCATATTTTTTTTTTTCGGTGTCTAATCGAAATTTTGAGCTCAGATTCTGAAAGAGCATCGAATTCCGCGTAGGAATAGAGGTATTGCATTATTTTTTTGGTCCGATAACATAATAAATAAACACGTTGAAAAGTTAGTAAAAATTCTGATCACCTCGGCGTTAATGGGTTAATAGGAACTACAAACTTTTTTGGAAATGTGTGAAAAAACAAAAGGTTGATCCACACTGTTCATGCCGCACCACTCATTGATGTGAAACTTTGAGCAATTTTCTGGATGGTTTTCCGTATGGTGTTTTTCGTTTACGATTTGCCGCATCTCGCATGTCTCGAGATTTCCATTTCAAGTGGTTGAACAAAAGCGTGCGGACGCAACCCAAAATATGTTTTTTCCGTATTCTCGGACGAAATCTACACAATCCAATTATCGTAACTCGGGAATTATTATGTTTCTGATGAAATTTCAAGGGGGGAAAAAGTTTTATTTTTTCATTTTTAATGCTTTGAAATTTTTTCAGATTTTTTTCTCAAATTTTTTTTCGTTAATATTTGATTCAAACTAAGGTAATTCGCTTACAGTTACTTGAGAAGTATGGGGTATTTACTGCTGTCAATACTTTTTTTCATTTCAACATTAACTGCTGTAAATACTAATTTACTCTCTGTAAATAATCAGTCAATTTTGATGTAACAAAAGTGATTATTTTTTATAAAAATAAAATTTTGGAAAACACCGAAAACCGTCATATTCGCGTGTATTAGTATAATTTCCCAACTAATACATGGCGTCGAGCTGCTCCCGTGTCCAGATTTTGTCAGAACTTATTGTCGAAAATCTAAAACCCTTCCGAATGATTGATTAACTTGCGACTAGAAAATAATGAAATGGTAACGAAAAAAAAAAGTTTGAAGAAAAATCTGAAAACGTTCCATAGCATTGAAAATGAAAAAATAAAACTTTTACTCTTATGAAATTTCATCAGAAACACAATAAATCATTCCCGAGTTACGATAATTGGAATGTGTGGGTTTCGTCCGAGAATAAGAAAAAAAAAATATTTGGAGAAAAATCTGAGAAACCGACGCAACTGTTTGCCCTTTTGAAGTTTTTTCAAAAGCTTGTCGTTTCCGTGTTACACGGCATTTTTGAACTTGGTTCATTTTTGACAAAAAAACGGAATAACTTTGGCGGGAAAAATCGCACAAAGTTTTTTCAAAAAACAAAATTGAAGCTCGAGCTTTCACCTTCATGATTCCGTTCGGAAAAATACATACAAAAAATTTCCTCTGGAAACGGGGCCCACCTGAAAGGGGGGTAAAAAAGGCGAAAAATTGTCATTTTGAAAACAGAGTGCTGGCTGTAAAACTAATCGTATAAATTATTCAAAGAAATCAAAATGAAGCTGAATCCCTCCCCT
The DNA here is from genome assembly GCA_963989365.1 of Rhimphoctona megacephalus. Lineage (NCBI taxonomy): Eukaryota > Metazoa > Arthropoda > Insecta > Hymenoptera > Ichneumonidae > Rhimphoctona > Rhimphoctona megacephalus. Next base: position 15,212,791 of record OZ022418.1, on the reverse strand, counting down.
TCGAAATGCCGTTTACTTAATCTCTTTACGTTGATTACCAGCGAAATAGCATAACAAAACGTTTTAGAACTTTTCTGGACTTTTGGCCGGTAGTGTAAAAAGATATTACGTGACTGTTTTATGACGCAATTTTAATCGGTGGGATAAAAAATCAAATTGAAATGTTCTCAAGTGGAAATTAATTCAGAGAAAATTAATAAAGCTGAAAAGGTATCAAATTTCGATATTAAAAAGAAATATTTATTTAAAACGAAAAAAAAAAAGTAATGAGGTGTCCAGGAATCGAACCCCAGACCTTCGAGTCATGAGTCGTCAACGCTGTCCACTCAGCTACGCATATTATTTTTATAACATTTGATCAGAACTTGCTTATAAATCGTGAGAGAGCTTGAGATTTAGAAGTCATGATCCGTTCAATACTTGAATCACAAGAATGAAAATATTGAGTTACGCATTAAATTACATTAAAACGTAAATTTTGTCGTTGAGATTGATCAAAGCGGATAACAAGACTGTCCTCCGCTCATGATCATCGCACACACCGCACATATATCTATTAAATTATTTTTACGAATATCAAAATTCGCAGAGAATGCAGTTAATTCGACCGCATTACTCAGGATAAACTAATTTTGTTCTAGCAATAACTGAAATTTTTTATTTTCTTATATATACTCCTTTTTCAATCACATGTTGATTAAAAAGTCATTCGACGTCTTACGTTGTTTCATTCTTTACTCGTTATGGAAACAAACTCACGGTTCTCTTTCCTTCGCAAAACGATGAAACGTCAATTCCGGATTTTTTCTCTTCGAGTTGCTACATCCTTCATAAACGCACAACGCGTTCGCCGGCATTTTCTCAATAGATATTTAAATGTACAACAATTTAAAGGGACCGGCACGACTTCGTAAGCACTGAATTAAAACAGATACTGGCGGCGAGAGCGCATGCGTGACGTCACCAACGAATTTCGTGACGTCATGCTGTCCCCAGCATATAAGCCCATGAGAGAGAGTGAGAGGGAGAACGATGCGCCGCCGACAGCGCCACTGCTTACGAACTAACGCTGGGGACATGTCCCCACTAAATTCGGCACAAAAAATCCTTAAGAACTGGAGTTCTATATACATCTGACTTCGTTGACCAAAGTACATAGCGAGGTTATGTCAACGTTTATTAATCATGCTTACAAGGAAACCTTCCCAGGTGTACCCTGCCGATTTTGTTCCGCTTGGAGTATGTTATTCTACATTGAAATCTAAGAGATAAGTAGTTTTTTTTTTCGGAAATTCATATTTAAGGGGTGAAACACACCGCTAAATTTGAGGTCTCCTAGGGGAGGTTATTCAGTTACATATATATGCAGACAAGGGGGCAAAATCAAACCAATGGCATTCAATGCTTCATAAAAAGTTATGTCTACTCGATTTTTTTCAGCCCTAAGGCAGTGAATAAGCCGAAGTTATAGGGGTTGAAAATTTAAAAAACGTTATAACAAATAGAATATGCTCGATATGGAAGTGAAAAAAATTGCATAATTAACAGTTTCAAAAGTTAAGAGATACATGTTTTTGCATTTTTCGAAAAAACGCATCCTCAAGGATGTATTACCCTTACATCCGAATACCTTTAATTTCTGTAGATACGTATTTTTTTAAGTATCTATCTGCTAGAAAATATTCTTTTGGATATAGAACATATCGTGAAATTGTTTAAAAAGATTGTTATCAACATAAAAAAAAAATCCCTTGAAAATAATCGATAGATTATAATAATCGATAGAACATATGATTCAGGCATTGCAGATAATAAAAATTCTTTTCTTGAAAGATCATTTCTGTGTGAGGGGTCGAAAAGTAGCTTTTTTCGCGATTTTGTTTCAACCAATTTTTTGATGTTTCATTGAATCACTCTTAAAGAATAGAGGATGAATTCTTAACGTTATTTTCATTTTTACACTGTTTTTTTTACTATCATTGAAAATGTCCTATAAAAAATCGACGTGTACGATTCTAGCCGTAATTATTGTCTGAAACAAAATTTTTAAAAGATTATTAATTTGCATGTGTCACTATTTTGCTATGGAGGGTTTATTTTTATTTTTATTTCTTTTTTTTATTATCAAAAAACTGTTGATAAAATCGGCTAAATTCGTTCTCGTTTTGTTAGAGGAAAAGAAGTTTGTTATACACGTGATGTTTGTTGTTACAATCACGTAGCAGTAAATGTACTGATATCTTTTATCATTTCGAACCTTACTTTGTATATGCTCGTTAGCCTTGCTTATTAGGTATCTGATTCTCCGAGTTGATATTCTACTTCACCTATCATTGAAAGAAGTTTCAAAATATTTGATAAGAAATATATAACTGTTGTCTGCCTCTGCCTCTCTTATTTGACATATGATGGCCTGTGCTACGCTTATAAGTCGCGTTCTTCAGAAATTGCTTCAATTTGATAAGTGCGAGTTAGAAGGAATTTGTCTCGTGATAAAATAATATCAACAATCAAAGGCGTGTATAACTCTGTGTTTTGTTTGTAATCAAAAGTTGTTAAAAGTTCCATAAGTTAAAAAATCAAGTGTATTTATTATCAAAAATGAAAGTGAATCCGCTTATTGTGATACGATTAGTTTTGGCATATTTTCAAGCCCTAAATATACCTGAAAGCCCTATAAATAATGATGAAATACAATTAAAAGAAAACATTGAAAATATATTAACGAATGCTATGCAAGATTACATGGGCGTCGAAATAATCGTAGAAGATTCATTATATTTCCAAGAACCTTACAAAGATTGGGATATGAAAATATAGGCCAAGCAACAGAGCTCTAAAATCATCAGATTTTGACAAAAATAATAACAGGATACCACTGGTGCCATTACAATCGGGCGAGCTCCCCGATGCTAATTGCACAAAACTCGACTCGAGAGTCACGTTTCCTTTTTTTTTTATTAACAATTTAGTGCAAAAAACGCATTTTTTTGGTTTTTTGCTTATAAAAGAAAAACTAATGGATCAATGTGATCGGTCCCAATGGACGAATTGTAGAGAATTGAAATACGAAGAAAATGAGAGCTGAAAAAATCCGATCGGTTCATTATTAAGGGAGAAAACCCAAAAAAACCGAAAAAAATAGCGTTTTTTCAAAAATTCATAACATCGCCATTTTTCGAGCTGTAGTGCAGGCTCTTCGCGAGATAGTAGATATTGATACGTACTTCCTGTGTGCGAAACCCAGATGCTGTCGAATAATTAGTTTCCGCGTAATTGCAATCACAAGTTGTACATACCATATTTTGCAGCAAGGCTCAATGCTCTGGAGGTCGTCCGATTCCAATTTACCAAATGGATTTGGAAAGTAGAAGTGTTCAGCTACAAAACGTCAATCTTCGTTTTTCATTTAAATGCTGAGAAATAGGTAAAAATTGCTCGCAAACATGAGCAAAAACGGCCGAGCGCCCGAGAGTCGTGGTGGAGTGGGGGTAGGGCAGCAGAAGCGGAGAAGGCGCATATATAGTAATACAAGCGCGCTGCACGCTAGTTATGAATCTTCGAATTTGATTATCTCGGCAACCAGTAGGGCTATCTTAACATATTTTTTTTTTAATTCTGGGGTAACTGGACCACCGGAAACTGATTCTGCACTCAGATTCCATGAAAAATCAGCGGAAAACTTTTTTTCTGATTTTTTTGCTACATGCTCTTATATCAATATGGTATGGATAAAATATTGTGAAATAGGTATGATGCTACCAGCCAAGGAGCTTATTTATTGGAGAACATAACAATCATTTTTAGTAAACAGTTTTTGTACGGAAATCGTCCTTAATACTATCGATATTAATATTATTACATTCAAACTTGAATACAAATAATTAAATTAATCGTTTTCTTTTCGCGGAGTTCGAAATCTCCGATGCACTATCACAATTATTACTATGTACATGGATGGTAATATTTTTTTCACTTGAATTATCGTCCTCGATTTCACATTCATCCTCCGACTGAACTTGCAGATTTTTTGTCTCAAAATTAAAACATGTACCTTCGTGACAGTGCGCGCAGGGATACGTGCAGTTCAAACCATGTTTTTTGCAGCTGCACGAAGCATCTACGCACCCTTTTTTACTGCAGGAACACGAAATCTGATCAAGTAACTTCTGGGGAATTGGAGGATTGGTACTTCCTATCGGTATCAATCGGTTTCCCTTGACTTGCCATCCCCAGTCAGTTGGTCTCAGATCCGTATTCCCTAACCACAGCTGCAGCTGATAGAAAACTCGAAGCGCATGTTGTTTAGCTGCTCCTTCTGTCGGTGGAAGAGTCTCAATAGCGAATTTATTTTTTACTTTGACCTTACTGAAATTTAAGTATCGCAAATCATTTAACGAAAAGGAGCTTGAGTTTTCTATCAACTTCCTTTGATTTTTGCTCGTGTACATTCCTCGGATCAACTTAGATGCACTGCAAGCTATCATATCGCAAGTGGCATGCTTGTTATAGAAAACTGAAGCTAACTCTACCAATTTTTCATGAGGAAATGAATCTATTAACTTATTTTTACCAATTTTGTAAAAGCAAGATGTTGTATCGCATCCGCAGAATGCGTGTTAGAAAGCAGCTATTGCTTGTAAATGTGGATATTTAAAACTGTCATTACTATAAAATTCATTTGGTTTTGAGCCTTTCTTTTCTTTGCAGAAATAAATATTTTTCATATTTTGTGCCAGCTGCGAAAAGATAACGAGCAAGTCGACATCTTGGCCTACAAGAATAACTGTTGCCTCGGAATCTAAACGAGCATTCTCAATCGCAGTAACAACTGTGAGCCGATCGGCGTCTTCGGGAGCAATTTTCGTTCGAAAACCAGCTGCATGTAACGAAGCACAAATCATATATATCAGTCTTGATTTGTTTCTTTCGTTACTGAGGAACTGTTTTTGACTTACAGCAATGAGAGTATTTTTGTTAAAAGCAATTTCACGCCCAATGTTTTTTGATTGCCTACGCGAACGCTCAACAGATTTCGTCGACAATGTCTCATCATCGGGGTAACCATCGAAAATGATGAAACTGTTTGGGGCGTAATGCCTTATCGCATACGAAACGTAATCGCTTAGTACGTCCTCTACTTTTTTATTATTTTGCCACACCACTTTGTGCAAAAAAAATCCACCGTCAACAACGTGCGTAATACATTTTTTTATTGAAATTTCGTGGGAAGAATTAAAATTCGAGTAAAACGCAGATTTAGTTGTTTTGCGCATGCCATTTTCATCAAATAAAGATAACGATATCGGAGAAAGTTCGTACGAGCTGCAGTATTCTTTCATATCATCTTGATTTTGGATATTTAATGAAATATTTTGAAATATGAGTAACGGCGATATATACACTTCTCCACGAACGACGTTTTTCATTGTGGAGCTCGCGGCCCCCAAATGCACGAGTTTGCTGTTTCTTTTGAATTTAACGTCTGTGAACCTGTTATTTGATGCATCATCCATCAAAACTTTCCCGATTTCGAAGGCCTTGTGACAATTTACGTTAGCTAAGTCACCAACCATTCCGGAATAAATTCCTATAATCTTATCCATTTCGGGAAATGGGTAATATGTGCTAAAGAATTGCTGCACTTTCACTAAATCATCAGCATCTCTGGACATGCGAGAAACGCGATTGTCGACATGCTGTTTGGACGTAGAAAACGTCACATTACAAAATAACTCCATTGCATTGCCCACTTTTAGAAGAGCTACCCTCGATGAAACCCATTTCCCGATCACATTTTCTGTTAATCTGCGACCGTGCGTCAAACCTCCATTACATTTAATTGACCGCATCAATACTTGCTCAATCGTCATGTCAGACCACACCCCACACCAGAAACGATTTGAACGCCTTATCGTATAAAACCCTTGTTTACAATACGTGTCATACTCAACAATATCCATTATATTTTTCAAATTCAACATTTGTTGCAGATATAAGAGAGAAGCTTTAGCGTACAAATGATGACCTGAGACGAAAAAAGGGTATCATTAGTTATACTGTTTGTAGGTGCAAGTTAAAATTTGCAGATCTCTCAGCATCTATATACCTTTGGATTAAACAGATCAATTTAAAATATTGTACCCACAGTTGACTGGTTGGGCCATTTTTTTCAATGTCACCAATAACTGATACAAATTTTTCCTGTATGTCTTTCATTAATGGATTTACCAACAAATTTTCAATGGTTTCTTTTCCAACTTTTGTCAGGCTTTCATCCAAAAACATTTTTTCATCGACCGTTCGTTGATTTTTTTCGAAAATCATGATAGCAAGTGCCGCTTGCACTAACAAGGAAAGGTACTTTGGTGTCCCCCTCCGATTTTGATAATTTTTATATATGTTATAGTCCATCGAAAATTAAGAGACACGTAATTTTTTTTATCGGCTTAAAGTTATTTTTAAGGGGTGAAATCGACCCCCAAAGTTGAGCATGTTTTGCATCTGGTAGAGTGTTTCATATAGAAGCACTTAACCGATCGTAACGAAACCAATTGCAAAACGTTTTTCACGTCAAATAACCTGTATATAATGTTCAACTTCTTATGCACCCCTATTACATGGGGATGATTCACCCCCGAATATCCAGAATTCTTTTGTATAAAAAAAACTTGCAATCCGATTTCAATAAAACAAACGCCATTTTGCAGAGCAAAAAAAATAAAATTGACGTATTTTTGGGTTTTTCTCAGATTAAAAAAATTAAGGGGGTAAAACACCCTTAAAATGTCAAATTTCATTTTGAGCACTGTCCCCTTCCGATTTCAATATTTTTTTTATAAAATGTAGCTTATCGAAAAATAAGACCACCTATTATTTTTATTGGCTCAAAATTATTTTTAAGGCGTGAAATCAACCCCCAAAGTTGGGCATGTTTTGCATCTGGTAGAGTGTTTCATATAGAAGCACTCAACCGATCGTAACGAAACCAATTGCAAAACGTTTTTCACGTCAAATAACCTGTATATAATGTTCAACTTCTTATGCACCCTTACTTACTGCAGGGGGCTGAACCACCCCCTGACATTCATAATTTTTTGTATAAAAGAAAAATTGTCATTCGATTTCAATGGAAAAACCAACATTTTGAAAAGCAAAAAAAAATTATAGTGAATGTGTCTAGATTTTTCGAATAAAAAAAATTAAGGGGGTAAAACACCCCTAAAATCTCAAATGTCATTTTGCGCACTTAAATGATAAAATTCAATTCAATTGGTCTCATTATCATTGCGTATCGACTTATATGCTAAATAATATTTATTTCGCATGTACATCCGCTGCCCTTCTGACATGCTTCACGTTTATAAAGAAGTGTTGGTATCCGTTCTATTTATATAAGTTTCTATTTTGAACGATTTACGAAAATAAAAAAAAAACTCAAATATCAAAAGAGTCGCATCAGCAATTCACCGCCCAGAATGTAAACAAAGCTGGCTCATGCCTTGCCATATTCTTATTCATATCAAGAACCGCTATAGTGGCTCGACCCCAAGTATTCTTGAAAAAGCCAGTTCGCTCAGGCTAATGTTTGAGGTATATCCGAAAACCAAATAAAAATGCTGTTTTCGTGGTGATGTCAGATCAAACCGCCCACTCAAGATGAAAAAGGTAAAACTGACTTTATATTATTCCAGAAGTTAAGTTGCTGTTCGACTGTTGATCAGTCATTATCGTGTCCGCTATCGTGAATACCGTATTGTTATTAACATGTCCATCAATCCAATGAACGTAATAAGACTGTTGTTTCTTACATTCGAGGTAATGAACATTCCTGACAGTCCTGTTAACAATAATGAAGTGGAATTGAAAGAGAGTTTCGCGGAAATTCTGAAGGCCTCTATGGCAGAGTTCAATCAGTTAGAAATCGTCGAAGATACGACATTAGATTTTCAAGAACCGTTTAGAGATGTCATAGTAGAACCTGTCGAAGATAATGACATCGAATGGGGTCTTGGAGAATCTCCATTAAGCCCTGAAACGTGTACTGACGATGAAGAAGATTTGAGCTACGACTACAAACAAAGAGCTGTTGAGTACTGGAGAAGTGCAAAAACGAAACAAAATAGGAAAATAGAAACAGTCCAAAACCGATTTAAACTCGTTAAATCTGTGCGCCAATTAAGGCGCTGGGCTCAACAAATTAATAAAGGCGGAACTTACAAGGAAAAATTGTCGCGCATTTCTGAATATACAATCGATAATTTAAAAAGCGCCATAGAAGCAGGTCTCATTGTACACGATATCGATCTTCGGAGATGGGCATTACAAGCCCAAAAATTGATTGGGCATGAGAATTTGCGTTTCAGGGCTTCGCCAACATGGATAAAAAAGTTTAAAAAAGTTCATCGAATAACAAGTAGAAAAATAAATAAATTCGTGACAAGAAAGACTCTCGAATCAAAGGACATATTACAAAACGATGCTAATAAATTTGTCTCCGCAGTTCAATTGAAAATTGAGGAATATGGCTTGGAAAATATTTATAATTCTGATCAAAGTGGTTTCCAATTAGAAGTCCATTCAGGGCGAACGTTAACAGAAGAAGGTACAAAACAAGTAGAATGCCTTGTACAATCCGTTTCAGCGACAACCCATAGCTACACCATCCAGCCGACAATATCAGCAGCAGGAAAATTGTTGTCACCTCTTCTGATAATTTTAAAAGAGCCATCCAGGCGGTTGGGGCCAATCGTAGAACGAACCATTTTTCGACCTCCCAATGTTTTTATAAGTGTTTCAAAATCTGGCAAGGCTACATCAGGTACGTTGGTATGTAATATTCAAATATAAAAATAGATGTGCTATTAATTTTTACATATTGATTTATAGAACATTTCAAAGTATGGCTTCAAGAAGTGTTCTTCCCAAATGTCGGTGAGAAAAGTGTGCTTTTAATAGACTCATGGAGTGGACATTGCCCTAGTGTTGTCACGGAAGTTACACCACATAACAAAGAAATTGTTACAATGATCATACCGAAAGGAACAACAGGGAATATCCAGCCACTTGATGTCTTCGGATTTAGAATTTGGAAAAATTATGTCAGACATTTTTCAGACAGTGTCATGTTACTTGATTATGATTTAAGTCTACATTTACGAAATAATATAATCAAGCTGCAATCTCTAGTACATAATCAATTATCATCTCCGAGGTACGAAAATTTATTTCGATATGCCTGGTTCAAAAGTGGGTACATAGAAGAACGACCTGAGCATTTCGAAAATCCCGTTGAATTCGCTTTTGGTATGTCATCTCAAACACAATGTGAAATTGAAGGCTGCACAAATGTGGCTGTAGTAAGATGTTCATGGTGTAAAAAGTCACTTTGTTTCAAACATTTCTTCGAAGAACATCATTACTGTTCAAAATATAATCATTAAGTTCAGGAATGATAATTGAAACGAAAATTTGAATTGGAATCTATTTTTACTACATGAAAGATTTTAGCGCCTATGTATAACCTATATATATATATTTGTGTACAGACCATGTGTATACAAAAATAAAAAATCGTGAAGCTCACGACCACCGAAGATGTAGGAGTACTCAATTTTTCATATAATTAAAAAGCCGATGTACATGCGAAATAAATATTATTTAGCATATAAGTCGATACGCAATGATAATGAGACCAATTGAATTGAATTTTATCATTTAAGTGCGTAAAATGAAATTTGAGATTTTAGGGGTGTTTTACCCGCTTAATTTTTTTTATTGGAAAAATCTAGACACATTCACTATAATTTTTTTTTGCTTTTCAAAATGTTGGTTTTTCCATTGAAATCGAATGACAATTTTTCTTTTATACAAAAAATTATGAATGTCAGGGGGTGGTTCACCCCCCTGCAGTAAGTAAGGGTGCATAAGAAGTTGAACATTATATACAGGTTATTTGACGTGAAAAACGTTTTGCAATTGGTTTCGTTACGATCGGTTGAGTGCTTCTATATGAAACACTCTACCAGATGCAAAACATGCCCAACTTTGGGGGTTGATTTCACGCCTTAAAAATAATTTTGAGCCAATAAAAATAATAGGTGGTCTTATTTTTCGATAAGCTACATTTTATAAAAAAAATATTGAAATCGGAAGGGGACAGTGCTCAAAATGAAATTTGACATTTTAAGGGTGTTTTACCCCCTTAATTTTTTTAATCTGAGAAAAACCCAAAAATACGTCAATTTTATTTTTTTTGCTCTGCAAAATGGCGTTTGTTTTATTGAAATCGGATTGCAAGTTTTTTTTATACAAAAGAATTCTGGATATTCGGGGGTGAATCATCCCCATGTAATAGGGGTGCATAAGAAGTTGAACATTATATACAGGTTATTTGACGTGAAAAACGTTTTGCAATTGGTTTCGTTACGATCGGTTAAGTGCTTCTATATGAAACACTCTACCAGATGCAAAACATGCTCAACTTTGGGGGTCGATTTCACCCCTTAAAAATAACTTTAAGCCGATAAAAAAAATTACGTGTCTCTTAATTTTCGATGGACTATAACATATATAAAAATTATCAAAATCGGAGGGGGACACCAAAGTACCTTTCCTTGTAAGAGATGGCCTCTCACAGATCTGGAAAACGCATGACCCGCTAAAGCTTTATCTGCTGACAAGTCTGCATATATAGTGCAAAACACTTCTTTGAGACCGCTACCTGCCGTTATATTGCCAATTGAACCAAGAAACGACATTAGCAGATGAAACCCGCCTAAACGTAGAATAACTGAGCGTACATTGTGGAGATCGTTATCAGGATCAACAGAAGCAACAATTTCACTAGCTTTCATGTACAGAGGTAAGTCGAACGTGACAAAACAGTGCTTTTGATTATTTTTGTTTGCTCTCTGCCTAGCATCTATCAAAGCGGTTAAAATGGTGGTATGGTCACTTGGCGGTGCTTTAATGAACGGCAATGCTATTACTCTTGTTGTACAAAAATCTCTGTTAAAAGCATGGTTTTTATTCATAAATCCATGTCAATTTGCTGTATTTTGTGGTGCGGTAAGCTTGCCGTAAAAATATAACAAATCAATCGTTTCAATTTGAATCGTGAAATCAATATGGTCCATTTCTTTCCAATTATTCATAATCACACTATCCAATTTGAATGGCTTATTATTTTTGAAATCAGTCAGCGGAAGAAAACCATACGTGCCGCTGGTGCTCGACGATAACGCTCCTTTTAAGCGAGGGATACTGTTTTCAAATGACACGGAGGTTGATGGAGTCACACACATTATAACACCCATACAATGAAAGGTATTTTTACCGTCAATCGTAGCTGTATTATGATCAGCATTATCATAAACAAACTGCAAGTATGTGTCGGAAACGAAATCGAAATTTGGCGGACAATTTATAAGCGAATTTTCGAATTGGACGGTCTCGGACCTATATTATGTAACAGTGCCTGCATTTAATGCCTGGACATGCTAAAATACTACCACTCTGTGAAGTTGCCATCATCGGTCGATTTTCGACCGAATTTCAGATTGATGTGTCACGAGTCATTCCTAACCCGTGAGGCGATATAACCTCGTGAAGAAATGATAGCGCTTAGGCGTCGCAACTGCAGCGTGAAGGCAGACACCCAAAATAGTTGAAAGGATGAAAATTATGAATGCGAAATTAGGAAAAGAGAACATACAGAACCCGTTTCAGAATAAATATAAAACATAAATACGATAAGTAATAATATCCGGAATAACAATAATGATGCACTAAAAAGTGGAGAATAAATAAATTGAAAGCATACACAGAACATTTTCTTATTCTAACGATACTTTTACAGACACTGCCGAAAATATAGAAATAGAAATTAGACATTAATTTACTGTAAAACAACGTTGAAAGCAATGATTTTTTTAACATATGCAAATTAAAGGACTGACCGACCGGCAACTACAAATGCATTCATTTGCAGCTTAATGATTTCGAATTTGATAATAGATTACAACTCATTCAATATTGAAATATTCGAAATTCCAATTGACGCGTATGGAACAATAAATTTACTGCTAATCCAGATGAATCTAATGTAAGAGATGATGACATGTGAGTATTTTGACTGTTCAGTTCTCAAAACGACGTCTATCATCAGTTGATTCATGTGTCTTGGCGTAATGAAAACTTTATCAATATTTTTTACTTTTTACTGTAGTCTCGTAGATGATACAACCATACTCGGCCCGTAAACGAAATGAATCCAATGGTGAGTGCAATGGTTTTTGCAAGCCTTGAGCATACTAAAACCAGTTTACCTGCGTTGGTTCTTGGATTCATTTGGAGCTCCAACATAAAATGTGATGACCTGTAATTATTTTGATCGGTTTATGTTCAGAATTATGTCAGTAATTGCTGGAATCATTTGTCGTTGAGCATTCAGAAAAAATCTCATCCCAATCGAGTAAATGATACCCAGAACTTTTTAAGAAAAAAAAAAATGAATCCAACGTTAGAGTTAATGGTCTCAGCGAAACATGCTCCTTCAGGAACTGGATCATCTGCTCTTGGAGTTGGATTCGTTCGCAGCTTAATGAAAATTCAAGTTGATACTGAATTAGAACACATTCATTTTGGTAATATTCGAGTTTCAAATCGACAGATACGAAATAACGAAATTCTTGGTTATCCAGATGAATCTGATCTATAAGGTGATGACATCCATTTATTTTGTCTGTTCAGTATACGAAAAAGGTCTGCTATGAGTGGATTCATCTGCCATAGCGCAATACAATTTCTTTTCTATCCTAAATTTTGCACAGTCTTGTTAATGATACGACGCCACTCGGTACACAGAATGAATGAATCCAATGTTGAGTTCAATAGTTTTTGCAAGCCTTCAGCATATTAAAACCAGTTTACATACATTGGTACTTGGATTCATTTGGAGCTTTATAAAAATTTACATCAATATCGAATTTCATCACATTCATTGTTGTATTCTCGAGCGACACTTTTGAGTAATCGAATTCTATATTTCCCAGATGAATCCAACATAAAATATGATGACCTGCAATTATTTTGATCGGTTTATCTTGAAAATTATGTCAGCAATTGCTGGAATCATCTGTTGTCGAGCACTCAGAAAAAATCTCATCGTTTCACAGCTCGTATCGCAATCGAGTAAATGATACCCTTGATGATGACCCTTTTAACAAAAGAAAAAATGAAAATGAAAAAATTCATTTAGTTTTTTCATTGTCATTAAAGAGATAATCATTGTCAAGGACTAGTATGAAAAATCGTTTTTTCCGATTTCGCTTATTTCCATTTTGTTGAATGACTCGGTGCCTTGAACACAGCTTACAATAGATAAATTTATCTGATGAATTCCACATATGTGCAGATCGCCCAAGTGATCGGTTGTAATAGGAAAACTGTTAGTTTGTGGATCAGAAGTCACGCTGAAGGCGGCGCGAATGCACTGGCCGATCACCGCAAAAATAATAAGAGGCCTCTAAAAACCACCCCTGAACAAGATGTTCAGTTGTACCAATTTGTAGAGGAGAATCCTTTCACCACGATTCCCGAAGCATTAGAAGTGACGGGCATACCGATATGTGTCAAAACGACTCTAAGTCGCTTGAAAAATGTCGGTGTTACCGCCCATCGGCCGGTGAAGAAAACTCCCCTTACTGAAAACCATCGTCAGCAGAGAATAATTTTTGCTGAAGAACATTTGTTGTGGACTCCTGAACAGTGGGCTACCGTTATCTGGTCTGACGAGAAGGTATAAGTTGGTCTAAACTATGTAACTAATAAAAAATAATTTTTCATAACCAATTTTTCCGAGTACGGAGTAAAACAATAATTATAGAATATGCATTCTTCAAAAAGCTATCCAAATTTCGAATGGATCCCGATTGAGCGACTAAATTTCCTTACTCTATCACCCCGGTATGTTTAGAAGCATCAATTATTTCATAACGATCTCTCCCCCAATAGGTTTTTACTTCCTCGGCAGATGGGCGTCGGTAGGTCTATCGCCCGCGTGCTAAAGCGTTTGAATCTGACGAAAGGTATCTCGTTGAGAAGCAATGGAGTGGCAGGATATCTGCTGGCTTCTGGGGGTGAATGTCTGCTGAGGGGGCAATGATTTTATGCGAAATCCCATCACGCATGAATTCCGCGGACTATGTTCAAGTCTTGGAGAACACCATGCTCCCATGCGCTAGGGCTCGCTTCCCCATAGATCAACATCCGACGATCCACTTCATGCAAGACAACAGGGCAGTCCACACGTCACGAGCAACAATGGCCTGGTTCCGTGACCATCCGGAAGTAGAGCTGCTAGACTGGCCCAGCAAGTCCCCGGACTTAAACCCGATCGAGAACCTCTGGAGTAATATGTTCCTTCAGCACCTGCTTGGCTACTTGAATTCACAGATCTATTTTCTTCAATTTAGGGCTAACTTCAGTTTCCTTTAGTTTGTTGGTTAAGCAGGTTTCAATTATTACATTCGAGAATACAACGTGCAGTCCGTGATTAATATTGAAATTCGTCTTCATCCATTTTTTATCTTCGTTATAGTTAAGATATTAACCTCCAGGCGGCCGGCATTTATGAATATTCCTTGAGGTGATGCCGATCGACATCATCCCGGCCGCCTAGAGGTTAATGAGCACGGTGTAATGTTCCTCTTCATTCGAGGTTTTTTTAGCCCCTGTCAAATTTAATAAAATTGGAAGCCTTTCCCAACTATAGAAAAATACTTCGGCCAGCAAACTTCATGAAACTTAGACTGTTAACTGTCTGTAGACCAGGGTTACAAATAATGCATTATTTTTTTTTAATGCATTATCATTTTCATTAACCATTAAAATTAAATGATTAGTGGAAAATATTTCTATTAACCATTAAAATTAAATGGTTAATGAAAAATATTTCCATTAACCATTTATTTAAATGGTTATAACGGAAATTATTTCCAATAACGATTAAAATTAAATAGTTAATAGAAAATATTTCCATTGACCATTAAAATTAAATGGTGAATGGAAACTATTTCCATTAACCATTTAAATTAAATGATTAATGGAAATATTTTCGATTAATCATTTAATTTTAATGGTCAATTAAAATATTTTCCATTAATCATTTAATTAAATGGTTAATGGAAATATTTTCCATTAACTATTTAATTAAAATTAAATAATAGTAATGGAGGTTTCCTCGGTTACTGGTACCGGCAGTAGTTTCGGCTTGGGTCGAAATGACCCGATGGTAGTAATCGAGGCTCACTCGTTTACCAGAAGCAGTACCAGTTTTGATCTGGGTCAAAATGACCCTATGGCAGTAACCGAGATTTTCTCGGTTACAAATAGCGCGAGCGGTTTTGGTCTGAGTTAAACTGACTCAATGGTAATAATCCATGATTTCTCGTTTACTAGTAGCGGGAATGGTTTTATTCTGGGTCAAAATGACCCGATGGTAGTAACCGTGGTTTTCTCGGTTACTAGTAGCGGGAACGGTTTTATTCTGGGTCAAAATGACCGAATGGCAGTAACCGTGGTTTTCTCGGTTACTAGTAGCGGGAATGGTTTTATTCTGGGTCAAAATGACCCAATAGCAGTAACCGTGGTTTCCTCGGTTACTAGTAGCGGGAATAGTTTTATTCTGGGTAAAAACGACCCAATGGCAGTAACCGTGGTTTTCTCGTTTACTAGTCGCGGGAGTGGTTTTAGTCTGGGTCGAAATGACCCAATGATACTAACCGAAATTTTCTCGGTTACTAGTAGCGGGAACGGTTTTATTCTGGGTCAAAAAGACCCAATGGTAGTAACGGACCTTTTTTCGGTTACTACACTGAGAAAAGAAATTTGTTGAATCAACAAATTATGGCGAACAAAATGAAATTCGTTAACTCAATAAAAATTTGGTTAATTCAATCACTTAATTTGCTGGCTCAAATAAATATTGCGAATTACGATGAAAATATTGATGAATCAACAAAATTTTTTGTTGAATTAACAAATTTCATTTTGTTCGCCACAATTTGTTGATTCAACAAAAAATTTGTTGAAACAACAAATTTCTTTTCTCAGTGTAGTAGCGGGAACCGTGTTACGTTGGGTCAGAATGACCCTGTGGTAGTAACTGAAGTTTTCTCGGTTATAAGTAGCGAGAGCAGTTTTGGTCTGGGTCAAAATGACCCAAAGGTAGTATCCGAGGTTTTCTCGGTTACTAGTAACGGGAACGGTTTTATTCTGGGTCAAAATGACCCAATGGCGGTAACCATGGTTTTCTCGGTTACTAGTGGCGGGAGTGGTTTTAGTTTGGGTCAAAATCACTCAGTGGGAGTAATCGAGGTTTTCTCGATTACTAGTGGCGGGGATGGTTTTGGTCTGGTTCAAGTAGACCCAGTGCGTAAATTTTTATTGTCCTTTTACGTACTTGAAAAAATGCTCTCATCACGGTGATTGTGACGAATAATAAGGGGGGAAAATTATTGGAGTATTATATACACGTTATTATCTCACTTTTCTAATGACTAGGTGTTCTCTTCGACTACATATCTATGAGAATTCATCCCGCACTTATATGAACTTCTATATATGTACGCAAAACGATTTTGATGCGTAGTGCTATGCTCGCACAATTTACGTCTAAATCATAGAGTCGGTCTAGGAGCTTAACACAGAACATAATCAATTTCTTCCATTGCTTTGTCTACCCTGTATCCGTCTCAATTTTTTTCGTCGACTACACCGCGGGCCGAGGGCAGTTGAGTGATTAGAACCCGAGGGAAAGGAGGAATTGAAAATCAAGAAAAGAGAACGATTAAATTTTAAAAAAGGTGAGAAGACCGGCCATTGATTTAGGGCCAAGGTGCGTAAAAGAGTAACGAGAGAGAGAGAGAGCGAGAGAGAGAGTTTTTCTTGAGTTTGACGTAAGAAATATTCTTTATTCTGTGAAATAGTAGTAAAATATTTTAAATGCACTGGTCCAGACGCGGGTTTTTTTCCACCGAACTATTTTTGAGGTGATTTTACGTAACTAAGAAAACCTTGGTTACTACCGTTGGGTTATTTCAAACCGGAATAAAACCGCTTCTGCTACTAGTAACCGAGAAAACCTCGGTTGTTACCATTGGATCATTTGGACCCAGAATAAATCCGCTTGTGCTACTAGTAACCGAAAAAACTTCGATTACTATCATTGGTTCATTTTGACCAGAACAAAACCACTCCCGCCACTAGTAACCGAGAAAACCACGGTTTCTACCATTGGATCATTTCGACCCAGAATAGAACCGTTCCCACTACTAGTAACCGAAAAAACTTGGGTTACTACAATTGGGTAATTTTGACCCAGAATAAAACCGTTCCCGCTACTAGTAACCGATAAAACCACGGTTACCGTCATTGGGTCATTTTGACCCAGAATAAAACCGTTCCCGCTACTAGTAACTGAGAAAACCACGGTTACTGCCATTGGGTCATTTTGACCCAGAATAAAACCGTTCCCGCTACTAGTAACTGAGAAAACCTCGGTTACTACCATTGGGTCTTTTTGACCCAAGAATAAAACCGTTCCCGCGACTAGTAACCGAGAAAACGTCGGTTACTACCATTGCGTCATTTTGATCCAATCTAAAACCACCCCCGCCACTACCCAGATAGAAATTCGTGCAGTCGGCATTAAGAATACTGTGACGTGCAGTCACCGTGCCGTCACTGTGCCACAAATCGGCTATCAGGGTAGCAACCGAAAAAACCACGGTTACTACCATCGGGTCATTTTGACCCAGAATAAAATCATTCCCGCTACTAATAAACGAGAAAACCTCGGGTACTACTATTGGGTTATTTTCACCCAGAATAAAACGGTTTCCACTACTGGTAACCGAGAAAAGCACGGTTAGTACCATTGGGTCATTTTGACTCAGAATAAAACCGTTCCCGCTACTTGTAATCGAGAAAACCACGGTTACTGCCGTTGGGTCATTTTGACCCAGAATAAAACCATTCCTGCTACTAGTAAACGAGAAAACCTCGTTTATTACCATTGGGTCATTTTGGCCCAGAATAAAACGGTTTCCACTACTAGTAACCGAGAAAACCATGGTTACTACCATTGGGTCATTTTGATCCAGAATAAAAACCGTTCCCGCTATTAGTAACCGAGAAAACCTCGATTACTACCATTGGGTCTTTTTGACCTAGAATAAAACCACTCCCGCCATTAGTAACCGGGAAAACCGCGGTTACTACTATTGGGTCATTTTGATTCAACCTAAAACCACTCCCGCTACTAGTAACCGAAACAACCACGGTTACTACCATCGGGTCATTTTGACCGAGAATAAAACCATTCCCGCTACTAGTAAACGAGAAAACCTCGGTTATTACCATTGGGTTATTTTGACCCAGAATAAAACGGTTTCCACTACTAGTAACTGAGAAAACCACGGTTACTACCATTGGGTCATTTTGACCTAGAATATAACCGTTCCCGCTACTAGTAACCGAGAAAACCTCGGTTACTACCATTGGGTCATTTTAACTCAGAACAAAATCGGTCCCATTACTAGTAATCAAGATGACTGTGTTTACTACCATTGGGTCATTTTGACCCAGAATAAAACCTCTCACGGTACTTGTAACCGAGAAAACCTCGGTTACTACCAGAGGGTCATTTTGACCCAGAACAAAACCTATCACGCTACTTGTAACTGAGAAAACCTCGGTTACTACCATAGGGTTATTTTGACCCAGCCAAAACTGGTACTGCTACTGGTAACCGAGGAAACCTCGATTACTATTATTTCATTTTAATGGTTAATGGAAAATATTTCCATTGGCCATTAAAATTAAATGATTAATGGAGAATATTTCCATTGACTATTAAAATTAAATAGTTAATGGAAAATATTTCCATTGACGATTAAAATTAAATGATTAATGGAAAATATTTCCATTGACTATTAAAATTAAATAGTTAATGGAAAATATTTCCATTGACCATTAAAATTAAATGATTAATAGAAAATATTTCCCTTGACCATTAAAATTAAATGGTTAATGGAAAATATTTCCATTAATCTTTTAATTTAAATAGTTAATGCAAATAATTTCCATTAACCATTTAATTTAAATGGCTAATGGAAATTATTTTCATTAATCATTTTAATTAAATGGTTAATGGAAAATATTTTCATTAAAAATTTCGCAACCCTGCTGTAGACTATGAAAATACTGAGTTTGTTTGAGGATCCCCTTCAATTGACACTCGGCGAGTTTGACATAATTCGATGCGATGATCCATGTTTCTATTGACATAAATATTTGATAGTTTGTTGCTCTGATATTTAACACTTAACTTTCATATTTTTTTCCTGTCCGTGCAAAATGTTGAAGTATGAACTTTTCCAAATCGAATAGGTGTGATGGTCCGAGAATGGGTGTCTGGACAGGATCGAAACAGAGAAGCTCTCACGGCTCACGTCAACCGTGTTTGGGCTGAAATCCAGGGGAGACAAGATCTGTGCTCGAACTTGGTAAATTCTATGTCGAATAGAATGCAAGCCGTTATCGACAACGATGGATATTGGGTCTCGTATTAAACGCAGCTTTTCTGCATTTCGTTTTTTGTTTACAATTAAACTTATCGAGTAAACAATTACACGAATTGTTTCCAATAATTTTTCATGTATTTTTCATTTAGTTCATTTCATGTAGTTTGTATTATTCAGGCTGCACTGAGCAACGCATATTTTTTTTATTATATTTTAAGAAGACGAAAAAATTTGTCAATATGATACATGTTTTACAAAATACGAAGGAAAAAAAACTTTTTTGGCCTTCCGAAGGCCAAAAACAGCAGGCAATCGATATTCATATCGGATTCGTTTGGATAAGCAGGAAATCGTTCATTCCATAGATGTCAATTTCCAAATTCGTATATTCAAGGAAAAAGTGTTGCTGCTTTTCATCATATAGAAGTTTCACTATAACTGATAGCCCAGGTATAGAATGCGCCAACTTTATACAAACCACTGCCTCCAACTTTCAATTAATTTATTTTGCAGATGAATGGAATGACATTAGTCTCAACAATTATTGTGATTGTTTTGGGAATAAGATTTATCTGTTACGTTATTTATTCATTATTAAAACCAACACAACAACAGGAACAAGAAAAGTGTAAAAGGAAAAATGGCAGAAGAACAGTAATGAAGAAACATTTTTTATTCGTCCACATTTTTTTATCATGTGTTGAGGCGTTCCAATTCCGTTTTACGCCGTCTTTTAGTTTGTACAAAGCCGAGAAGTGCTTCTTCCTCATTCCCATAATATGCTCGTGTCACGAGCTCGGAATTCTATAACAAAAAGTTATAACGTTCATCTGACTCCTTATCTTTTTCCTCTTACTGCTTTCTGTTGTTCATTTCTGATCGTAATATGGCTTCATTTTATTATTATTATTATTTTATATTCGTTTTCGGCTTTTTTAATACATACAAAGCCAGCTATGTGTATGGACGGAGAAAATAGTTATGCACAAATATTTTTCTCAACACCCAGACTCGCAACATCATTATTCCTTTTTATATTACTGATAATATGTAGTTTTTTTGATAGTGTAATCATCGAGCCTATCGGTGCGGCAGAGAGCATGAGGAACGGTCCAGTGCCCATAATAGAAAATAAAGGTGAGCCGAGTGGGCTCAATCTCGGGATTCTCGCCATCTGAGTCACGAGCGCTAACCACTGCACCACAGCTAGCTCTCTCTTACAATTATATATATATATATATATATATATATATATATATATTCTCCCTCTTACGAATCGTCTATTCAAATAGAATACTGCTCTGTCACATTAAAATTGTGATAAATTTCCATACTTTTTTTTGCCTGAGTACTTGGATATAAATTAAATATGAATGAACCTCTCGATTCCCTCACGTTGATTTTTGTATCAGTTTGTAGCTTATAGGATGTCTAATAATTCAATGGATTTTTAATTCTTCAACTAACACTAAATATGATTACCTCGGCATTTTTTTCTTGCGGCTTTGAATTTTCGGCTCCAACTGCTCCTACTTCATCTCTGCGATCAATAATAATAATAAAAAAAATGTTTTACGTGATTAAGATAAAATTTACAATCCTCTTGAATATTATCAGATAATTTGTATCAAATTCATAATGAAATCTGACCCATTGGGGAAAAAATGTTTCGTAAATAATTACCCAAGAGTTGCGATTCCGCACTCCGCCATTGAGAGCAGCTCCATTCGAGCCGCCAACCCAATTTCGAAGAAAGATGAACTGTAAGAAAAATTCATTTTGAACTTATTACAATTAACAGCAATATACGGCAACATTTTCGACAGTTCTCGAAAATAGTTGGAATGCGGTTCTCGGAGTAAAGAGTCTGAAGCGAACTTTATACAACAAGTGTGAGAAAAAATCTCATAGTGCGATCGTTAAGACCTTACATACGTCCAGAATTTTCAAAAAAATCGATTTTTTTTTTACAGATTATTATTCTCTATAGTTTTAGGCGTATTTCTGTGTAAGTCGATTGTACAAATTCCCCATAGATCGAAAGTTATTATAGAAAACGTGACTGCCCAACGAGAGTCTGATGCGCGCAGGTAGATGTCCCTTGTTTGAGGCAGCTGGCCTTTACCCTCGGAGCCTTTTAGCGTATCGATTCTTTTGTTATCCTACGGTATGTATAGGAATGTTTATAAAGCATTATGAGAATATATTCAGATTTCTGAAATGGAAGGTTAGTTCTCTTTAATCGTTCGAAGCGAGCAGTTGTGTGTCGTATTTAGTTGATATAGCTACCAATGTTGCTGTATGTACTTTTAATGATGGGGCAGAGGCTTTATTAAGCATAGAAAGATTGCTTGGAATAACAATTGGATACGAGGGGTACCACTATTGTCTTGGAGAAAATACGAACCGGCTAAAACACGCACGAATCAATGCTACTAAAGCAACAAAAGAGGCCAGAACAACTCGTCGATTGGAAAAAAATAAACAACAACAATTGTTTACCGACAAGGAAGGCATACAATATGAAGCTGGAATAGGAGATTAAACGTAAGTTAAAAAAATAAATTAAAAAATTCATAAAGTTCTTGCTTTAGCTGCGCACGACCTCGAGCGAAACGCACTTGAAACTTTAAATGCATTTTTCTCAAAACTACTTTTTCTGGCACGGTCTGCATGATAACTCATACAGTTTTTAATATTTTTTGATGTTTTTTTTTTAATATTCGAAATTGTTTTCTCTATAGTCTGTAGGGTCGGATTTTTGATGTTGCGAATAAAAAATTTTATGAACATAATTAAAGTGTGACATTTATGACACAAAATGCACACTTTTTTTTAAACTGCCGTAAATTGCCAAAATTTTTCGAATTTCAAAAATCCGGCTCGACAGACTATAACTACAACTTTATTTTACAAGAATTTTTTTACGTTTTGCAGATCCATCAGCATTTCAAGAAGAAATGATGCAGACCGTGGAGCAACTTTTTTTTCATAGTGCTTCGGGAAACGTGATTTTTTATGTTGTAAATTTGAAAAAAAAATGAAATAAATTTTTTTATAAAGTTTAAATACTAATAAACAATGTGTAAAAATTATTTTTATTAATTTCTATTGCTATCTCTTCTAAAAACAGTTTTTCTTTTAGCGCATTTTAGACGCTGCTGGACGTATGTAAGGCCTTAAAGCTGTAGTGTAATAATTCTGCAGTATATCAATATCCATCTTTGTAGTTAAACGGTATCTTTAAAATATAAATATTCACTTACTATTCACAATCTTCTCTTCTATGCGTTCGTATTTTATTTTTCTGTATAAAATTATCCAAAACAGATCGATTCCGATCGATAAACTTCCGAATGTAATCACGTCTGTGATGTGATTGCGGCTTTGAATATATAAAGCGCAGTAAATTGTCCAAGCGATGCAAACCGATGTTCTGAATGGTGTCCTCTTCTTCAAATGTTTCTGCTAGCCCAACTACTAAACGGCCAAAAATTTTTGGCACGTTAGAAATATTTTTCTCGTATTTTGTTACCACTCCTCGGATGTATCCTGTCATTTTGACTGACACGATTACTCAAGGTGAACTTAGCGTCAGTTGACATCCCTTTTGATTGTTTTCGGAGTGAAACTTCTATAGCGAGGGTCAATCCGTTTCGGGATGCGACAAATATGAATCACGGAATACTTCATTCAGGAATCGGAGCTACGAGCATAGCTAATAGCTGAAAATTTTGACTAAAAATTAAAAAAAATAAAAAATTTCCATCAAAACTTGATCTCAGAACTTCGTGCTTACGAGATTGGCACGCTATCATCTTCATTACGATAAGACAGATGTATCCACTCATAGTAGATGTTTTTTCGGTTTGGACCGAGTGGCGTTGTATCATTTACAAGACTATGTGGAAAAGTTAGGATAGAACAAAAATTGCATTGCGCTACGGCAGATGAATCCACTCATAGTAGACGTTTTTTCGTATATTGAACAGACAAAATAAGTGGATGTTATCACCTTTTAGATCAGATTCATCTGAATAACCAAGAATTTCGTTATTTCGTATCTGTCGATTTGAAACTCGAATATTACCAAAATGAATGTGTTCTAATTCAGTATCAACTTGAATTTTCGTTAAGCTGCAAACGAATCCAACTGCAAGAGTAGATGATCCAGTTCCTAAAAGAACATGTTTCGCAGAGACCATTAACTGTAATGTTGGGTTCATTTTTTTTCTTAAAAGGTTCTGGGTATCATTTACTCGATTGCGATACGAGCTGTGAAACGATGAGATTTTTTCTGAATGCTCGACAACAGATGATTCCAGCAATTACTGATATAATTTTGAAGATAAACCGATTAAAATAATTACAGGTCATCATATTTTATGTTGGATTCATCTGGGAAATATAGAATTCGATTACTCCAAAGTGTCGCTCGAGAATGCAACAATGAATGTGATGAAATTCTATATTGATGTGAATTTTTATAAGGCTCCAAATTAATCCAAGTACCAACGTAGGTAAGCTGATTTTAGTATGCTCAAGGATTGCAAAAACGATTGCACTCAACATTGGATTCATTAATTCTGTCGACCGAGTGGCGTCGTATCATTTACAAGACTGTGTGCAAAAGTTAGGATAGAAAAAAAAATTGCATTGCGCTATGGCAGATTAATCCACTCATAGTAGACGTTTTTTCGTATACTGAACAGACAAAATAAGTGGATGTCATCACCTTTTAGATCAGATTCATCTGGATAACCAAGAATTTCGTTACTTCGTATCTGTCGATTTGAAACTCGAATATTGCCAAAATGAATGTATTCTAATTCAGTATCAAATTAAATTTTCGTTAAGCTGCGAACGAATCCAACTGCAAGAGCAGATCATTCAGTTCATGAAGGAGCATGTTTCGCAAAGACCATTAACTCTAACGTTGGATTCATTTTTTTTTCTTAAAAGGTTCTGGGTATCATTTACTCGATTGCGATACCAGCTGTGAAATGATGAGATTTTTTCTGAATGTTCGACAACAGATGAGTCCAGCAATTACTGATATAATTTTGAAGATAAATCCATCAAAATAATTACAGGTCATCATATTTTATGTTGGATTCATCTGGGAAATATAGAATTCGATTACACCAAAGTGTCGCTCGAGAATGCAACAATGAATGTAATGAAATTCGATATTGATGTGAATTTTTATAAAGTTCCAAATGAATCCAAGTACCAACGTAGGTAAACTGGTTTTATTATGCTCAAGGCTTGCAAAAACCATTGCACTCAACATTGGATTCATTCACTCTGTGGATCGAGTGGCGTCGTATCATTTACAAGACTTTGTGCAAAAGTTAGGATAGGACAAAAATTACATTGCGCTATGGCAGATGAATCCACTCATAGTAGACGTTTTTTCGTATACTGAAGAGACAAAATAAGTGGATGTCATCACCTTTTAGATCAGATTCATCTGGAAAACCAAGAATTTCGTTATTTCGTATCTGTCGATTTGAAACTCGAATATTACCAAAATGAATGTGTTCTATTCAGTATCAACTTGAATTTTCGTTAAGCTGCGAACGAATCCAACTGCAAGAGCAGATGATCTAGTTCCTGAAGGAGCATGTTTCGCAGAGACCATTAATTCTAACGTCGGATTCATTTTTTTTTCTTAAAAGGTTCTGGGTATCATTTACTCGATTGCGATACGAGCTGTGAAATGATGAGATTTTTTCTGAATGCTCAACAACAGATGATTCCAGCAATTACTGATATAATTTTGAAGATAAATCCATCAAAATAATTATAGGTCATCATATTTTATGTTGGATTCATCTGAGAAATATAGAATTCGATTACACCAAAGTGTCGCTCGAGAATGCAAGAATGAATGTGATGAAATTCGATATTGATGTGAATTTTTATAAAGCTCCAAATGAATCCAAGTACCAACGTAGGTAAACTGGTTTTAGTATGCTGAAGGCTTGCAAAAACCATTGCACTCAACATTGGATTCATTCATTCTGTGGACCGAGCGGCGTCGTATCATTTACAAGACTGTGTGCAAAAGTTAGGATAGAAAAAAAATTGCATTGCGCTGTGGCAGATGAATCCACTCATAGTAGACGTTTTCTCGTATACTGAAGGGACAAAATAAGTGGATGGCATCACCTTTTAGACCAGATTCATCTGGAAAACGAAGAATTTCGTTATTTCGTATCTGTCGATTTGAAACTCAAATATTACCAAAATCAATGTGTTCTAATTCAGTATCAACTTGAATTTTCGTCAAGCTGCGAACGAATCCAACTGCAAAAGCAGATGATCTAGTTCCTGAAGGAGCATGTTTCGCAGAGACCATTAACTCTAACGTTGGATTCATTTTTTTTTTCTTAAAAGGTTCTGGGTATCATTTACTCGATTACGATACGAGCTGTGAAATGATAAGATTTTTTCTGATCGCTCGACAACAGATGATTCCAGTAATTACTGATATAATTTTGAAGATAAACCGATCAAAATAATTACAGGTTATCATATTTTATGTTGGATTCATCTGGGAAATGTAGAATTCGATTACTTCAAAGTGTCGCTCGAGAATGCAACAATGAATGTGATGAAATTCTATATTGATATGAATTTTTATAAAGCTCCAAATGAATCCAAGTACCAACGTAGGTAAACTGGTTTTAGTATGCTCAATGCTTGCAAAAACCATTGCACTCAACATTGGATTCACTTGGTTTATGGGCCGAGTATGGTTGTATCATCTACGAGACTACAGTAAAAAGTAAAAAAATATTGATAACGTTTTCATTGCGCCAAGACACATGAATCCACTGATGATAGACGTCGTTTTGAGAACTGAACGGTCAAAATACTCACATGTCATCATCTCTTACATTAGATTCATCTGGATTAGCAGTAAATTTATTGTTCCATACGCGTCAATTAGAAATTCGAATATTTCAACATTGAATGAGTTGTAATCTATTATCAAGTTCAAAATCATTAAGCTGCAAACGAATGCATTTGTAGTAGCCGGTCGGTTA
Source organism: Rhimphoctona megacephalus (assembly GCA_963989365.1). Taxonomy (NCBI): domain Eukaryota; kingdom Metazoa; phylum Arthropoda; class Insecta; order Hymenoptera; family Ichneumonidae; genus Rhimphoctona; species Rhimphoctona megacephalus. The sequence continues at coordinate 15,186,147 of OZ022418.1, read as the reverse complement.
GTCCTTTAATTTGCATACGTTAAAAAAATCATTGCTTTCAACGTTGTTTTACAGTAAATTAATGTCTAGTTTCTATTTCTATATTTTCGGCTGTGACTGTAAAAGTATCGTTACGTTACAATAAGAAAATGTTCCGTGTATGCTTTCAATTTATTTATTCTCCACTTTTGAGTGCATCATTATTGTTATTCGGGATATTATTACTCATCGTATTTATGTTTTATATTTATTCTGAAATTCTGTATGTTCTCTTTTTTCAATTTCGCATTCATAATTTTCATCCTTTCAACCATTTTGGGTGCCTGCCTTCACGCTGCAGTTGCGACGCCTAAGCGCTGTCATTTCTTCACGAGGTTATATCGCCTCACGGGTTAGGAATGACTCGTGACACATCAATCTGAAATTCGGTCGAAAATCGACCGATGATGGCAACTTCACAGAGTGGTAGTATTTTAGCATGTCCAGGCATTAAATGCAGGCACTGTAAGCAGTCGATGAGTCCTCTTGCAGCAAATTTTGTGTGCATCATGCACGAAAGCCCTAATAGAATAGGCGAAGCAAATGATCGCGGTCTAACGGAAGACATTAAAGTATGGGCTGCAGTAACAATTTTATTCTCCCATTTAGCCCAAGACCCATTTTTCGGAGTGCATTTATGCGTTATAATTAAATTATCGAGAAATAATTTTAACGTTTCTGGAATGCCTTCAGCAACGTTATTGACAAAATCAGTTGGCGAATTATAATTGTCTGTATCATATTTCATTGCTCGGATGTCCTGCAAAATAATATGGGCGGCCAACTCGACTATTCTTAATTTTTCTTCTTTCTCATCAGTCTTACGATTGGAATACCAATTTTCTTCAAGGGTTTTTCCCAACGTTTGCTTGAAGCAGATGAACCGATCACGAATTGTTGCATGAATTACTATTTCATCGTCGAAGTGCTGTTTCAAAAGTTGCTCAATTCTATCGAGTCGGGGTACATCAGTTTCCCCGTGTTTACTCATATATTCTTGTATGATCGCTTTCAATGAAAACTGACACTCTTCGCTATTTTTCACGATGTAATTATTAATGAAAGATAACAAATCAGTCATATCGTCGCTAATAGGTCTTCCGTGAATATTATTTGTACGATATTGATGAAATGTGCACAAACATTTTTGATGATACGATACGTTATTATCAATATAGTAATTATCATCTTTGTTTCGTAATGGATCTAAACGCGAAGATATTAATTTGTTAGTTTCAGTTTTCGGATAAACTTCTAATTGCGCAATGGCATTATCAATAGTGTTCTGTTTTGTTACACGGCGGCACCTTTGTCTATTGTTGAACGAGGTACTTGAACAAAAAAAAACAGTTCGTCGCCTAATCGAACGTGCGTCCATCTTGACTCCGTTTCCGATTTTTTCACCATGTTTCTACCGATTCCTTCAACGCTATTTTTATATTCGATTCCCGTGAATACATGGTTTGACAGGTTTTATGTACGGTTACCTCTTGCAATTTTTGCAGCTTGAAATGTTTCCCATCTTTCCGTTTAATACTTGCTTGTATTAATCTATTGACAGCTCGTTCTTTTACCACGCAGGACTTGGAGGGTTCAGCGAGCTTGTCGCAAAGAAAACAGTTATCACTGCTATCTTCCCACATCTCATCACCTTCTTTATCTGATGCATTTTCGTCATGCCTGAAAAAAAGTGCTCATGAAATATACAAAGCTCAAATACATATGAAGATGTTACGTATTTTTGAACTAAAATCATTGCAATCATATTTACCTTGCATCAGCCGATGTAGATGCTTCTTTCAGATCGTATTCATTTGGAGACTCCATGACAACAGTTGTTTGGGTTGTTTTATATCATGCACTGGTCAGCTGGTCATTTAGAGAAAATGCTGAACCTTTATACGATTTTTACGTTATAATTTTTGCAATAATATTCACGATTTCCGTTACTCAAAATAGTTTAAAGGTGACGGATAATCCACCAAACCTCAGCTCGAATTTTCGAAATTGAAAGTTTTCGATGTGGTTTGACCGATAACAAAAAGGCTCTGTCAGCGTACGCACGACGATTGCCAAAATCCGCTGACTGAAGCTTTTTGTAATCGATGAAACCGGGTAGAAAAATATCAATTTCGGAAATTGCCATTATCTCTAGCACTCAGAGAGGCGGGATACTGAATGGAGCATCAACTTAAATTACATGCGCACATAACAAAAATTTTAAACTCACTTCGTACAATAACTCCACAATTTTGATGCACTTAAAATAGTTTAAATCACACTGAACTCAAACGGGTTACTCACAAAAATTGTTTATCAAAGATACAGCTATAATACTTGTAGCGTGTACGAAGGCTACGTGCCAACTAAATGAATATGGTCGAAAAAACCGTTGGCGTCGCTTCGCCTTTCCGCCTTAGCCTAAAAACTTCTCGAAAATTCGCATCCACGATCTTTATAACCTCACTAGCTTTTATCCGCGACTTCACTCGCGGCTTAGTATAGCTTAGGCTATTGTATTAAGTGTAATAAGTCAGAATAATAAGTGCTGAATAGTACATACATAGGAAACGTACATGTTTCCGGGATAAAAATTTTTTTATGTGTGTTGATCCATGTTAACACAAATTTATAAACCAAATTTAATAAAAATCCGTTCAGCCGTTTTAGCATGAAGAGGTAATTACAGAATTACGCTCCAGATCTATCCTACAGGAATCGTACATTTTTCCGGGATAAAAATTATCTTGTGTGTTATTTGAAGACCTAAAAAACCTTCATACCAAATTTCATGAATATCCATTCAGCCGTTTTAGCATTAAGAGGTAATTACAGAATTACGCTTCAGATCTATCCCACAGGAATCGTTAATATTTCCGCGATAAAAAGTATCCTGTTTGTTATTCCAATACCTAAGACACCTTCATACCAAATTTCATCAAAATTCGTTCAGCCGTTTTTAAATGAAGAGGTAATTATAGAATTACGCTCCACGTGTATTCCACAGGAACCGTTAATTTTTCCAGAATAAAAAGTAGCCTACGTCACTCTTCGGCCCATAAACTCTTTTAAAAAAATCACGTCGATCCGTTGGTCTGTTGCTATGTGAAAGGAGGACAGACCAACAAACTAACAAAAACACTTTCGCATTTATAATATTAGTAGTGATTACTCTCACTCTATAAACGAAAAGTCAAAGCTTTTCATAAATATTATGGGTCAGCTGTCTTATTCACGAACGACATTTTCAAATATCCCCAAATTTTTCACCAATATTGCTAGTACCACTAGGCAGCTACTGAGAAAAAATGTCAGCATCAAAATGTGTGCGAAAAAACTGTAAAAAAAATTATAATTTTTTTGATTGAACGAAAAAATAATATTTATAAACCGCTTAAAGCTACAGAATTTCAATTAGTCACGATCTAAAGAAAAAAAAAATTTACTTTACGAAAAAAACACGTTAATTCGAAACATCCTTCAAAATTGTGTTATTAAATAAATATTAAAGAAACAATTTTATAAATAATTTGAAAACAATTGTAAACGCGTTGCTCGGAGTAAAAAAGTCTTGTAGCGACCGTTCGTATTTGACTTTGAATTTGAGAAGTGCTGATAGCTTTTTTAAATGTACTTGTCTGGAGTCGCTGCCTCGACTCTTAATAATTTAAATTAGCCTCTAACCATAACAAGTCAATGAAAATGCAAATGTAATAAAAAACACTAATGCATAATTTGCAACCGAGTATTTTAATTAATAGAACTTTCACTACACAAGATTTTACTTAAAATATTTAAAAATGAAGGCACATACAATAAAGTGGTAAACGATGTTATGCCAGGGAATACGGGAGAAATAATTTAAACAAAATATTGATTGAGTGTAGCTTAATTATAGATTTATGTTTAATTGTCATGGAAGCACGAAAAAAACGAAGACATAATCGAGTCAAGACTATGCTAAAAAATTTTTCAAATTTTTTCCAGCTTAAACGGGCAGCTCCTACCCTACTATCGCCACTATAACGAGTAAAAAAAAATATATATATATTTATTATTTTTTACTTTTTCTTCCACTATACAGGGAATACTCGAAGACTAATAAACCGGTAGTACAACAACTATATTCGTTATTTCTCTATTCTTAAATAACTCTATGCTGCATATCTTTATTGAAAAACATCTCGATTCATAAATATCTGTATTTTTATACGATTCTATGGGTAAGTACATTGTATTCTTAAATAACCTTATTCTCAAATCAAGGATATTACATCAATTTAGGAGCACATGTTCGTGAAACGATATCCACAATTCATATATTTAATTCCCTGTGTCATTAATATTGACAATAGTATATTACGCCACTAGGAAGGGAAAGTAGGCTATGTCAATATACCGCGTGCGGTATTTCCACCTTCGCCTTCGGCTCGGGTAGCAAGCATATGGTTTTGGATCGCCTCTTTCCCTCTCGTGTCTGCATATACTATTTTTCACCACATGTTCGCAGAAAATTTAATTTACGCAAGGCGGAACATCGAACTTTCTGTAGAGATGTGGTGAAAAATATTAATTTATTTTAGATACTTACTTTCCTATATCGGTATTACAATCAATATTTTCATAGATCACTATCAATGGGACCGAATTCTTGTCCGCCATCAGCTGCACAAATGTAGATAAGGTCAGTGCTCTTAATTTATCATGGCAATAGGGACAGGAGATATAAATCGAATAATATAAATTGATAAACATTTTATCGTACATTAATATGTTAATACCATCACGTAAAACCCATAAGTTTTCCGAGTTCTTCTTTCCCGTCTTCAGCAATACCATGCTGAAGCTTTTAAAAAAAGTTTAAATAGTATAGGTTTAGTCTCCCCGGCGCTTCGCGGCAGGGAGACTAAAATTGTACTATTTGCACCTGATCATGTACTATTTTTACAAATCTTCTAAGAAAAATAAATTTTAAGAGAATTTTTTTGAGGACAGTCTTCAAAAATTAAATTAACGCCGATAAAATAAACGGTGCTGAAACATAGTCGATCGCACTAAAGTAATAACTTTTGAAATATTATATCTCCTAAACCAAAATTTATACCCTTTATTACATATGTATATCAAATTACTCGGAAACATGCGTACAATAACATATTTAAAAATGAATAAATTCTGAGATGAGTACCGTATTATGTAGTTTTATCAAATTTTCTTCAACAAATGCTACGACCATATTTTCTTCTATCTTATAAGTTTAGCGATGTTCATAACTACAAATAACATTGAATAATCACTCACCCATTTATTTCAATGCCACGCTAATCACTATTTTCATTCCTCTGATATTTAGCTTTTCGATATTTTTCCCCGTTTACGAACTTTTTTTTATTAGACGGTGTCCAAAAAATATTATTTATCGTAACTCTCTTGTTTACAATCTTATTTTCTTCTTTGGTCATGGCTGGCTCTGGTTCTCTCTTGTTTGTAATGGGTACGTTCGACTTGCACTCTTTCAGCGCTATAAGCATTCAAATTGATTAAAAAAAAGAGTGCCCAAAACCGTTATATTTGAGTATATAACAGTGCGGTAGGGCTCGCGCTGGCTTTTTTTAATAATACTTGGCGTCGAGTTGCTACTGCTCTTCAACATAGATATTTTTTTTTAGAATCGCCTATGCAATTCCCGTTAACCACTCAATTTAATTTTAAATACAAAAAATTCTATTTACCATTGATATTAATTTTTAATAGGCATTATTTAAATAAAAAAATTTAATTCAATGATTAACAGAAACAATTTCCATTGAAAATTCAAAAAGTAATGGTTTATGCATTACTTTTTTATTACAAATTTCGCAACTTCGGTTTTAAATACTCGAAAAAGGATAAGAAATAGTTTAAACAAAATGTACATTTCAGAACCCACCCCTAACAGGAGTCATTTTAAAAATATTTAAAATTTTCTAAAATTATCACGTTTTCGAAGTTTAATATTATAAATTAATTTAAGGCATATTAACGCCTTACATACGTCCAGCAGCGCCTAAAACGCGCTAAAAGAAAAACTGTTTTTAGAAGAGATAGCAATAGAAATTAATAAAAATAATTTCTACACATTGTTTATTAGTATTTAAACTTTATAAAAACATTTATTTCATTTTTTTTCAAAAATTACAACATAAAAAATCACGTTTCCCGAAGCACTATGAAAAAAAAGTTGCTCCACGGTCTGCATCATTTCTTCTTCAAATGCTGACGGATCTGCAAAATGTAAAAAAATTCTTGTAAAATAAAGTTGTAGTTATAATCTGTCGAGCCGGATTTTTGAAATTCGAAAAATTTTGGCAATTTACGGCAGTTTAAAAAAAAGTGTGCATTTTGTGTCATAAATGTCACACTTTAATTATGTTTATAAAATTTTTTAATCATAACATCAAAAATCCGACTCGACAGACTATAGAGAAAACAATTTCAAATATTTAAAAAAAAAAAGCATCACAAAATATTAAAAACTGTATGAGTTATTATGCAGACCGTGCCAGAAAAAGTAGTTTTGAGAAAATGCATTTAACGGACAACACCACTGTGACCCCCTATTTTTTTCACATTTTTCAAGAATTTTTTTTGTGGGAAAAAAAGAGATATTCGAAAAATTTTTTTTGGGTTTTATTCCTTGTTTATTAATGTATCAAAAAACATTTTTTTCACATTTTTCACGTCTCATGGTGGCGCTGGGGAGAAGCTCTCGCGTCATCTCCGCAGTGGTTCGCGGCACGCAGCAGAACTCTCTTCAACGTCGATCTGAAAAAAAATACCGAGTGTTTTCGTTAATAATATGATATTTTGAAGAGAAGTACATAGGGATTTGGGAAAATATTGATTTTTAAAATATAGGCACGCCTTTGAAATTAAAGAATGATTTTTGAGCAAAATTTCTCGTCGAAAATAGGTTATAACTTTTATAATTATTGAGTTATCGAAAAAATCCTATGTACATCTCTAGATAATCTACTTTTATTGATACAGTAAAAATTTGAAGTCGATCGGATAAAAATTGCTCGAGTTCTGCTGCGTGTCGCACTCAAAAAAGTGGTTTTGAGAAAAACGCGTTCAAAGTTTTAGGTTTGTTAATTTATGTTATAAATTGAAAAAAAAAATATTTACCTTCAATCAGCGATGCCAGCACCATATAGCTGGCCTTCAAAAAGCAAATCGTTCTCTCCTGATTCTTTCCTCGAACTTGTTAAGGCTTTTCTCGCTTCTTTTGCAGCGTCTGTGAGCGAGCGCTCCGCGAGCTGGATCCGCGCTGCGTCGGTCTCAACGCAAAAGTTGAAACAATTTGGGCCGATGGTTATCCCCAACGTCTCCAGTACTTTCATGAGACTTCTCAGGCCATCATTGAACACTAATACCGCGATATCAGTTGCAATATCAATGATTTTTTTGCTTCCGGACTGGCACTTGGGGGCTATTGCTCAAACTGATTTATTGTAGCTTTCGTTATTGTTTTGCGTATAGCCGCCCAAACAACGCTGCATCAAATCGTCCCTGCTCAAATTTTCGAAGATTGGCTGAATTGCCTCCAATATTTCCTGAGGAAGAGGCGGTTTATGGCGATATTTAGAAATATCACCATTTGCGACCGCGCGCTGCCACGAACACCACGACTCGGCTCCTTCCGGGCAATCGTCATGTTGTGGCTCACTGTCTGTGGATATTTTATGTTTCATAGTTGCCCAAATTGCCTTCCTCATTTTGTCAACATCATCGCTGTTCCTCCGAATAGTCAAGCCGTAATATGTGCTCAACTCGTCAATCAATTTTCCGGTGAGCTTTCCTCTGTCAGACAATCCTTTTTTTTTCACGATTTCGCGGAGGCGCGTCCCCATACGTTTTTGGACATGATCGATGCACTCTTTTTTTTAATCTCGAAACCGTCGTATGGATCGCTATTCGATATGCCCAGAAACGTTTTAGAATCGCCGTCACCAGCGTCCAGCTGCGCGGGACCCCGAGCATCGCGGACCGCTGCATCGCTCCACAAAATATTCAATATCTACGAAAATAATTATTTTTTCGACCTGGGTCCAACGGCATTTCAATCTTAAAAGTATTTTAGATTTTTTAAAATGGTTTTCAAAAAATCGATTTTTTGAAGCCGTCACAGTGGTGTTGTCCCTTAAATTTTCAAGTGCGCGCATCAGACTCTCGTTGGGCAGTCACGTTTTCTATAATAACTTTCGATCTATGGGGAATTTGTACAATCGACTTACACAGAAATACGCCTAAAACTATAGAGAATAATAATCTGTAAAAAAAAATCGATTTTTTGAAAATTCTGGACGTATGTAATGCCTTAAAAAGGATTTTAAAAAATTTTACAGGAAATCTTCAAATAATAAACCACCCCTAATAGGGCGGAAATTATTTGATATTTACACAATAGTATATTACGCCACTAGGGAGGGAAAGTAGGCTCAAACCGCGTGCGGAATTGCCACTCGAGCCCAAGGCGAGGGTGGCAAGCACGCGGTTTGGGATGGCCTCTTTCCCTCCCGTGCGTACTATTTTTCAGCACATCGCAGAAAATTCGACTTACGCAAGGCGGAAAGTCGAACTTTCCGTGGAGGTGTGGTGAAAAAATATTATTAAATTAATAAAATACGAATCATCTTCTATAGGGGGGGAGGGTGAGAGAGAGATAGAGAGATAGAGATAGAGAGAGAGGGGGGAGAGAGAGGGTGAGAGGGAGAGAGGGGAGGTGAGGGAGGGGGGGGGGAGAGAGATAAATGTTTTATAATATCCCTCAAAATATAAGCAAAACATATTAGCTCACCTTTTTTTGTGTTTTTTTTTTCAATTATGTAAATTCAGTGGTACCAGTAGGCTCCTGTATTCAGTGGCTTCGTTTTTTTTTATTTATTTTTCAATATCTGCGTCAATGGCTGATACGTTATTTCGATGACGGATGTATTCGCTCTGTTCTTTAAATTTATTTTTCAATATCTGCGTCAATGGCTGATACGCAATTTCGATGACGGATGTATTCGCTGCGACTCTTAATAAAAAAATTTGACGATCGCGAATCGGAGTGAAGTACTCACTTCACTCGATACACATTAGCGATCGTTAAAATTGTAAGATTATTAAATATATATCTGGCCAAAAAAAGCCGGAAAACGGCCCCATTCGAAGGTGCACACCGGGTCTAAAAAAATCTTAAAAAATATTTGCAAAAAGGAAATGAAGCTAAATCTGTCCTCTTCAAAACGCCATTTGTGAAATTGAAATATCTTCATTTTTCAAAGAGCTATTAAATTTTTAGTGCGGCTCGAAATTTTGTCCAGTGTATCCATATTTTGGTCGGAGGTGTATATATATTGTAACGCAAACACTTACGCGCAGTCCCGGCACTTTCTTTATAAAAACTTGATTCTAATTGTCATCCTGTATTACGTACGATATCCGACAATTTTGAGAAAACGACGCGACGACGTTTCGCGTGCGTTTGTTGACTGTTGTTGTCGGCGGCCATCTTGAACATTATGCTAACGGCGAAGCTACACTTACGAAAGTGTCTGGCCGCCGCCTATCATGAAAAACCGGAACTAAAAAATGCGTACGTGACTTTTTGCACGTTTCGGTAATTAATTATTAAACAGACATTATTGTAATTAAAATAACGCGTAAAATATGCAGAAAAATCCGATAAATCGAAGGGAATAACTCGCGCGATAAATTTATGCGAAAATGACCGGTAATTTAAGAGTGAAAAGAATGGATGTTTGTGCGCCTGCGCATGGGACAAGCAACAAGGGAACACACGAATGAGAGTGTGTTTTTCATTATTTCAAAATTAATTAAAAACTCTTTATTTACTGAAAAATCTTTGCGAAATGTTTAAATAAATTTAGGAAACGATCAAATGTGATAAAATTATTATAAAAATTGGTAAATTACGAAAATTATTAATTTTTGCGCAGGCGATGCGTAAAGTGGGGGTAGCGTCGAACAAATCGAAGTATGAGAATGCCAGAGTGGGGGAAGCGAAGAACGAATCCTAAAAATATTGTAAATGAGCGTGCGCAGAACGGGTTCGAGACTACCCGGCGAGCGAATCGGAACTCAAGCAAGAGAACAAAGGATCTGCTGGGTATAAAAAGCCGTGCACAGCAGCAGTGGATACACATTTTGCTCATACTGGAAACAGAGCTCGGAGAGAAAACACGCTCGTAGCAGCAGAGATCCTTCCCAGTTCCAGCAGGATAATAACCTATCTTTTCTATCATATTTGACGCTTGGAGTATCGGAGCGGTTCAGCGACGTTCAACGCCCATAGTCCAAGGTCAATTCCTATTCCTTTAATTTGTTCCTATAATTCCTTGATGCTTGGAGTATCAGAGGTGTTCGGCGACGTTCACATCCCATAGCTCGGGGTCCGCATCCTTACCTGTGGTGTGTGGGGTATCGGCGTCGTTCGGTGACGTTCGGGGCCCATAGCTTGCATACTACGTTTCCTCTAATTATTTTTATCTTTTGAATTTATGCCTGCTGGAAGTGGGAAGCCTGCTTGCTGTCTTCTAATTAGAATTTGCTAATTAAATTTATGTTTTGAATTTTTTTATTCAAAATTATTTTCAATAAAATATAATCAGTCTACGTCACTTATTATGCTCAGCAATCCTCGTCTATTCTTAAAATTATCAATAATCCTGAATTCGATAATCTAAAAGGCCGCGGTAAGATTATCCATTATATAGAATCAATTAAAAATTTAAAATGATCATTATTATTATTATATCGAGTCAATCCACTTTTGGATTATAAAAATTTTGAATTATTTTTTTTATTCACTATAAAATACAAGTGAATTTCATAGCAAAATAAAACCCTATTAATTAATATCAAATAATTCAAATATTTGAATTATTATTATTATTTTTCTATAGACAAAGTTTCATCGAGTATTTCAATTATTATTGTTAATTAGCCTCGAAGACATCGTTTTTATTATTTGACCATTATTATTGTTATTTTTCTCATTTAAATGATAATTCTGATGCGAAAAGGGAATTCAAATAAATATCATCGTTTGAATAGTTACCGACAAATAAACAGAATTGATACCGTTTCTTTCCATTCTGATCCGGATTATTAAATAAATTCATGCAAATAAATAACCCGAACGCGAAATAAAACAAATATTCATTTATTGTAACAAAAATCGGAAAATTTACATTGTTTAATTGAATAAATTAATTTTGTTATTATTTTGAACACAAAATCCGCGTTTCTCACATTTCTTTCATACCTGCTCCAAAATTATTTAAAATTATTTAGGAAGCTCGGACCTGCGCGTAGCGACGTTTAGCGTATGGCGAAAGCGTTCCGTTACAATATCGATATATAAAACTCAATAAATGTTTGCCAGTTACAATCTTATATATATATAATATAAAAAGTCGAATAAATAGACGAATTTGATTGTAATAAATTATAGTTCGACTCAATAAAAAGGGATTCAACGAAGTTTCTAATCGTTTAAAGTTACAAGAATCGTTTTCGAAATACGACTCGAAGATAACTAAGGCACTGTCTCTAAATTATTTGGATTTGAGATTCAATTTTTTTTTGTTCTAAGATAACTCATGAACGCGCTGCGTTCTTAGGTCATTTTTACTATTCTACGTGTTGAACACATTCTCGACCCCCGCACGCATTCGTTTCTAAAGCCTTTCATCAGCAATAATTACTTTTTTTTTCTCCGTAATAAAACAGCGAGTTCCATAGATCGGTGAAAGGGCTTTTTGTGCGTCGCAGCGAAAATTGCTTAATTTCAGTCGATTTTGTTTATTTATCGGAAGGAATTTAGCGTCAGTATGATGGTGCTTAGGATATTAATGAGAGAAAACTCGACGGCTGATGCGGCAGCGTCGCAATCAGCGACGTAGACGATCGTCAATCCTCAATATGCAATTACGATGACGGATCTGTCGATGACCAATTATTTAATAATCTTACGAATTTTAATGATCGCTAATATATATCAAGTGAAGTAAGTACTTCACTCCGATTCGCTATCGTCAAAGTTTTTTTATTAAGAGTCGCAGCGAATACATCCGTCATCGAAATTGCGTATCAGCCATGGACGCAGATATTGAAAAATAAATTTAAAGAACAGAGCGAATACATCCGTCATCGAAATAACGTATTAGCCATTGACGCAGATATTGAAAAGTAAATAAAAAAAACGAAGCCACTGAATACAGGAGTCTACTGGTTCCACTGAATTCACATAGTTGAAAGGAAAAAAAAACTTAAAAAAGGTAAGCTAATATTTTTTGCTCATATTTTGAGGGATATTATAAGAAATCTCTCTCTCTCTCTCTCTCTTTCTCGCTATAAACATAGATTAACGATTATCAATTATTTAAGCAATTATCAACCATTGACGCAGATATAGAAAAATAAATAAAGCAAACAGAGCGAATACATCCGTTATCGAAATTACGCATCAGCCATTAACGAAGATACTTAAAAATAAATTAAAAAAAAGCGGAGTCACTGAATACAGGAGAATACTTTTACAACTGAATTCACATAATTGAAGAAAAAAACAAAAAAGGTAAGCATAATATTTTTTCTTGCTGCATGCTAATGCATGCAGCTCTCTCTCTCTCTCTCTCTCTCCCTCTCCCTCTCTCTCTCTCTCTCTCTCTCTCTTTCTCTCTCTCTCTGATACAACTCGATCAGCAACGCTTTTCTCGTAAGATTGTGCGAGAGGCAATGAGTACTATCGACGAACGGTGGCAATATTATTGATTTTTCTGGCAGCTCTGTGAGCAAAAAAATCATACCATTTTTCGTTTCCTCCTTGTGTTTAATGTTCCATTAATTTTATTTTGTTTTTATATTTAGTCTTATAAATGAAATTTATGAGACGCGTAGACTACTTGTTTATTTTCGTACCACAAACATTCCGGTTAATTCTGTTTTTAGAGTGATCCATTAATAGGGCGTTTTGGTACTTGTCATTTAATGCTTTTTGCTCATTGACATAATCCTTAATATTTATGCGACCAATTTTTGAATCACGTCGACAGAGAATTTTATTAAAAATTAATTTTATTTTTTAACACAAAATCGAAATTTTCTTTTTTACAATCTTCAATAGATTGTCAGATGTATAATTATTTCCAAATATATAAATTAAATTTGAATGCTGTAAAGTGAGGGGAAATTAAGATTCAGAGATTTTTAAGAAAATTAAATCTCGGCTCGAAACTCAGTTCTCAGATTGCTCAATAGGATTGAGCTTTTCTTAAGCGCCGATAAGAAATTTAAAAAATCTTTGAACGCGAGCCAATTTTGTTTGCCTGGACCAAATATACAATACAGATTTGAGAGCTAAAACGAGTTGGCATTTATTTGTCCCCCACTCATCAGATCCCCAATATCTCATCAGATAAGGTAAATTTTAATTGAGCCCATGATTGTCGGGTAATTAAATTCGGAGAAACAACGAGCATTTAGAATTACTTAAAAATCGCGGTTTTATTAATTCCGCAATATTTTTGATTTTATAACTTTTCAATAGCGTTGCTCAACGTTCCGTTTAAATTAATTGTTTAAAAAATTGAATGTTTTCACTTATATTAAAAAAAAAAAACAGCGTTTCACAATAATGCAATAAGTCCGGATATTTCTCAAGATATTTTAACGGAAATTAAAAAAATTTAAACACAACAGTTATCCACTCTTTTAAATAGCTTTAATCAAAAATTTTAAAAATAATATTTTCCAAGCAATTAATAGAAAATTTAAATCGAAAAAATGAGACTTTTGCCATGAGCACATTGATTGCAAAGTGCTGGCCACAATTGTGCCTTTATACCAATGTTCAAGGTATGTTTCTCTCTCTCTCTCTCTCTCTCTCTCTCTCTCTCTCTCTCTCTCTCTCAAATGCGATCGCTCATTTATTCCTATAGAATGTGATTCGTCTATTATTAATTTAATAATATTTTTGTGTAAATATCAAATAATTTACGCCCTACTAGGGGTGGTTTATTATTTGAATATTTCCTGTAAAATTTTTTAAAATCCTTTTTAATATGCCTTAAATTAATTTCTAATATCAAACTCCGAAAACTCGATAACTTTAGAAAATTAAAAATATTTTAAAAATGACCCCTGCACTAAGAAAAAAATTTTGTTGAACGAAACAAATTTCGTTTCTCTCAACCAAAATATTTAATTCGATACGGGCAACAAAATATTTTTGAGATAAGACAAAATAATTTGTGAATGCTGAAGCAAGTTATTGGCCGAACCAATAAAACTTTGGTGCAGTCAAATAAATTAATGTTAATGCAACAAAATATTATCCAAATAAACTAATTCATTTATTCGTCCCAACGATTAATGTTTAGTTAATTTGGTAATATTCAAACAAATATTTTATTAAAGCAACTAAAAAGTATGCGTAAGCAAATACATGATATCAGTTGTTCGAACAAAATCATTTTGCTTCGGTGATTTAGTTGATTCATCTACAATAAATTTTTATTGTCTAATTGAATAAACTAAATCATATGCCATTAAACAAAAAAATGGTTTGATCCACAAATTTTTCGTCCAAAAAAATGGAATTATTTCGATGAACAAATTCTTTTTCTCAGTGTGTTAGGGGTGGGTTCTGAACGGTACATTTTGTTTAAACTTTTTCTTATCATTTTTCGAGTACCTTAAACCAGAGTTACTGAATTTGTAATAAAAAAGTAATACATAAACCATTACTTTTTGAATTTTCAATGAAAATTATTTCCGTTAATCATTGAATTAAATTTTTTATTAAAATAATGTCCATTAAAAATTAATATCAATGGTTAATGGAAATGTTTTCCATTAAAAATTGAATTGAATGGTTAATGGAAATCACATAGGCGATTCTAAAAAAAAAATATATCTATGTTGAAGAGCAGTAGCGGCTCGACGCCAAGTATTATTAAAAAAAAGCCAGCGCGAGCCCTGCCGCACTGTTATATACTCGAATATAATGGTTTTTGGGCACTCTTTTTTTAATAGAAGTCAAAATTATTTTCCCTTCAAAATTAAACCCTTTTCCGCACCACCGCAGGGATAGAGCATCAGGCGCGTTTTTTTTTCATTGACATGGTATCCCCTGTAGGCCACGCATTATTTATTGCAAGTTTTTAAATTTTTAATTAATTTTTTTCATAGTCTGCACGTTATCTAACTTATAATTTTTTTATATAATATTTCCGGGTTTTTGCTTGCAAGTTTTTCGACTAAAAATTATTTTATTCTCGTTTCTTTGACGTTTTTCTCTTATACGCTTTTGACACCGGAATTAAGTTTTTTTAAATATTGTTTATTTAGCTTTGTCGTAATGTTTTGAAATCCGTTAAATCTATGTTTATAGAAATTCATTACAAAATTTATATAAAAATGTTATTTTCTCAGGAGTTATCAAGATACAAAGCAAAATCCAAAAGGGTTTTTTATCGAAAACGATATTTTAATGATTTTGGTGAAAAAAATATATATTTCGAACTTAATCGAGGCTGTCATAATCAAAAATAAAAAAATAAACAATTCGACGGAAATAATTCGCAGGAATAAATTGTTTAATTAAAAAAAAAATTTAATAAAATAATAATAACATCAACGAACTTCTTGAGATACACCACCAATGTTTAAAAAAATACAACTTTAAATATTTAATTTTACATACATATATTTTATTATTTTTAAATTCTTTTATATGAAATTAAATAACTTAAATTCCATTTCGGGACAAACGATTTCAATTTTTGTAACTTTTAATATTTATAAAGTAATAAAAACCGTTTGCAATTAAGAAGACCTAAAACGATTAATAGATCAGTAAATAAAAAATGGTTTCTTCTTCAATTATTGGACTGAGCGAATGAAGGTTTTCGTGTTTTAACACATACGTTTTGACAAAATTATTTTTTTTTTTATTAATAAAAAGTTAAACACGGCTGTGATACAGCATCGTGGGAAGACACTTTTTAAATATCCCAAAACTGTACCGAGTGTGCCTTCGCCAAAAGGAACTCACTACATAAATAGAGTAGGATATTATACTGCATACTAACATTTTTGTTATAGATAAAAAATCGTGTCATGAACGATATATAACTGGGTACATAAAGGCCCTTAAACATTTTTTTTCATATAAGTTTAATGGTTTTCGAAATTCGTCTGACACCAGTTTTTTAAATTGTAATTTATTCACAGAGCCATGTCACGGTTGTATGCCACTTTTTTCAATAAACAAATTGTTAATACTTAACAAAAGAGTGTTTTTTACCACAAAGAACTCTTCTTTCATTATAATTGAATAATAATTGAAATAATTTAAATCTAATAATTGAAAAAAATAAATTTCAACAACTGTTTTTTACCCCTATTAGGTGTATATGTGCATGAAGTTGTATTGTTGTCTATAATTAGTTTTCGGAAAAAAATCTGAAAGTGGAATATATTTGATTTTATTAGAGTTTTCTATGTAAAATATTGTACACATATTTATTCATCCTTTAACACGTCAGTGGACGCGCTACGTACACTTAAAACATTGGGCGCGCCATGACAGATTTTCTCACATATATAGCTTCAAGTGCTTCATTTTATAAATACGAACTTGAAAACAATTTCGCTACAGTGATTGTGGTTATTAAACATTGTTATTTAAAAAAAACCATAAATACAACGATAATTGACACTAAAAACCAAAAAATAAAAATTAAAAAAATTCAAAAACAAAAATTCAAATAATTTCTTAACTGTTCTATCATACATAAGAATAAATTTGGTGAAGATATAAAAACATTCAAATGCTTATGACGTTTTTAATTTTCGAGTAATCGTCGTTTTAATATAAGTGTGAGAAAATGTCTCATAGCGTGGCCACTTACGGGTTAAGAACACGAGGATTTATTTTTTAATAAAAAGAACTTCAACAGCTTTAGAGAGGTTTTCTAATAAATATGCTTTTTAAATTGGCAACTCTTTATTATCTCTTTTTTAGTATAATTATTTTATTATGATTATCTCGATAATCAGTCATCCTGTTGAGTATAAATAATTAGAATTTTTTTTAATGAACTAAGGGGAAAAACATAGAGAAAATCGAACATTCAACTTTAGCATGTCGCTATTATTTAAAAAATTAAAAATAACTGTACGATTATATTAAAATTGCTTACAAAACTCATACCAATCATGGATACGTTGGCTTCTTCTCTTCGGATGCACAGAACGTCCGCTTGGTCGCCAATCAAAAGTTTTTTTGGTGCGCATATTTTTAGTTAATGGTCTATGCATTAATGCCTGGTCAGATCAAATACGTGGCGATTTTACCGACTGTGTATCGTCATTTGTTGAAGTTGGTCGAAGTTCGGACGAGTTTCAGACTCATGTGTCACGCGTAATTTTTAACCCTCAAGTCGAAATAACCCCACGAAGAAATGACAGCGCCAAGACGATCCAGCCGCGATCGAAAGACAGGTGGAACATTCAAATGAAAGGTTAAGCCGTTCGGAAATGAACGAAAAAACAGAAGATTGAATGAAAATTATAAATGTGAAAAAAGTGACATTGCGTTTGATATGCACATATTGCAATTTAACATGATGAATAATTAAAACATTGTTGAATGCAACTTTATTTAGTTAGTTCGTTGTCTTTATTTAGATTTGGGAAAAAAATTAATTTTAATTGGCAAAAATTGTGACTTCGCAAGGTAGTTGAAATCGTAGTTCTCAGCTGATTGAAATCATGGAACGTAAGAAAAGATGACATTTCAATATTTAGATCGTTCAGTCCCGAAAACAGCCTCCATTATCGGTGGAATCATGTGTCTTTGCGCAATGCAATACTTATCAATATTTTATAAAAGATTGTTGAGAAAAAAAATCGAAAAAAATTGAAAAAAACGTGACGAGTTGGGTAGAAAAGTTGAGAATAATGCTTTCAAGTTGAACGTCTTAATTAACAAAAAACAAGAACTTAATAATCGTTTTGAACATTATCGTTTTACAGTGCTGCGTGTGTTAGTAATTGGACTTTGCTCCGAAAAAATTGAAAAGTACGGTCATCAATGATACAAAAATAAAACATCTCTTGCACGCTCCATGTCGAAGGTCATGAGAGTAGGACCAATCATTAACTGCGAAAGAATCGAATCCGTTTCTATGCACCACGTTTTCTGCGACTCTTCAACAAATGTTCAGAAATGCAGCTTCACCGGTGTTAGAATTCGTTTCCAGTTTCGTAACAAATTTGAATGATCGATCTCTAATGTGAACTCCATCTCGTACGAAAAATTAAGAAATGAAAAATATTCTGAAAAGAAAAGCGAATCTCAGAATGTTCGATAAAAAAAAACTTTAAGAAAAATTCCACATTCTCAGATTCGATTGTTTTTCCAAAATATTTTCAATTTTTCATGCATTTTCTAGTTTTTCGAACGAGATTAGGTTTTGCCATATTTCCGAGTGTAGCATTTAAATTTACTAGGAAACCGGAAACGAATTCGAACACAAGTAAAGTTGCATCCCCAAGCGTTTGTTGAAAAGTTGCAGAGAACGTGGTGCTTCGAAACGGATTCGATTCTTTTCCGGCTGACGACACGTCATACTGTCATGACCTCAGATATGCAGCGTTAAAAAAAATGTGTCATTTTCTCATTATCGATGAGGAACGAATCCGAGCAGTAAGTGATCAATTGTATGAAGAGAGATCGATAAATACCTCGAAGAAAACTTCCTCATTCTCAGATTCGCTACTCTTTTCGGAATATTTTCA
The DNA here is from genome assembly GCA_963989365.1 of Rhimphoctona megacephalus. Lineage (NCBI taxonomy): Eukaryota > Metazoa > Arthropoda > Insecta > Hymenoptera > Ichneumonidae > Rhimphoctona > Rhimphoctona megacephalus. The sequence goes on along the minus strand of OZ022418.1, from coordinate 15,167,271 downwards.
ATTTTTTTTAAATTATACCAATTTTTCGTACGGGATGAGGTTTTGCCACATTTGTTCGCGAGCATTCAAATTCGTTATGAAACCAGAAACGAATTCAAATACAGGTTAAGCTGCATCTTTCAGCGTTTGTTGTAGAGTCGCGGAAAAGATGGTGCTTCGAAACGGATTCGATTATTCCGCGGCTGACGAATTGGTCCTACTCTCATGATCTTTGATATGCAGCATTTAAAAAAATGTTGTATTGTTTATATCATCGGTGAGAAACGAATCCGAGCAGGGATGTTATTATTTTTGAAAGAAAGTTTAGCAAAGAACTCAAGGAAAAATTTAACATTCTCAGATTCGCTCCTCTTGTCGGAATATTTTAAATTTTTGTTTAATTTTTCAGTCTTTCGAACGAAATAACGTTTTGCCACATTTAGACTCGAGCATTCAAATTCGTTATGAAACCAGAAACGAATTCGAACACAGGTAAAGTTGCATCTTTAAGCGTTTGTTGTAGAGTCGCGGAAAATATGGTGCTTCGAAACGGATTCGATTCCTTCGCGGCTGACGATTGGTCCTATTGTCAGGACCTTCGATGTGAAGCGTTTAAAAAATGTTCTTTTTTTTATCATCGATGAGAAATGAATCCGAGCAGGGATATGATTATTTCCGAAAGAAAGTTTGATAAAAAAAACTCAAGGAAAAATTCAACATTCACAGATTCGCTTCTTATTTCAAAAGATTTTTAGATTTTTTGGTAATTTTTCAATTTTTCGTACGACATAGGGTTTTGCCACATTTGAGCACGATCATTCAAATTTGTTACGAAACCGGAAATGAATTCGAACACAGGTAAAGCTGCATATCTGAGCGTCTGTTGACAAGTCCCAGAAAATTATTTTCTGGGACTCGTCAATTTTTGGTGCGAAAATTATTTTCTGGGACTCGTCAAAAATTATTTTCTGAGATTCGATTATTCCGCGGCTGACGAATTGGTCCTACTCTCATGACCTTTGATATGCAACGTTTAAAAAAATGTTGTATTGTTTATATCATCGGTGAGAAACGGGTCCGAGCAGGGATGTTATTATTTTTGAAAGAAAGTTTAGTAAAGAACTCACGGAAAAATTAAACATTCTCAGATTCGCTCCTCTTGTCGGAATATTTTTAATTTTCAGTCTTTTAAACGAAATAACATTTTGCCACATTTAGACTCGAGCATTCAAATTCGTTATGAAACCGGAAACGAATTCGAACACAGGTAAAGTTGCAATTCGAAGCGTTTGTTGAAGAGTCTCAGAAAACGTGGTGTTTTGGAACGGATTCGATTCTTTCCCGACCGATGATTGATCTTACTCTCATGACCTGGGATATGCAGCGTTAAAAAAAAATGTTTTTTTTTCTTCCGATCCGAATCCGAGTAGGAAGTGATCAATTGTGGAAGAGTTTTCGATAAATAACTCAAAGAAAACTTCCTCATTCTCAGATTCGCTTCTCTTTTCGGAATATTTTAATTTTTTTTTTAACTCACAAATTTTTTGTACGGGATGAGATTTTGCCACATTTGGGCGCGAGCATTCAAATTCGTTATGAAACCGGAAACGAATTCGAATACAGGTAAAGCTGTATTTCTGAGCGTTTGTTGTAGAGTCGAAGAAAATGTGGTGCTTCGAAACGGATTCGACTCTTTCGCGGGTGACGAATGGTCCTACTGTCATAGCCTTCGATGTGAAGCGTTTAAAAAATGTTGTATTTTTTTCATCATCGATGAGAAACGAATCCGAGCAAGGATGTGATTATTTCCGGAAGAGAGTTTGATAAAAAAAACTTAAGGAAAAATTCAACATTCACAGATTCGCTTCTCTTTTGGGAAGATTTTTCAATTTTTTGGTAATTTTCTCAATTTCTCGTACGAGATGACATTTTGCCACATTTGGGCGTGATCATTAAAATTTGTTCCGAAACCGGTAACGATTTCGAACACAGGTAAAGCTGCATCCCTGAGCGTTTGATGAAGAGTCGCAGGAAACGTGGTGCTTCGAAACGGATTCGATTCTTTCACAGTTGATGATTGGTCGTACTCTCATGACCTTCGACATGGAGCGTTTAAAATATGTTTTATATTTGTATTATCGATGACCTTACTTATCAATATTTCCTGAGCAAAGTCCAATCACTAACCCATGATGCACCGTAAAACGATAATGTTCGAAACGATTATTATCTTCTTGTTTTTTTGATAATTGAGACGTTTGACTTGAAAGCATTCATTTCAACTTTTCCACCCAACTCGTCACTTTTTTACAACTTTTTTTGGATTTTACTTTTTTTCCTCAAGTATCCTTTCCAAAATTTTGATAAGTATTCCATTGCAAGTATTGAAAAATATAGACTGATCAAAATTTTGTTCTTTTTACTATAGTCCTATGAATTATACTATCGTACTCGGTCCTCGAACCAAGTGAATCCATTGTCGAACGCAATGTTTCTTGTTCGCTACGATCGTTCTAAAACTGCTTAACTGACACAGGCGCTTGAATTCCTTTGCAGCTCGAAAAAAGTTCATCGTGATATTGGATTACATTACCTTTATCCAAACTGATGCAAATGAAAAAATCAATTCACTACCAATCAAGATGAATCTTATGTAAGATAAGTTTTTGTGCACGAACGTAAGGTTAATGAAATGCAAAATAATTCATCCTTATCTAGAAGGGAATGTATGTGGCATAAATTTCGATTTTATTGAATTAAATTAGGGATATCACACACAAAACAAACAATTCGTAAATTTTTGTACAATGATCCATCCGTTCGCGAACGGAATGCTCGTTTCCACAAGGCAGGCTGGTCCCGGGAACGCATTCGAGCTGCGATTGGATGCAGAAAAAAAGGTAGACCTTTGGATCAATAAGTTAAAACAAGTCGGTGACGTGGCTTTTAAAGATCACCGCAAGAACAACAAAAACGGCCGCTGAAAACAACACTGAAAGAAGACGTTCAGCTGTGCCAGGCCGTAGAAGCAACTCCGTTTACAAAAACGGTCACAGCACTGAACCTGACGGGCATTGATGTAGACGTCAGCACAGTTCGGCAGCGATAAAAATATGGTGGGATCACTACTTATCCGTCTTAAAAAACGCCACTAACGGAAGAGCACCATCCAGAGCGACTTCATTTCGCCCGGGTGCACTTAGAGTGGACGCCCGAATAGTGGGCTTCGATTCTATGGTCCGACGAAAAGGAAACTTTATGGTTCCACGGGCTTCAAAACTTGACTGGACCCACGCCATGTAGCTTAGAAGTAATGAAGCGATAGAATTCCTATTCTGTCTTGGGCATGCGTGTCCGCAGCTATGATGCTGAGGCTGACCAAAATCCCGGCGGATATGAATTCCAGGGATCACGTTGACGTTTTGGGACATTATATGTTCCCCGACACCAGAGCCTCCTCTCTCGTCGATCGGTATCTGCGCAGGTCCAATCCATACAAGATCGCAACTTCGGGAGACGATTCCATGGTTCAATAACCAACGTCCAGATATTCATGTAATTAATTCGTCAAGTAAACCTCCGAACTGGGCTCCGCTTGAAAACTCGTGGAATATTACTGTTCGTCCTGAGGAAAAAGGTTCGTTAAAAATTTTCAAACGTTCGAAATTCTCTACTTTCGCAACGAATTGAAGCGGTAAAGGTTGCGGAATGTTGGATTTGCATAGAAGTTCCAAAACGATCGTGATGCTTACAGTGGAGGATCTTCAGTATGGAATCCAGAATCCGTCGTTCTCAATAACACACTGCATTCGGTTTGGCATGGAGTTCACTAATTTAAGGCAAAGATCTTGCCTTGCCTCAATGTCTCGCCAAACACGATGCACGTGTGCCACGGGAGCGTCCCGGGTTGTCCTCATTGGATTCCCACTCACGAACCATGATACCTATTGGGATTGATACATTTTCATTAAACTACAATTGAATTGTTTATTTAATATTATCACATCCAACAAGATACGCGTGTTTTACAGGTCCCACGAAAATAACAAAGTGAATTGAAGTGAATGATGATTAAACATACTCCACAAGTTTTCAATCGGATTCAAATCTGGAGATTTGCTCGGCCAATTAATTACGTTGACGTCCTGGTGTTCATTGAACCATGCCATCGTTTCTCGAGATGTGTGTACCGCAGCGTGATCTTGCATGAATTGAATCCGTGGGTACCGATCCACGGGAAAGCGAACTCTGGCGGCAGGAAGCATGACATTTTCCAATACGTAGACGTAATCCCCGGAATTCATTCTCGCCGGGATGTCGCACAGGGCCATCGCTCCAGCTGCGGACATGCAGCCCCAAAACCCAACGGTTATTCTACCGCTCCATTGCTTTTGGACTACGTAGCGTTGGTCCAGCTGGAATTGTGGAGCCCGTGGACGATAAATATATCGTCGGGAGTCGTCTGAGGACTTGAAAACCTATAGAAGGGGGAAAGCATAGAGCAAAAGGTCGAAATGGAATGTGAGAGCAAAAGCACATGGGTGGGGGGGGGGGGGGGATTTTGTAAACTAATCACAACTTCTACTAAGTTTTGCGTGACCAGGATGAATTTTTTTCCAGGATACCTTTTCGTCGGACCATACGACTGAAGCCCACTGTTCGGGCGTCCACCTCAAATGTTCCCGGGCAAAAGGATTTTGATGGTGTTCCACCGAAAGTGGCGTTTTTTTAGCCGGTCGATGAGTAGTGATTCCAACATCTTTCAATCGCCGTCGAGCTGTGCTCACGCTTACGTCAATGCCCGTTTCGTTTAGTGCTGCGGCAATTGTAGTAAACGGAGTTGCTTCTACGGCTTGGCACAGCCGAACGTCTTCTTCTGGCGTTGTTTTCAGCGGCCGTTTGCTGTTCTTGCGGTGATCTTTAAGAGCCACGTCACCGCCTGCATTAAACTTTCTGATCCAAAGATCTACCGTTTTCCGGTTGCATCCAATCGCACCTCGGATGCGTTCCCGGGACCAGCCTGCCTGGTGGAAACCAATAATCCGTCCACGAACGGATGGATCGTAGTTGGAGCACAGGTTGCGTTCGTGATTTTCTTCCGCCATGTTCAATATTGCAATGGAGTTAGTTTCAATTGAAGTTAGACGCAAACAAAAAACGATGCACTAATTCTACACTGGGTTAAAAAAATTGCTCTCTCTTCCTCTCGGATTGATAAATATTTTTTATGGGCCCTTCACTTAAACCGTTTGTGCAAAAGATCGTTAAGAAAAAGAAGAAAAATCGAAAAAAAGTAGAAAAAACGTGACGAGTTGGGTAAAAAAGTTGAGAAGAATGCTTTCACGTCGAACTTCTTAATTAACAAAACTCAAGAAGATAATAATCGTTTCGAACATTGTCGTTTTACGGTGCATCGTGTTTAAGTAATTAGACTTTGCTCAGGAAATATTAAAAAGTATGGTCATCGATGAAACAAAAATAAAATATTTTTTAAACGCTCCATGTCGAAGGTTATGAGAGTAGGACCAATCATCAACTACGAAAGAATCGAATCCGTTTCGAAGCACCACGTTTTCTGCGCCTCTTCAACAAACGCTTGGAGATGCAACTTTACTTGTATTCGAATTCGTTTCCGGTTTTTCAGTAAGTCTAAATGTCGCGCTCGAAAATTAGGTAAAATCTGATCTCGCTCGAAAAATCATAAAATGCATAAAAAGTTTAAACTATTTTGAAAAAAGGACCAAATCTGAGAATGAGAAAGATTTCTTCAAGTTATTTATCGAACTCTCGTTCAGAAATGATCACATCCTCGTTCCGATTTTTTTCTTATCGATAACACAAAAAGTAAAAATGTTTGAAACGCTCCTTATCCAAGGTCGTGCAAGTACGACCAATCATCGGCCGCGAAGAATCGCATCTACTTCGAAACTCTACGTTTTCGGTGACTCTTTAACGAACGCTCAGAGTTATGACTTTACCTACGTTCGAATTCGTTAACGGTTTTACAATAAATTTGAATGCTCGAGCCCAAATGTGGCAGATCCTCATCCCGTACGAAACTTGGCAAATTAAAGAAAAAAAAATTGAAACATTCCGAAAAGAGAAGCGAATTCGAGAATGAGGAAGTTTTCTTCGATTTATTAATCGAACTGTATTCCACAATTGATCACTCCCTCCTCGGATTCGATCCTCATCGATAATGAGAAAATGAAACATTTTTTTCAACGCTGCGTATCCGAGGTCATGAGAGTACGACCAATCGTCAGCCGGGAAAGGATCGAATCCGTTTCGAAGCACCACGTTTTCTGCGACTCTTCAACAAACGCTTGGAGATGCAACTTTACATGTGTTCGAATTCGTTTCCGGTTTCATAACGAATTTAAATGCTCGCATCCAAATGTGGCAAAACGTTATTCCGTTCGAAATATTGAAAAATGAAACAAAATTTTTTATCGATGATAAAACAAATACAACATTTTTTAAACGCTCAATATCGAAGGTCATGAAGGTAGGACCAATCGTCAGTCGTGAAGGAATCGAATCCGTTCCGAAGCGTCACGTTATCTGCGCCGCTTCAACAAACGCTTGGAGATGCAACTTTACTCGTGTTCGAATTTGCTTCCGGTTTTTCAGTAAGTCTAAATGCCGCGCTCAAAAATTTGGGTTAAAACCTGATCTCGTTCGAAAAATCAGAAAATGCATAAAAAGTTTAAACTATTTTGAAAAAAGGACCAAATCTGAGAATGAGGAGGATTTCTTCAAGTTATTTATCGAACTCTCGTTCAAAAATGATCATATCCTCGGTCCGATTTTTTTCTCATCGATAACACAAACAGTAAAAATGTTTTAAATGCTCCTTATCCAAGTAGTCCAGGAACCGGGTATGAAAAAGGCCCTTTTCATGACACCGAGCCAGAACGATTCTAACCGACGGATTCGTATAGGGCTGATGTCCCTGATGAAGGCCTACCACTTTCCAACCACAGATTTTGGGGGGCTTTTTTTGCCACGCGGTCAAAGTTGGCAAAATCATGTTTTTGGGAGATAGCGTCGAAACTATTAATCGGAGAAAAAAAAAGTTCAGTAACTATTTGTAGATATTAGAAAAACGAACAATTTGGCGGGTCGCAAATTAAAATCGGTTCGTTAGTTCGCCCGCGAAAAAATATAAACCATCTAAAATGGCCATTTCTATCATAGCCTATTATTAGTTTAAAAATGCGTATACAGCCTCCAAAATCTCAGGATATTTATCCCTCTGTACATTAAATAAGTGTGCAAAATTTGGGCTTGATCGGAAAAATAGTTTTCGAGAAAAGCCATTTGTTATTAAAAAACCGACTGTTTTTGCGAGGAATTTCTACACCGGGAGAGTGTCGCAGTGCAATAAAACCAAAACGAAATTGATCCGAAAGAGTCGTACTATCATGTACACTTTGGGGCAAATCGATTTTTTATAATTAAAAGGGTGAAAAACGGCTCCAAAAATAGGGTACGATTTTTACTCATAAACAAATGGAATTCCATCGCGAATTTTTAAGTCACAGAGTCGGAATTGACATATTTCGAAAGCGTTCATTTTTCTCCGAATTTAGAAAAAAAAAAATTTGCAAAAAGTTTATTAGGGGGAGATAAAAAAATTTGTTTTTCAATAATTATTGCAGCTGCTCATTTTAACATAGAGAGCTAAAAATTGGACAGCGTACAGAGAAAGGCTTGTGCTAACTGGAGAAAAATCGGCGGAAAAATCCCATATAAATTTATTGTTTATTTCAGCGGTTTTATGAGAGGCCAAATGTGACGTCGCGTTTGGCGGCAGAGTGGGGGTAGCCGTCTCGGGCTCGCGCGCGCTCGCGTGAAAAGTTAATCCGCGTGTTCAAATTCGACAAACATGGAATATCTCGGGAACAAATTAACTTATCGAGTTGTTTTTTTTTTTTTAATCTGGGCTAACTTTTTCCGCTGATCATAATTTTGTTATTAAAAATTATGAAAAATTGAAAATTCACCTCCAAGTTTATTGATCATTTTTTATTTGTTTATTTTACCCTACTAGGGAAGCAACGCGCGCTTCGCGCGGGGTCTCCTTTCTTCCTCCGCTGCAGCGTATATCTATTGGAATAGATGATATTCGAGCGAATCGAGTAGGAGCGACTCGAGCAGGAGCGACTCGAGCAGGAGCTATTCGAGCAGGAGCTATTCGAGCAGGAGCGACTCGGATAGGAGCTACTCGAGCAGGAGCGACTCGAGCAGGAGCGACTCCGGAGCCGGCAGTCACAGCCGAGTACGTCCTACGGCAAGAACGTTCCCAAAACCTTTCTATCATTACCGGAAAATGCGACCATCGACGATTACAAGAATCGCGTGCAGGAGCTTCAAGCGGCACTCCACAAATCGCAAAACCGCGTAGCGGCCGTTGAGCTCGAGGCGTCCCGGCGGAATCTCCAGGGAGCTGAACGCCGAATAAAACTGCAGTTACTGCGGAATAAAAAAAGGTAAGAGAAGCTTGACCGAGAATTGGGGGGGGGGGGGGGTGGAAATAACAACACCAACAATAGAAACCACAACGGCGAAAATGGGAGCTCTTCAAACAACGGAAAGAGAAGTGGCACCAACAACGACTCCTCAAAAAATTCATCGAACAAGAAGTTCTCAAAACGACGCGACGGAGACGAGCATAAAAACTGAATAATTGATCTTTAACTTTCGAGGCACTTAACTTTCGCTTCTCATAAAATAAATCTTTTTACTGTAGTGGAGGTGCTCGCAAACTCGGCTAGTATGTCGACCAGAATAGCCTGCTAATTTGCTATGTATAAATCTTATAAAGTCGCGAAAAATTGCGTTATGATAATTGTGCAAACTTCGGAGTTTTTTTAGTTCGCGTTTCTCGCGCGATTTACCGCTTTAATGACAATGAAATTATTTTATTTTTATTTGTTCAATGAAAAGAAATGCATAATTCAACAGAATTTTGTTTTTGATTATTCTTTGGAAATATGGCCGAAATCGAGGCTTTTATTCCCGTGGAGACGGATTCTTCAGACCACGTGGTACACGCATGCTGGATTATTATTTTTTTTTTAATTAAAAAAAAAATTTTTTATCGCGATTTAATTGAGTTTGCTGCTTCTTCTGATTAAATTTTATCAGCAATGGTTTGTCTTTCGATCCATGTATATGTAATATGTTAATTTGACTTTTTGATTATATCGTTTGCACTGGCGATTTATTAGAAGGAATAAATCACGATTATCGATGGTAATGAAAAAAAATGTTACATGTAACTCAATTGAATCCATCCATTCCGTCCAGCTATTCCATCCAGCCATTCCATCCACCCATTCCATCCACCCGTTCCATCCACCCGCTCCATTCCATCCATCCATGCCATCCAGCCATCCATTGAATCCATCCATTCCATCCATCCATCCCATCCATCCATCCATTCCATCCATCCATTCCATCCATCCATCCATCCATCCATCCATCCATTCCATCCACCCATCCCATCCATCCATCCATTCCATCCATCCATCCATTCCATCCATCCATCCATTCCATCCATCCATCCATTCCATCCATCCATTCCATCCATCCATCCATCCATTCCATCCATCCATCCATCCATCCATTCCATCCATCCATTCCATCCATCCATTCCATCCATCCATTCCATCCATCCATTCCATCCATCCATTCCATCCATTCCATCCATCCATTCCATCCATCCATTCCATCCATCCATTCCATCCATCCATTCCATCCATCCATTCCATCCATCCATCCATCCATCCATCCATCCATCCATCCATCCATTCCATGCATCCATTCCATCCATCCATTCCATCCATCCATTCCGTCCATCCATTCCATCCATCCATTCCATCCAACCATTCCATCCATCCATTCCATCCATCCATTCCATCCATCCATTCCATCCATCCATTCCATCCACCCATTCCATCCATCCATTCCATCCACCCATTCCATCCATCCATTCCATCCATCCATCCATTCCATCCATCCATTCCATCCATTCATTCCATCCATCCATTCCATCCATCCATTCCATCCATCCATTCCATCCATCCATTCCGTCCATCCATTCCATCCATCCATTCCATCCACCCATTCCATCCAACCATTCCATCCATCCATTCCATCCATCCATTCCATCCATCCATTCCATCCATCCATTCCATCCATCCATTCCATCCATCCATTCCGTCCATCCGTTCCATCCATCCATTCCACCCACCCATTCCATCCAACCATTCCATCCATCCATTCCATCCATCCATTCCATCCATCCATTCCGTCCATCCATTCCATCCATCCATTCCATCCACCCATTCCATCCATCCATTCCATCCACCCATTCCATCCATCCATTCCATCCATCCATTCCATCCATCCATTCCATCCATCCATTCCATCCATCCATTCCATCCATCCATTCCATCCATCCATTCCATCCATCCATTCCATCCATCCATTCCATCCATCCATTCCATCCATCCATTCCATCCATCCATCCATTCCATCCATCCATTCCATCCACCCATTCCATCCATCCATCCATTCCATCCATCCATAACATCCACCCATTCCATCCATCCATTCCATCCATCCATTCCATCCATCCACCCATTCCATCCATCCATCCATCCATCCATCCATCCATCCATCCATTCCATCCATCCATCCATTCCATCCATCCATTCCATCCATCCATCCATGTCATCCATCCATTCCATCCATCCATTCCATCCACCCATTCCATCCATCCATTCCATCCATCCATTCCATCCATCCATTCCATCCATCCATCCATTCCATCCATCCATCCATCCATCCATTCCATCCATCCATTCCGTCCATCCCATCCATCTATTCCATCCATCCATTCCATCCATCCATCCATCCATTCCATCCATCCATTCCATCCATCCATTCCGTCCATCCATTCCGTCCATCCATTACATCCATCCATTCCATCCATCCATTCCGTCCATCCATTCCGTCCATCCATTCCGTCCATCCATTCCGTCCATCCATTCCGTCCATCCATTCCGTCCATCCGTTCCGTCCATCCGTTCCGTCCATCCGTTCCGTCCATCCGTTCCGTCCATCCGTTCCATCCATCCGTTCCATCCGTCCGTTCCATCCGTCCGTTCCATCCGTCCGTTCCATCCGTCCGTTCCATCCGTCCGTTCCATCCGTCCGTTCCATCCGTCCGTTCCATCCGTCCGTTCCATCCGTCCGTTCCATCCGTCCGTTCCATCCGTCCGTTCCATCCGTCCGTTCCATCCGTCCGTTCCATCCGTCCGTTCCATCCGTCCGTTCCATCCGTCCGTTCCATCCGTCCGTTCCATCCGTCCGTTCCATCCGTCCGTTCCATCCGTCCGTTCCATCCGTCCGTTCCATCCGTCCGTTCCATCCGTCCGTTCCATCCGTCCGTTCCATCCGTCCGTTCCATCCGTCCGTTCCATCCGTCCGTTCCATCCGTCCGTTCCATCCGTCCGTTCCATCCGTCCATTCCATTCGTCCATTCCATCCGTCCATTCCATCCATCCATTCCATCATGATACAAAATCGGTTATGACACGCGTAGTTGTGATACAACTATCACTTAATAATTTTCCGCGATAAATGCCAAACTCACCAACATGAACTTGTTCGTGAAACACGAGACTTTCTATACAAGATGAACTTGCCTTTGATTAACCGAATAATCACAGCGCGAATATAATGGGAAGATGTAATAAACACATATTTGGATACGCACAAGAAAAATAAAATGACTATTCGATTTTTTTATTATTTAATATTGATTACTTTCTATTAATTGAAATCGATTCATTCAATATTGGTTTTTTTTTATCGATTCATTCAATATTGGTTTTTTTTAATGCAATACTAAATTCACTTCGTAATAGCACTTCGTTGCTAGGGACATGATAATTTTGTTAGTTGTCATGGATACGTTTGTTTATTTGTTGCTAACCAGTTAACAAATTTTTTTTTCGTTGCTATGGACATATTAATATTGTTAGTTGCTAAGGTGACAGTCAAACATGAAGTTGGCTGTCATATGACACTTCGTTGCTAGGGACATGATAATTTTGTTAGTTGTCATGGATACGTTTGTTTATTTGTTGCTAACCAGTTAACAAATTTTTTTTTTCGTTGCTATGGACATATTAATATTGTTAGTTGCTAAGGTGACAGTCAAACATGAAGTTGGCTGTCATTTGACACTTCGTTGCTAGGGACATGATAATTTTGTTAGTTGTCATGGATACGTTTGTTTATTTGTTGCTAACCAGTTAACACATTTTTTTTTCGTTGCTATGGACATATTAATATTGTTAGTTGCTAAGGTGACAGTCAAACATGAAGTTCGCTGTCATTTAACACTTCGTTGCTAGGGACATGATAATTTTGTTAGTTGTCATGGATACGTTTGTTTATTTGTTGCTAACCAGTCAACAAATTTTTTTCTTCGTTGCTATGGACATATTAATATTGTTAGTTGCTATGGTGACAATCAAACATGAAGTTGGCTGTCATCCAGCGACCAATCACAGCACGAATAAAATGAGGAGAATCGAACTCGCAATTCGATATTCGATTGCCCATGAACTTTTTATTAAGGGATTTTGTACTTAACTTTTGGGTGAAATCAGATTCAAATGTTATTTTTGTGTTGTTCTCCAACTACTGAACGGAGGAAAAAAAAATTCAATGCAAAATGTTTTGTTAGCAGAGCACGTGTCATTTCGTTTTTATAAGAAATGAACGAATTGAGGCCATTACAACTACGAAACACACCACATGTTCTCAAAATTAAAGAATATATATTTTTTTAATTTAACGGGACAGACCTAGTTGGAACGTCAAAAAAAGGCCTTTTTTCCGATTTTTTTTTGGTCAAACGATAAAATAATTCACAACAAAAGTTCTTCCGTTTAAAAGATACATATGTAATGTATATGTTGCAATTTTTTCAACGCAATACATATCGAAATAAGCTGGTGACCGTCAATTGCCGAGGACGCTGCAAAAAAAAACACGGTTTGCGGTGATCAAGCTCACGCTGCAACGGCTCATCTGAAACAAAAAAAACGGAGGGGATTTTTAGTTAATGATATAATGCTCCAGTTGAACGAAGGGTTTTGAAAAATTTCCATTTTTCACAAAATGGCGGCCGTTAAAAGTCAAAAGTGTTTTTTTGACCAAAATATCAGTTCCATTTTTTGCTATTAAAAATAAAAATAATTATCCAAAAAAAAAATCCTTCGTTCATATGGAGGACTACCATGTATAGAAGAAGTGATATAAATTTCAACCCGATCGGTAAAGCCGTTCTCGAGCTACAGTGATCACCGACTTCAAAAACATGGTTTCGAGAAAAACGCACTTGAAGTCCGCTACCTGCTTACCTATGGCTCAGACACGACGTGCTACAAAGTCTTGTATTTCGGCGAATAATGGTCCGATTTACATTTACCTGGGCGGAAAATGTTCGTAAGAGATTCTACTTTTTGAAAATGAAATAAAAAAAAATCGATTTTTCGAAAATTCTAACTAGGTCTGTCCCGTTAAATTATTATGCACAAGGTTCAGGGTACAAGCAAATAAAAAAATATTAACGTAGGAAGAGGTTGAAATGATGGTATATTTTTCACCACGTCACGAAGCTTACAAACATTCAATAATTTTACAATAATTATACAATATTTATGGAGTTTTTACATTTATTTTATGGAACGATCCTTAATATTACATTTTAATTACAATTATTCTACGCTTTCTAGCCTGCTTCTCTTCGCCAAAACTTCATCTTCTTCGTCTTCGCTCACATCGTTTCCTGCAAGCTCGCACTCTACTTTCGTATCAGTTAAATAATTATGATTAAATGGCCTCAATTCGTTCATTTATTGTAAAAACGAAATGACACGTGCTCTGCTAACAAAACATTTTGCATTGAATTTTTTTTTCCTCCGTTCAGTAGTTGGAGAACAATACAAAAATAACATTTGAATCTGATTTCACCCAAAAGTTAAGTACAAAATAGGGTAAAATAAACAAATAAAAAATGATCAATAAATTTGGAGGTGAATTTTCAATTTTTCAGAATTTTTAATAACAAAATTATGATCAGCGGAAAAAGTTAGCCCAGATTAAAAAAAAAAAAACAACTCGATAAGTTAATTTGTTCCCGAGATATTCCATGTTTGTCGAATTTGAACACGCGGATTAACTTTTCACGCGAGCGCGCGCGAGCCCGAGACGGCTACCCCCACTCTGCCGCCAAACGCGACGTCACATTTGGCCTCTCATAAAACCGCTGAAATAAACAATAAATTTATATGGGATTTTTCCGCCGATTTTTCTCCAGTTAGCACAAGCCTTTCTCTGTACGCTGTCCAATTTTTAGCTCTCTATGTTAAAATGAGCAGCTGCAATAATTATTGAAAAACAAATTTTTTTATCTCCCCCTAATAAACTTTTTGCAAATTTTTTTTTTTCTAAATTCGGAGAAAAATGAACGCTTTCGAAATATGTCAATTCCGACTCTGTGACTTAAAAATTCGCGATGGAATTCCATTTGTTTATGAGTAAAAATCGTACCCTATTTTTGGAGCCGTTTTTCACCCTTTTAATTATAAAAAATCGATTTGCCCCAAAGTGTACATGATAGTACGACTCTTTCGGATCAATTTCGTTTTGGTTTTATTGCACTGCGACACTCTCCCGGTGTAGAAATTCCTCGCAAAAACAGTCGGTTTTTTAATAACAAATGGCTTTTCTCGAAAACTATTTTTCCGATCAAGCCCAAATTTTGCACACTTATTTAATGTACAGAAGGGTAAATATCCTGAGATTTTGGAGGCTGTATACGCATTTTTAAACTAATAATAGGCTATGATAGAAATGGCCATTTTAGCTGGTTTATATTTTTTTGCGGGCGAACTAATGAACCGATTTTAATTTGCGACCCGCCAAATTGTTCGTTTTTCTAATATCTACAAATAGTTACTGAACTTTTTTTTTCTCCGATTAATAGTTTCGACGCTATCTCCCAAAAACATGGTTTTGCCAACTTTGACCGCGTGGCAAAAAAGCCCCCCAAAATCTGTGGTTGGAAAGTGGTAGGCCTTCATCAGGGACATCAGCCCTACACGAATCCGTCGGTTAGAATCGTTCTGGCTCGGTGTCACGTAAAAATACCCAGTTCCTGGACTAAAGGTCGTCCAAGTACGACCGATCATCAGCCGCGAAAAATCGAATCCGTTTCGAAGCTCCACGTTTTCAGTGACTCTTTAACAAACGCTCAGATTTGCGACTTTATCTGTGTTCGAATTCATTTCCGGTTTCGTAATAAATTTGAATGCTCGAGCCCAAATGTAGCAAAACCTCATCCCACACGAAAAATTGGTAAATTAAAAAAAAAAATGGAAAATATTCCAAAAAGAGAAGTTAATTTGAGAATGAGTAGGTTTTCTTCAGTTATTTATCGAACTCTCTTTCACAATTGATTACTTCCTGTCCGGATTCGTTCCTCATCGATAATGAGATAATAAAACTTTTTTTTAACGCTGCATACCCGAGGTCATGAGAGTACGACCAAACGTCAGCCGGGAAAGAATCTAATCCGTTTCGAAGCACCCCGTTTTCTGGGATTCCTGTTTTCCAATACATTTAAATGCCCTGCTCCGAAATATGACAAAACCTGATCTCGTTCGAAAATTGAGAAAAGGCATGAAAAATCGAAAACATTTTTATAAGAGAAGTAAATTTGAGAATGAGGAATTTTTCTTTTATTTTTTATTGAACTAATTAGAATTTATGAAGACAATTTTTCCGAAAAATAGATTCCGCTGTTGCAGCTACTCCAAATCCTAAAAAGTCAGGGGAGACCGATCGTGGCGAAGAATTCATGATCTGAAAGAGTGGAAAATTCATGCATAGATTATGATTTTTTGTGTATCCATTATCTACTGAATCCTATTTCAATCGATTCGCCTTGTTCCCAACTCGTGATCCGTTTATAAATAAATGATTGAATGCATGTCCTTGCAGGCACAATATATTTACCTCAGACGTCCCCATCGCTTCATCGGAAATGCTCTCTCGATCTATGGTGGAACTAGAAAATACCGAAAGATGTTTATTTCGAGAAGAAAAGGTGGGTTAAAGCTATTCCAGTCAGTGTTCCCATTGACGTCAGAGTCGCAACAATGTTTTTATTTTTTAATTTGCGTGCAAAAAAAGCTCGAACGAAGTACGGTCATTACATTTTTTTTCAATGATCCATGTTTATTTCTTTGACGTCGCCCTAATCACTAATACATTAACGTTATAATAATATTAATGATACGGAGTTCAGTACAAGTAACAAAATGTAACCATTTGATTCAAATTTGAACAGCAGATTTTTGACCTATTTTGAATATGTCCTCTAAATTTTGAAACGATCGTCCACTCCGTTTGCACACTATCCACAAATAAATAGTATATTACGCCGTATCACTTGGACCGAAACTCCGCAAATGTGTTAATTTATATTTACCATCCTGGTTCCTCGAACCGCACTGTCGTGCAGAACAGTACGTTTCTTGCCGCCATCCCTATTTCCATAAAAGATTGACTGCAAGAGACAAAAGTTTCCACGTTATAACGAATCATTCTTTTTTCATTTGTGAATATTGCTCACGTCAATTTCTACTGGAAAAGCACAATATCACTCCAAGGTAAAACTTGGTCTCAGTCTACAATAAATTCATACATTTTTTACTTACAATTGACAGTCGTCCCTCTTGATTTTTCTGATTCGTCTTGACTCACAAAAACGCTCCAAAACATCACGATGCTTATTAACAAATTTTCGAACGTAGTCACGTCGTTTTTTTGATATTGGATAGGTATAAGCAAACGATATCAAAATGTCGAGTTCTTCTACTTTTCAACCTCCAGCACCCTTCTCCAACTCTGAGAGCCCAACAATTAGACGACCCAATAACTCAGGCATTTTTGTTATGTCTTTGTCGTATTTAATGTCACAGCTGCAGATGTAATCTGTCATTTTTTTTTTGCTATTGTGGTTCAAGTTATTTCGCTGTCACGACCGAACTGACTGAAGGGGAATAACGGCTGTATCCTATCGGTTTCTCAGAAATAATCGATACTGCGTTTTTGACATATCTTGTTTTGTCATATCGGCATAAACTGCTATATTCAAATAATTATCGAAAGAGCAGTGGTTTGCTGCTGCTCCTTAAATAAATATCGACAGAGCAGTTTACGTTGGTACGAAAAAACAAATGATATTTCGAACGGAATAACGTTTTGCCACATTTCGATGCGAGCATTTAAATTCGTTATGAAACCGGAAACGAATTCGAACACAGGTAAAGTTGCATCTCCAAGCGTTTGTTGAAGAGTCGCAAAAAACGTGGTGCTTTGAAACGGAGTCGATCCTTTCCCGGCTGACGATTGGTCGTACTCTCATGACCTCGGATACGCAGCGTTGAAAAAAATGTTTCATTTTCTCATTATCGACGAGGATCAAATCCGAGGAGGGAGCGATCAATTGTGGAATACAGTTCGATTAATAAATCGAAGAAAACTTCCTCATTCTCGAATTCGCTTCTCTTTTCGGAATGTTTCAATTTATTTTTCTTTAATTTACCAAGTTTCGTACGGGATGAGGATCTGCCATATTTGGGCTCGAGCATTCAAATTTATTATAAAACCGAAAATGTTCACTTTTTGTGGTACCGATGAGGAAAAAATCGCAACGAGGATGTGATCATTTCTGAACGAGAGTTCGATAAATAACTTGAAGAAACTTCCTCATTCTCAGATTTGGTTCTTTTTTCAAAATAGTTAAAACTTTTTATGCATTTTCTGATTTTTCGAACGAGATTAGGTTTCACCAAATTTTCGAGCGCGACATTTAGACTTACTGAAAAACCGGAAGCGAATTCGAACACAAATAAAGTTGCATCTCCAAGCGTTTGTTGAAGAGGCGCAGAAAACGTGGTGCTTAGGAACAGATTCGATTCTTTCACGGCTGACGATTGGTCCTACTCGCATGACCTTCGATATTGAGTGTTTAAAAAATGTTGTATTTGTTTTATCAGCGATGAGAAATTAATTCGAGCAGGGATGTGATTATTTACAAAAGAGAGTTTGATGAACAACTCAAGGAATAATTTAACATTCTCAGATTCGCTCCTCTTGTCGGAATATTAAAAAATTTTGTTTCATTTTTCAATCATTCAAACGAAATAACGTTTTGCCACATTTGGATGCGAGCATTCAAATTTGTTCCAAAAGTGGAAACACATTCGAACACAGGTAAAGCTGCATCTCTGAGCCTTTGTTGAAGAGTTGCAAGAAACCGTGGTTCTTCGAAACGGATTCGATTCTTTCGTAGTTGATGATTGGTTCTACTCTCATGACCTTCGACATGGAGCATTTAAAACATTTTTTATTTTTGTATCATCGATGACCATACTTTTCAATATTTCCTGAGCAAATTCTAATTACTAACACACGAATTCAAAACGATTATTATCTTCTTTTTTTTGTTAATTAAGAAGTTCGACGTGAAAGCATTCTTCTGAACTTTTCGACCTAACTAATCACATTTTTTTCTAACTTTGTTCGATTTTTCCTCTTTTTCTCAACGATCTTTTCCAAAATATTGATAAATATTGAATGGCGCAAAGACATATGACTCCACCGATGATGGAGGTTGTTTTGGGAACTGAACGATCTACATATTGAAATGTCACCTTCTCTTACGTTGCATGAATTCCATGTATGAATTCAATCAGCTGAGAACTACGATTTCAACTACCTTGCAAAGTTCAACATTTGCGTCATTTAAAATTGAGTTTTTTTCAAATCCAAATAAACTAAACGAAGTAATTAAATAAAGTTGCATTCAACATTTTTTTAATTATTCATCATATTGAATTGGATCCACATGCATATCAAACGCAATGTTACATTTTTTTCTCTTTTATAATTCTCATTCATTCTTCTGTTTTTTCGTTCATTCCCGAACGGCTTAACCTTCCATTCGAATGTTCCATCTGTCTTCGGGCCGCCGCTGCATCGTCTTGGCGCTGTCATTATTTCATGGGGTTATTTCGACTCGAGGGTTAAAAATTACACGTGACACATGAGTCTGAAACTCGTCCGAACTTCGACCAACTTCAACAAATGACGATACACAGTCGGTAAAATCGCCACGTATTTGATCTGACCAGGCATTAATGCATAGTACAGTACAAAAGGGTGGGAGTAAGATTTTCGAATGATTAAAACTACGAACGGCTAAAACTACGAATTTTTAAATTGAAGAATAGTAGTATGTAGACAGATTAATTCTACTATAGCTTTTATGCTGGAAATAAAAAAATGAGAAATTAAAGAGTTCAAAGTACATTTACGTCAAAAACAAAATATAATAGTAGCCCAAATGACGAAGGCTGGAATAGCGATTTTATATAAGTTCGACTATTACGCATTCAGGTCGTCAAATACTAAAATCGGTAATATTATGAATATTCACAATTTCAAAAATATTTTAACAAAAGACAAAATATTAATGTGGTCAAAATAGCGAAACACCAGAAAGTCGAACGGTTGAAATAGCGAGAGCCTCTGGTCTGTAAAGTATTGCTTGTCATTCTTCGTGCTTCACAACGTTCGCTATTCTGTACTTCTAATTTTTAGTCATTCGAGAAATTCACTTTCGAATTATGCATACTATATATTTTGGTCTCTCAATAAAATAATTGCTCTCCATTTCGAATTTAGAAAATATAAACTTTTTACATTAGGACAATCCATATTATCAGCATTTGAAGTATAGACAGTCTGAATATATATTTTCGAATAAATGCGTGATCAAAGAAAAAATATTACATCAAATACGCATTCAACTTAATATACTATCGAAAATATAAACTTTGAATTTCTTATTTTTCGTTAAACGAATGTTATGAATACTAAAATTTCGAAATATTAACCGTTCTACAAGTTGGTTATTGTACATATTAACCCCCACCCGTACAAAACTATAACATTACATTTTTGTATTTTTCCTAAAAATTTTTTACGTATTTTTAAATAAACAATATCCACGTGTACAGGATTGAAAAGAAAATAAAATATAATAGTTTAAATTTTATTCTATCCTAAATTAAATTAAAGTCTTAGAGAATAAAATTTTATACGAGTTATTAATCCTCCGAAATAATTTACTTACGAAGAAACAGCTATTCTATTAATGTAGAAGCGAAATTGCGGTTAGGCCTGCAATCGACCCCGTACCACCCTACCCATAAGTGATCGACGGGAAGATTTATATTAGTATTGACCTGGAACTTATAGAAGCTAGCTGAAACATTAGTAAAGAACGCTCCCCGGTTCCGGGCGCAACGAGGGTCTTGCAAACGACGCAACGCCGGGCCCGGATGGAGTGAGTAGGGATGATTACTACAAGAACAGCCACAGCACACGAGGAACTCATGAAATAGGACTTGAAAAATAAACTAAGCTTCAACTTATTAAAAATTGTTAAAAATAGAGGCCGTATTTTTTTCTAGGATTCTACTTTCTGCAATGATTATCAGGACAGAATAAATATTAAAGTTTTTGATATTTATTTATTAAATTTTGTATACAGGTTTTTTGAGCCTTTGAGAACATGTATGATTAAAAAAAATAAATGAAAAAATTGTTAACAACTTCGGAGAGGTTTTCGCAAAAATGTGCTTTTTTAATTGGCGACCACAGTATCTCGGTAACTGATTGGCTGATTAATCTTAAATCGGTATACATGTTTATTAGGGTAAGTTGTTCCACCTCCAGATAAATTTTACCTGACGATTGTAGCATTGGGTAGCAGACCTTTAAATATCAGATAAAATTTACTAGGAGGTAGAAAAACTAGGCCTTAGACTGTTTTTTAGAAATGGTACCATAATTGAGTTGGAATAATTGTTATTTTTTTTTACCCGTATAAGATGAAAATAGTAGAAAATAGACAAATATTTAAATTTCAGCATACCACCATTTTATTAAAAATTAAATTTGCCGTCTGATTCTGGTACCATTGCTTACAACACTGATACAGATTTAAAATACGTTTAGTCATTTATTTCGAATGCATACAACGACCGGAACTCTGGTCGCCAGTCAAAAGTTGTATTCTGCGCGCAGTTTCATGAAATAGCGCGTTTACTATAAGATAATTAAAAAAAAATTTTTGTTTATTTTTTTAACATCTTTTAAAACAAACAAAAAACACATATAAAAAATAAAAAAAAATTCGGAAAGTTTCAAAGTTATCCTATCTTGAAAATCTCTTCTGAAAACGTAAACTTTGTAAAAGTAAAAAAAGAACGCCAAGTATTAAAAAATCGTGAACTTAGTTATTACTGCTCTACATTCTTGTTATTACGTTAAAATAAAAACTATATTTTGATTCACAACATTCATTTCTTTTTTATTATATGTAAAAAGTTACTTTACTGCGAAAAAAGCTACTCAATAATTTTTGTCCCTAATTTAAAAAAAGAAATGAAATCATTTTAACGTAGCCAAGAACAGTGAACGGATTCAGAAGCTCCGCAGGCAATCATGTACACTCTAAATGGTGCCTGCTAAAGGGTTGTGTCGCTTCAAGAGCTTTCGAAGAAAATCCTACAAATATAAAGAAATTACTATTATGATATTATGCTAACTAAAGACAATGAACGTACAACACAACTCAACAGGAAATTATACAAACAGAAATGACATAAAAAAGCGAATGTACGCGTACAAGTGCACATGTACGTACCGCACAATTTCACTGCAAAGACTACACAAAAACTTGGTGTGTATGGTTTTCAAAAATAAGCTCGGGAAGACAAGGTTGATCGGATCTACTACCCACATCGATGATCATTCTTTCATAGCTGATGAAAGAAGAAGCCTCGGGATTGATTCACGGATTGAATAAGAACGTCTGTGTTAAGGACGACATGAATAGGATAATTGAATGAGATCAATAGATCAGATGGATGAATCGGATGGAAGGGATGGATAGCGAGACTAGTTGGATGAGTAATCAAGATAGATGATGATGGATATGGATAGATGGGCGAGATGGATGGCATAAATTGATAGTCAAATTGAATGAATGGATGAATGGATGGCATTAGGAGAGAGATGGATTGGATATATAAATGAGATGAATGATGGGATGAATGGATAGATGGGATGGGTGGCATGAATCCATAGTCGAATAGAATGGTCGGCATACAGGGATCGGATGCGTGAATTAATTACCAGGATGGAGGGGCAGACAAAAAAATGGTTAGATGGGATGGAGGGTTGGGACGGATAAACGAATGTACAGGCGGATGAATGGATGGGATAAGTGAAAGGGTAGGTTAGACGGACAAATGAACGAATGGATGGGTGAATAGATAAGCGATGGGATGGACGGATAGCATGAATAAATAAAATAAGTAGGTATTTGAATTTTTTACGGGTACAGACGGATGAAGAGTTCCTTCGCCGAGCGTATTTTTGAAAACCATGTACACCAAGTTTTTGTGTAGTCTTTGTAGTGAAATTGTGCGGTACGTACGTGTGCACTTGTACGCGTACGTTCGCTTTTTTATGTCATTTCTGTTTGTATAATTTCCTGTTGAGTTGTGTTGTACGTTCATTGTTTTTAGCTAGCATAATATCATAATAGTAATTTCTTGATATTTGTAGGATTTTCTTCGAAAGCTCTTGAAGCGACACAACCCTTTAGCAGGTACCATTCAGAGTGTACATGATTGCCTGCGGAGCTTCTGAATCCATTTACTGTTCTTGGCTATGCTAAAATGATTTCATTTTTTTTTTTTAATTAGGGACAAAAATTATTGAGTAGCTTTTTTCGCAGTAAAGTAACTTTTTGCATATAATAAAAAAGAAATGAATGTTGTGAATCAAAATATAGTTTTTATTTTAACGTAATCACAAGAACATAGAGCAGTAATTTTATAACTAAGGTGGCGATTTTTTAATACTTGGCGTTCTTTTTTTACTTTTTCAAAGTATTTTCTCATGGATTTCACTTCTTTTTGAAAAACGTGATATTTACCAACTATTCTATGAAAGTGAAATCTTATTTTCTTAATCAAAGACAATGATCATTGAGTTGGTTTTTTCAAAATTAAGTAACTTCCTTCATATGACAGAAGAGAAATTACAGTAGTGAACAGTTGTTTTTTTTTTTATTATTCATTGAAAAAAATTGTTTAAGGCGAGAAACCAGTTTAGACGGGTCAAAAAATCGACTTTTTTATTTCATAAATTGTTAGTAAAACTATTCAAGAATATGTTGTCAAAATTTCAAAGCTAAATTCCGATTAGTTCCGATGCTATGAGCACTTAAGTCACCGACCGTCGGTTCGGCGCCGAAGCGCGCGGTAATTAGAACGGAGCGGTCACTCAGGTAGTCCCTTATTCAGTTACCTGGCTCAATACCCCTGTACTACGGGATAATAGAGAGAGCGGGATTTCGGCAGATGTTCTTGATTGGCCTTGGGTAGAAGGTACTCGAATCTTTGGAATATTTCAACAGAGCGTCGAATTTGGTCAGTTTTGCTCCGGCTTTCCTACCGAGTGTTAGAAGTAAAAATGTCAGCGTATCCGAAATGTTATCGTGAGTGCAGCGAACGACATGGTAGACCACGTAAGAGATCCTTCCAAGGAAATCAACACACCAGGAGTGAGTTAAGTGTTAGTGAAGATGGAAGTGCCAGCGCAAAAAAACTTTCGTCTGCTACCAGTGAGAATGTGACTTTAAATCCTCCGGGTGGGGGTTAATATATAGAATAACCAAATTGTAGAACGGTTAAAATTTCGAAATTTTGGTATACATAACATTCAATTAACGAAAAATAAGAAATTCGAAGTTTATATTTTCGATAGTATATTAAGTTGAATACGTATTTGATGTAATATTTTTTCTTTGATCGCGCATTTATTTGAAAATATATATTAAGACTGTCTATACTTCAAATGCAGATAATATAGATTGCCCTAATGTGAGAAGTTTATATTTTCTAAATTCGAGATGGAGAGCAATTCTTTTATTAAGAGACTAAAATATATAGTATGAATAATGCGAAAGTGAATTTTTCGAATGATAAAAAATTAGAAGTACAGAAAAATAGCAAAAATCCCCTCCCGGGGAAAAAAACCTGGACAAGTACATTGGTGGTCCTTCGTTTCCCTATGATATCACAAAAAGTCCAAAACCCCACTTAATTTTTTTTTTTTAATGTTTACTAATTTTATTCATATCCCGGTGGGAAACCAACCATATAGATCACGAAATATCCGGCCAAAAAACCAGACTTCACAATAAATGTTACTTTGAATTTATTTCCACAGAACAACACAAGAATCAAAACATTAAAAAATCAGTATTATCAAGATGAGAAAAATGCCACTTATAATTGGTGTGTAAGAAGTATCAATAGTCTAGAAAAAAATGAAAAAAGGTCGACATCTAAATTACGTGCAGCAGTAAAATTTATGATATCAGTACTAGGACAAGTATTTCTTTGGTGACTGAGAAGATATCAATATGGACGTACCG
Source organism: Rhimphoctona megacephalus (assembly GCA_963989365.1). Taxonomy (NCBI): domain Eukaryota; kingdom Metazoa; phylum Arthropoda; class Insecta; order Hymenoptera; family Ichneumonidae; genus Rhimphoctona; species Rhimphoctona megacephalus. Next base: position 15,142,613 of record OZ022418.1, on the reverse strand, counting down.
GCAAAGTATGGCATGCAGTTGATGCATTGCTTCTGGGATCTCCTAAGTCAAGTAGCTACTTTTGTTTTGGCTATGGCGCGACCAATGTTGCTAAATAGTATTTACTTATATGACCTAATGAAACAACATTGCCTGCGCCGTGGCTAAAACAACGAAAAACATTCAGAAACCAGTCGTAAACTCGACACACAAACGCAGGAACAGGAAGTTTCGCATAAGATCCCGTACTTTTGTAATGTTAAAAAAAGGCTTTAATTTATGTTCGTACATGATAGCACAGTTTTCTTTGATTGGTAATAATTTGATGAACGTTCACCACCGTACGTTGAGCGTATACGCACAGAGTACTTGTCCGGTCCATAACTTTTTATTTGATTTTTACTTAAATGAGCAATTTTAATAAAACGTTATGGGCCGGACAAGTACTTTGTGCGTATACGCTCAACGTACGGTGGTGAACGTTCATCAAATTATTACCAATCAAACAAAACTGTGCTATCATGTACGAACATAAATTAAAGCCTTTTTTTAACATTACAAAAGTACGGGATCTTATGCGAAACTTCCTGTTCCTGCGTTTGTGTGTCGAGTTTACGACTGGTTTCTGAATGTTTTTCGTTGTTTTAGCCACGGCGCAGGCAATGTTGTTTCATTAGGTCATATAAGTAAATACTATTTGGCAACATTGGTCGCGCCATAGCCAAAACAAAAGTAGCTACTTGACTTAGGAGATCCCAGAAGCAATGCATCAACTGCATGCCATACTTTGCCGGTACGTCCATATTGATATCTTCTCAGTCACCAAAGAAATACTTGTCCTAGTACTGATATCATAAATTTTACTGCTGCACGTAATTTAGATGTCGACCTTTTTTCATTTTTTTCTAGACTATTGATACTTCTTACACACCAATTATAAGTGGCATTTTTCTCATCTTGATAATGCTGATTTTTTAATGTTTTGATTCTTGTGTTGTTCTGTGGAAATAAATTCAAAGTAACATTTATTGTGAAGTCTGGTTTTTTGGCCGGATATTTCGTGATCTATATGGTTGGTTTCCCTCCGGGATATGAATAAAATTAGTAAACATTAAAAAAAAAAATTAAGTGGGGTTTTGGACTTTTTGTGATATCATAGGGAAACGAAGGACCACCAATGTACTTGTCCAGGTTTTTTTCCCCGGGAGGGGATTTTTGCTATTTGATATCACTTCTTTTTTCTATAGTATTTTCATATTTCGTTTTATATAAACTCCAATAGAGCCTGTATATAACAAAAAAAACTTACAACGTGTCTGCATCATTACATGATCGATTTATTTCAATGTCAGGAATCAGCATTGCTCACACTACTAATTCGACATAAGAGAATGATACAGATTTTTTACCATAAATTCATTGTTATTGAGGTTATTTAAATATAGCAGCGTTTCGTTTCTGTGATAAGAAAAAAGTTATAATGTTTTCAAAAGAGTTAACTACACACTCGAAGTATTTTCGAGATGTTCGTAATTCGTTGATAGGTTATTATTCGATTATAGCTTGGCAGGAAGGTGTTATAGAAGAGATCTCAAAGTACCAGTTTTTCCCCAAGGAAAAAATTCAGAAAATGAAATACTTTATCATTAGCTTTCAAGTTGTGTACTAGAATAAGGCATTTATGGGCGAAAAGGCAGCGAGGATATTAGCAATTTCGGTCTAAGCTATAAATAGATAATTATATTTAACTTTACTGTCAGGAGCCTCAGAATTATTATTCTTTCAAAGATGAAATGACGGAAGAATATGATGCATCGTTCTTGACTTACAAATTGTTTTATAAAACATAGAAAAAAATTAGATTAAAAAAAAATTCGGCCGAAGTACTTGACGAATGTTTTTTCACTTAATTTACATAATGTATCGGTCATGGTGACAACCTCGCCAAGTACTTCGACCGAAATTCTTTTTCATCTAATTTTTTTTCGCTTGCAATCTTTTTTTGCTTCGGACCCTTATTGATACAGAGTTTTTATTTTCATTCTGGTTGGTAAAACAACTGCATTTTCGAACATGATTCTTTTCTCTATCAACATTCAACATTATTTGAAGATTTTATCACACGATAAAGCCTCCCGTACTTGGCCACATCTATTTTAGTATAGCTCAATTTATTTTATAACTTTTTGCGAAACCCAACCTTAGCTTTTCGTGAGGATTAACTCATTTTGTTTTGTGTGATTTGAATTTATTTGATACATTTTTTGAGAGTGGTCACTTTTCTTACTTTTTGATAGGATTTGATTTTCTTAGGGATTTTTGCGAGAACAGGTTTTTGCAGTGTATGTATATTAGTGGAAAAATATGGGAACGGCGGTCAACAAATGTACTTGTCCAGGTTTTTTCCGCGAGGGGGTTTTTATGCGTGATATGATGCGTTTTTTCTCTTTCTTTTGAAACATCTCACTTTATATAGATTAGAAAAAGGTTATATTGGGAAATTATCGCCTTTTCATTTCCAAACCCTGACCCCTTCTACTTCGAGTCAGGTTTTTTCCCCATGAAATAAAGGGGCACGTATTTTGGAATTTTCAATTTGGCATTTTTTTTATTCTCGAGCCAGTCAAATTTTTTTGACATTTCGATTTACCTTTCTGGAATCAGGCTAAAATAAGTCGGGAACTGGGAGTCTGATACAAAAATTTACAAAGCTTTTGAGAGCAAGATTAGAAGAGTCAGAACTTTTCCATAGAATTTGTAGCTATTTGAATTTGTGTTTATCAAATAAACATATTAAACAGCAGTATCTCCTTGTTATATTTGTAGATTTGTGGTAAAAAATATTACGCTTATTTCAGCTTGTTGATAAAAATGGGGCGATTTTTTTCGAAATTTTTCATTTTTGATTAATGATAAAATAAAAAACCAGTTTCACGTATGTTTAGAGAAAACATATCGAATCTATTGTGAAAAAAGTTCACGCATTTTTTCATTCTTATTTTTATTAACAAGATGGAATCATGATTATTTGTCAATACCATTGAAGAAGTTACTACCATGAAAATAAAAAGTTACAACTATTTCAATATTCTCATTGAATATAGAAAAGTTCAAATAGTATGTTATGGGAACTCCAAAACAATATATTGAACAAAGCGGACAAATTCAGACCAGGATCGTACCCAAGAGAATGAAATGAATTTAGTTGTATTAGTCACATCAGCTTTGAGCAAATTTTGATACCATCAAACCCAGAGCGACTGTAGAGGAAAGCCTTTGGAATAAATTTTTTTCAATTTATTATGCCATAATCAGAGCTAAATAGTGGAAATACTTAACACACATGTCTCCTCTTCACAAAATGTTCAAAGTTTGTAGATATCGGCTACATTCCAATGATACAAATTTTGATACTATCAGCAGAAGAGCACCCGACGACTTTCTGAAACAACTTTTTAAATTTATTATGCTATAACTAAAGTGGAAAAGTGAAAAAACATAGTGCACTTTAAGCCCAATAAAGTTCAGAAAATTTGGATGTATCTATAGCGTTCCGACAGAAATTTTAATCCCATCCAAAAATGAGCAGCCGAAGACTTTTTGTAATAAATTTTTCAATTCATAATGCCACAATCAAAGATAAAACGTGAAAATACTTGGCGCTTCACAAAATGTTAAAAGTTTGTAGGTATCGGCTACATTCCCATGATACAAATTTTGATGCAAATTTTGATATTTATAACAATAATGGCCGTGAAAGCATCAAAACTAGAACTTACAGGTATTTTAATATTATCTTTGAATTTCGAAAAGTTCAGAAAGTATGTTATGGATATTTTAAAACAATAAATTCAACAAAGCGGGCAAACTTAGATCAGTACTGTGCCCAAGAAAATGGATCGAGTTGAGTTGTACCAGTTGCATTATCTTCGTGCAAATTTTCGTACCATCACAACCAGAGCATCCGTAGAGCAAATCTTTTTGAAAATATTTTTCAATTCGTTATGCCACAATAGGAGCCAAAAAGTAGAAATACTGAGCACACATGTTGCTCCAGGAAATTTCCAAAGTTTGTAAGTATACGTTGCGTTCCAATGAAACAAATTTTTATACTTCCAGAAAAAAGGAACCAAAGACTTTCTGACAATTTTTTGAATTAATCATGCCACAACTCAAGCATACCGCACATCGGGCTCAATAAAGTTTATGAATTTTGCATATAGCCATTACTTTTCGAAGCCAAATTTTAATCCCATCCAAAAATGAGCAAGCGAATAATTTTCATAATAAAATTTTCAAGTCCTAATAATGCCACTATTCCAGCAAAAAAGTGGAAATATTGGGCACATTTGTTACTTCACAAGTATTTCAAAGTCTGTACGTATCTGTTGCAATTCAATGATACAAATTTTGATAATATCAGTAAAAACACATCAGAAGACTTCCTAAAACAATTTTTCAAAATTTATTATGCTACAACTAAAGTGAGGAAGTGAAAAAATATAGCTCAATAGAGCCGAATGAAATTCTGAAATTTTGTATATATTCATGGCGTTCCGAAGACAATAATTTTGATTCCATTGACAAATGAGCAACCGCAGAATTTTCATAACAAAATTTTTAATTCTTAATGCCACAATCGGAGCCAAAAAGTGGAAATACTTGGTACATTTGTTGCTTTACAAAATTTCCAACGTCTGTAGGTATCCGTTGCAATCCAATGATACAAATTTTGATAATATCAGTAAAAAAATATCAGAAGACTTCCTGAAACAATTTTTCAAAATTCATTATACTACAACTAAATTAGGGAATTGAAAAAATGTAGCGCACATTGGGCCCAACAAAATTCTGAAATTTTGCATGTATGCATGACATTCTGAAGGCAGCAATTCTTAATCCATCGACAAATGAGCAAAACGGAAAATACTTGGCACGTCTGTCGCTTTACAGAATTTTCAAAGGCTGTAGGTATCCATTGCAATTCAATTATACAAATTTTGATAATATCAGTTAAAGGACATCGGAAGACTTCTTGAAACAATTTTTCAAAATTCATAATGTTACAACTAAAGTGGTGAAGTGAAAAAATAGAGCACATATTGAGCCATACAAAATTCTAAAATTTTGCATATATTCATGGCGTTCCGAAGACAATAATTTTGATCCTATTGACAAATGAGCAACCGAAGAATTTTCATAACAAAAGTTCAATTCATAATGCTAAAATCGGAGGCAAAAAGTAGAAATACTTGGTACATTTGTCGCTTCACACAATTTCCGAAGTTTGTAGGCATTCGTTGCAATCCAAAGATATAAATTTTGATAATGTCAGAAAAAACACATCAGAAGACTTTCTGAAACAATTTTTTAAAATTCATTATGCTACAATTAAAGCGGGGATGTGAAAAAATATAGAGCATATTGAGCCAAACAAAATTCTGAAATTTTGCATATATCCACGGTGTTCCGAAGACAATATTTTTGATCCCATTGACAAATGAGCAACCGAAGAATTTTCATAACAAAATGTTCAATTCATAATGCTACGATCGGAGCCAAAAAGTGGAAATACTTGGTACATTTGTCGCTTCACAGAATTTCCAGAGTCTATAGGCATTCGTTGCAATCCAAAGATACAAATTTTGATAGGATATGGAGTATATACCGCCATAGTCTTTTGACATAAAGATATATTATACGAGCCATTTTGACATAAAGATATATCATTACTTACTACGGTTATCATCCAGATGCATCCATATATATCCAAATGCAGGTTGACAGTGTATTTGTCTATTAATACATCAAACGCGAGATGATTCTACACCATATTTTGGATAGAAAAACGACGTCGAAAATCTTTTGGAATGGACCAACAATTATCATGCAAGGAACATTTTATGATGTACAAATCTTATTATGGCCAGCGAGGAACATTTTATAATAAAGAGGAAAGGGACCAATAAAATAAATTGTCAATGGTGTACAGTTAAAAAAAAATATTTATTAAACACTGCTCAAAACTCGGCATGATAATAACAAACTTTGCCATATACATTTTTTTTACACTCATTATTAGTTTTATAGAGTTCCTTTTCCAAATTTACATCGATTCACACCAATCATGATTAACAGTTCAACGTACACTATTTCATATTTATCAAAGAAACGAAAAGAACGATTTCTCAAGAAATCTTATACGAGGAACATTTAATCGCGAAAGAGAAATTCCGTCGAAGAGTTAAGTGTGGAAAATAAAAACTGCAGGGTTAACAATAATAAAAGAATGTATATTCATTTCAGCACTGTTCGAAAGTTGATTAAAAGCACTTCACTATTTTCACACCATCACTTTCTTATTATTGCTGTAACCAAGAGTCGATTGAACCTAACCTCGATATTTATAACCTCATAAATGTTCGTGAAAAAAGATTAATATTTTCAATACTGTTTAAGCCACGAGATCTAGAGTCGCGGTAGCGACTCGAGACAAGTACATTTAAAATACTATAAAAACAAAGACGTGTTTCGCTACTAGACTCTTTACAGCAAGCAGAGTTGGATCGAATGGTTTTTTAAAATCTCCGAAAATTGTTTCGGCGATAATTGATTAATTATAGCGTTTTGAAAGATGTTGCTGGTTCACGTATTTTTTATTTTTTTTTTCTTTCGATCGTGACTATTTAGAACTCTGTAGCCCATCGCATATTGTAAATATTAATATTTTATTTTTCCGTGCCATGAAAAATGGGTGGCGTTTTTCGCACACATTTTCTGACATTTCGCGGTCGCTGTCTAGTGACACTAGTTGTAACTAGAAATATTCTGGTGATATGTAACAGTGTGTTCGTCGATGTGACCGCCGACCGTTTCATATCTTTTTTAATAATAACAGTGACAGCTGTTGAAATGAAAAAGGTTATAAAGATCGCGGCCGCGGATTAATGGTGATAGTCGTGAGAAAAATGAGGTTATAAAGATCGCGGGTAGTCATAAGATTAAATGATTTTATAAAGATCGCGGTTATACTAGTGATAGTTGTGGGGTTAAAAAGTAAGATTATAAAAATCGCGGGTGTGAAAGCAGATAATTTTATTTTTGGTTAGACATATTCGAGATCAGGACTTTAAACGCCTATTCGGTGAACATTTAATATCTTTGTTGTAAGGTTATAAAGATCGCGGTCAGTTTCAACTTTTCATTAAAGTTACTTTTATTATATTATCGGTAGAAGAGTGATAGTGTAAAAATAAAGTTTAAATCAATAAATAAACTTTTGAACAGTGTCTAAATAAATAATTTTTTTTATTAACCCTAGCCCCAACAATCCATTTTTCCGAACATAAACTCTAGAACGGAGTCGAAAACGGTGCCTCTTCTCTTTTACCATAAAATGTTCCATGAATGCAATATTAAAGTTTATTTAGAAACCATTCTCTTTGTTTTTTTTTTTATAACTAAGAGAATGGTGTATGATGAACTCGTATTCGGTGAATATTTGATATCTTTGAACAGTTGTGAGGTTATAAAGATCGTGGTCAGTTTCAGTTTTGGTTAAAGTAACTTTTATATATATAGATAGAAGAGTGATAGTGCAAAAATAAAGTGTAATTTAATAAATAAACTTTTGAACAGTACCTTAATAAACAATTTTTTTTATTAACTTTAGCCCCAACAATTCATTTTTCCGAACGTAAATTCTAGAACGGAGTCGAAAACAGTGCCCTTCTCTTTTACCATAAAATGTCTCTTGCATGCAACAATAAAGTTTATTAGGAAACCATTCTCTTCATTTTTTATATAACTGAGAGAATGGTGTATGATATCACCCTAGGTTTGAATTATATGTGGTTTTAAACCACCCTAGAGTGCACTTTGCACTTGCAACACAAAACGGAATCAGGCGATGCGAAATAATTTTGAGCGAAAAGATATTTGATTTGAGAAAAAAAAATTTCATAAGTACTTCACCAATTTTTTTTTTATCTATTGCTCATGAGATATAATTCGTAATCAATAAATATTATTAAAAAAAACTCGCGTAGTACTTCGGCCAAAATTATTTTTTCCAATCAAACTTTAGCTCTCGAAATTTTGTACGTATATTTTTTTGTTTCAAAATCTCGTTTCGTTGTGATTACTTATATTTAAAAACTTTCGGTGCATTCTGATGCTATTGGAGTATTTCTTCGGCATCATTTTTTATGGAATATTTTCCGATCCGTTGATCTGCTGGCACGCATGATTCGGTGCAATATTTTTTGAAATTTTTTTTACAAAATAAAAAAAAAGTCAAGTTTTTACTTGTTCGTTGTTTTTTATGCGTCGTATCTTCTCAGAACTACTGTACGTTTTAACGGGGTCATCCCATGTGACAGCTATTTTTTTTGCTTTTTTGGGATTTTTTTTTGACGAACCATTAAAACACACTATCTTTGAATTTTTACCACACATTTATTAACGTTTTTACAGTCCTCATAATTTTATCAAACAAAAATAACAAGCTGAATCAACTTTACACCGTTTAGAAGACACTCATGTGTTGGTTGACGGCTGCCATGATTCTAGAGGTTTTGCTCATCTAAAATCAAAAAATCAAACGGCATTTTAATTTGTAGACCTGAGGCTATCGCTGGAACTAGAATAAAGTAAAAATATCGAAAATTAAATTTTTGGCACGGTTTTAAATGTTAAGTTCCAAGTTTCGTCGTTTTTTTCGACTTTTAAAACCGTGTCAAAAATTCAATTTTCGATATTTTTACTTTATTCTAGTTCCAACAAATTAAAATGCCGTTTGATTTTTTGATTTCAGATGAGCAAAACCTCCGGAATCATGGCAGCCGTCAACCAACACATGAGTGTCTTCCGAACGGTGTAAAGTCGATTCAACTCGTTATTTTTGTTTGATAAAATTCTGAGGAACTGTAAAAATTTTAATAAATGTGTGGTAAAAATTTAAAGATATTGTGTTTTAATGGTTCATCAAAAAAAAATCCCAAAAAAGCGAAAAAAAATAGCTGTCACATGGGATGACCCCGTTAAGTAATCTAATAATTTTATAAGTATTGACGGTTAATTACGAAGATTGAATTCACTTGAACACTTCTTAGATCAATATTTCACATTTCATTTTTAGTCCGAATATACACCAGCTCGAAATTCGATCATGTATCCATTTTTAGCCGAAATCATTAAAAAATCGATTGAGCGACCTCTAAAATTTTGATTCAGGATTCAATTCTTGAGAGAATCACTTTTTGATAACATGTTACCATATTTTGCTGCAATGCCGAAAAAAATGTCAATTCTTTTGCATCACTCAGATACATACATAATATAGACATGTTTAATTGGCAGGCTATAAATTTCATACCCGAGTACGTACACAATATTGACATGTTTAATTAACAAGCTATGAATTCCTTACAAAAAGTCGACAAATCCTAGCCAAAAATAGCATAAATGCTGTAAAAAAAGCTGAGACAAGTACATTTATGCCCCCCAAATAATCATTCCAGTTAATCCCCCCTACCACCCAGCGCCAAAATACCGATCCCCACCAAAATTTACAAAAACCCGTCTAAGTTGTTCATGCAAAGATCTCCGCACAAAAATCCTAAAAACCAACTCATCATACAAAGTTTTATGGGTAACCGCTCTCATTGTCTTATCAAATTAAGTCAAATTGTACAGAGGTGATAATTTCATTCTCGTAAATGTGTGAGTTCACAAAAAGTTGATAAATAAATAAAGATCTACTAAAGTATATATGATCAAGTACATGGGATTTAATTATGTTTATAAAATCTTCAATTATGTTCATATGCCATTTCTCTAATTAATGCTTTATTACAATGAATTATTATCCTATGACTTGGAACTACAAGGGCTTTAAAAAAAAATACAGAATTGCATTAGCCTGCGTGAGCTTGAACGCTGCCACACTCTCATTTGTAATATTTGTAGTATAGTTTTATTGGTAACCAATTGATAAAAGTTTACTATCGTACGTAGAGCGGATACGCACAGAGTACTTGTCCGGCCCGAAAATTTTTCATAAAATTTGTCACATAAGTCAACATTAATCTACCATACATTTTGGCATTAACTAGTAAAGTAAACACAGCTAATTTGGAATCACAATATGCGGATTGTTTTGTATCCCAAATTATCCTCCTTTCCTTTAACCAATTGTTATCGATGAATTGATGCTCGTGTGGAGCATATCTCACGTTAATACACGGCACGTTTATTCCGGTTTTGTAACATCCGGGGGAAAACTGAAGTTACAGAGCGTCTAAACGGTGCTGTACACCCGAAATAAGTAATCCGGTACCATTTACACGCACTTTTACACCGGTTTTTACTATAACAGGTTTTACAAAACGGAATAAGCCTGCCATGTAAGAGCGGTCATCAATTGATTGCATTCCAAGGCGGGTAAGATTCAAATCTGCGTCAGGAGATCCGAATGTTCGGAGTGGTTGAACAATTTACCGTGAACAAAAAAGCATATTTTTCGCTGACTAGTCGAAAAATTTTCGGGCCGGACAAGTACTCTGTGCGTATCCGCTCTACGTACGATAGTAAACTTTTATCAATTGGTTACCAATAAAACTATACTACAAATATTACAAATGAGAGTGTGGCAGCGTTCAAGCTCACGCAGGCTAATGCAATTCTGTATTTTTTTTTAAAGCCCTTGTAGTTCCAAGTCATAGGATAATAATTCATTGTAATAAAGCATTAATTAGAGAAATGGCATATGAACATAATTGAAGATTTTATAAACATAATTAAATCCCATGTACTTGATCATATATACTTTAGTAGATCTTTATTTATTTATCAACTTTTTGTGAACTCACACATTTACGAGAATGAAATTATCACCTCTGTACAATTTGACTTAATTTGATAAGACAATGAGAGCGGTTACCCATAAAACTTTGTATGATGAGTTGGTTTTTAGGATTTTTGTGCGGAGATCTTTGCATGAACGACTTAGACGGGTTTTTGTAAATTTTGGTGGGGATCGGTATTTTGGCGCTGGGTGGTAGGGGGGATTAACTGGAATGATTATTTGGGGGGCATAAATGTACTTGTCTCAGCTTTTTTTACAGCATTTATGCTGTTTTTGGCTAGGATTCTAATTAGTCGCGATCGAAAGGGGGAAAAAAATAAAAAATACGTGAATTTGAATGAAACTCTAAATTGCTGTCATTGAATTTATATTAAAGAAATCATTTTTGGATCGTACGCGTACGATCCAAAATTATTTCGTGATTTGTGAATAAATTTATTTATAGATCGCGAAATAATTTTTTTTCCCGAATTTATCTACAACACGTCCCGCATAAGAACTTCTCACTTCGAAAACTCCGTTCAGACTTTCCGCGGTATGGGTACTTCGAACTATTTATTTATTCACAGATCGCGAAATAATTTTTTTCCCGAATTTATCCACAAACACGTCTCGCGTATAAGCACTCATTCTCACTTCGAAAACTCCGTTCAGACTTTGCGTGGTATAGGGAGAGAAAGATGAAACGGAATGGCCAATCACAAGCTCGGAAGGCGTCAAGAGGCCTTTCATTGTGTCGTATACAGACATGCCAATACATCGATGTCAGCATAATCTTGAGCCTGTGCAAAGTTTTTTCTCAGCAAATACGGCATTAATCGTGCTGATTTAAGGCTCAATCGAAGTATTTTTTCGTAATAAATCTCCAGTTCAATTTTCAAATCATCATATGCCTCCTGAGCTTCGTAATTAAAGAAAATGAATTTCAGTTTTTACTCCCACCACGGTGAATCGTTTTATTCAGAGATAATAACAACACTCGACCTGTCAAACTTTCCGCGGTTCGGTATATATATATATAGCGACGAGGTGGAGGAAGTCTCATGTGACGTCGGTCTGCGACAGCGCCGTGAAGTTAGCCGCGAGGACATGAGGCCTTTGATAGTGTTATATATATATGGGTGTCGTCAGAATGAACCAATCAGAAACTCGAGAGACACTTTCAGCCGGCTTTGGTGTTGTATACAGACACGTCTGATTCTTGAATGTGTAGGTGACTTTTGCGTGATTTTGAGCCCGTGCAAAGTTTTTTCTCAGCATTTACGTCACCGATCGTACTAAATTTGGGCTCATTCGAAAGATAATTTCTTAATGAATCTCCAGTTCAATTTTCAAGGTCTCAAACGACTCGTGAGCTTCGAAAACGAACAAAATGATGTGCCAATTTTACCCCCACCACCGCGAAAAGTTTTGTTTCGAGAAAGTATAGTCTCGGCGAGCCTCGGGCCAGCAGACGACAGAGCTGTCAATGTACTTGTCCCGAGACTCTACCGAGTCTCTTGATAGCGCACGTTGTGAAGCATGAAGAATGACAAGCAATACTTTACAGCCCAGAAGCTCTCGCTATTTCGACCATTCGACTTTCTGGTGTTTCGCTATTTTGACCACATTAATATTTTGTCTTTCGTTAAAATATATTTGAAATTGTGAATATTCATAATATTACCGATTTCAGTATTTGACGACTCGAATGCGTAATAGTCGAACTTTTGTAAAATCGCTATTCCAGCCTTCGTCATTTGGGCTACTGTTATATTTTGTTTTTGATGTAAATGTACTTCGAACTTTTTAATTTCTCATTTTTTTATTTCCAGCATAAAGGCTACAGTAGAATTAATCTGTCTACATACTACCACTCTTTAATTAAAAAATTCGCAGTTTTAGCCGTTCGAAGTTTTAATCATTCGAAAATCTTACTCCCACCCAATCCTTCCAATCAAAAAGAAATTCTTCCAATATACAAAGATTTATCGAGAGACGATGTTCTGACGAGATGTTTAGGCGGTCATACGCAGAACGCTAATGAAAGTTTCAATTCGACCGTTTGGCGATTGGCTCCAAAGCACCTACATGCTGGCCTGAAAATAATCGAGGTTGTAGCATTCTTGGCTACCGCGTTATTTAATGAAGGAAATTTAGCACTTCTAATGCTGATGAACGAATTAAAACTCGTAGTTGGCTCGTAGACCTTCAATTTTGCTGGGAACATGGATGAGCAGCGCGTGGAAAGACAGAATAGGCGCAGCTCGTTGGAGACCAAGGAAGCTCGGAAAGCTTGTCAAGAGGAGATGCAAGCCCGAAATGATACGTTTGAAAAAGAAGAGGGGTTGCTATATTGTGCTGGAATAGCTGATTAACCGGTGAGCAATTTATGTAATTAATTACTGCCTTGGATTTCTCGATTTCGCTACATTTTTTTTCAAACGCGTTTTTCTCGAAACGACTTTTTTTCAACTGGTGGGCATTCTAGCTCAAAAAGTTATTGACCAATCGTTCTGAAAATTTGTATGAATATTCTATGTGAACCTAACTCTGGGATGATATTATTATTAAAAATATGTTTTTTAATGCAAAAAAGGTGAAAAAACATGGTATAAAAACATGTCATTGTATTGAAACACCTCAAAAACATGCAATTTTCAGCTTTTTTGATCACAATCAGGTTAATATTCTTAGGAAATATGTTGTTAACGAAAAAAAAAATTGTAATGATTACAGATAAAAATTGTGACTTCAGGAATGCCCGCCAGCGAAAAACTGGGATGGCGATCGTCCATGGACAGCAGCTTCTAACTCCACTATTTCCGGCGGAAATGACTTGAAAAAATTACGAAGTGTACTTCAAAACATGAGTAAAATATCCTCCAAGTTTAAACAAATTCCGATTATTCCTTCCCTGTTAAAAAAATTCACCAAAAACACCAAAATTTCGGCCCCGTAAACTGGTTTCTCCCGTTAATTGGTGTTATGCGAGGTAAATTTTTCGCATATAATGAAAAAGGAATCATAGTTGTATACAGAGAGAACCAATTTTTTTTTAAGTAATACTCGAAATGTAGGATGGCCATTTGATAATTAAGGTCACGATTTTATAATACTTGGCGTCTTTTTTTACTTTTTCAAAGTATTTTCCCACAGATAACACTTATTTTTGAAAAACATAAGATTTACCGATGTTTTAATAATCTTGAAAGGTATTGCACGCTTTCGGTAAAAACGTACTGTGTTATCATGGAACAGTTATTGTTGGGTGGCGTAAAAAATATAGGTTAAGAAAAAGGAATAACGAAGTTGTATTTCAAAGTTTTTCTTTTATCACATGGTGTACTTCTCAAACTTTCTTTTGTTGCACGCATAAAATGTATTACATTAGTTAAAGAGCCCTTATTAATATATTGTGCATTGTTTTTAACTTAAACTTGAATTTAATAAAATTATTTCTCGCGATGATAAGAATGCGCTCCAGTACTACGTAGCAATGCAGTTTCCGTTCCTATTTTTTCTTAACGATAAAAGCCGTAACGTATGACAACAGTTTATATATTTTATAGTTCATTAAGAAGCTGCGTTTTTTAACGCAGTGTTAAGAAAAACGCTGCAGACTTTATAAAAAGAGAAATGTCCTAGCTTATCATCAGTTCTATCTTTCAAAGACTAATAATTTATTTCTTGACAAATGAATGGATGACGCCTCAAGAATTTTTTCTTTTTTTTTACCATATGGGCAAATAGTTGAGGTTATTACGATGGACTATCTCATCAGTAAAAGATTCTATCCATCGGTCTTCCCGAATGGAGTACCTTGTAAAAAGTTGCGAAACAGCATTACCGAATGTGAATCACCGATTTTTTTTATGGTAATACGATAAATTGCTGCAATATTCATGCTAGAATACAGCATAAAATTTAATGTATTCGCATCTGCTATGTACGAGTCTTATGACGATCGTAGGGAATTTCGGATGTTTTACTCGTAATCGTAATTAGAAAAAAATCATATATACAAGAATAAAAAGAGGCATGAGAATAAGGTGAAAAAAAACAAGGATTAGAATGAAATCCAAATGTGACAGCTGATGATGACAAGATCCGGAGACACGCCATAATTCAGTTGAAATCACACTGAAATTTCACAAATACTTAAATGCACAAAACCGGAACCGAATTACACTTGATCGAACACAAATTACCGATTCAATCCATATTTATTTGCATAATACTGCGAAATATGAACGCGAGCGCTTTCATGTGGGAGCAGCCATCTTAAAACCTAAGATCGATTCCTCAATTGAGCGACATCGCCCCAACAACAGCGCCACATATCGAACATGAAAACAGTCAAATAAATAAATAATTATATTTCACGATGGAAAACATTTTCATGCGAATTAAAATAACTAATGAATAAAATAAGGGCATTTTTCTAGCTAAATATCATAATATTAAATCTCATCATGATCGGGAATGGATAGCGCTCTCGGGAAAAGAACAGTATTTCAAAAAAAATTGGTTGATGAAATATCATCGTCTTCCCCGCTGCGCGACGGGCCAGGGGTATCGCTGTCTCTATCGCTCAGCGGCGCGTAAGCAGAGGGGCTAGCTATCGCTGTCTCACTCGCTCGGTGGCCCGTGAAGAGAGGGGGTAGTCTCGTTCAGCGTAGTGCATGACGTCAGAGTAGACAAATGTACACCAGTCCCGCAAAGGACGGAAGTCCAATGTAAATAAGCTTCACTTACGCCTCTCTGTCTCCAAGAAATGAAATGTTCCTAAAACGTTCGATTTCAATGCACTAAATCATCATATCTCAAGATTGGCTAGACGGATCTACTTGCAACAAAGACCAATAGAAAGAGAAAAATCGAAAAAAATTCGTCCCCGATATTCAGATTTTTTACTCAAACGGTTCGTCCGTGAGAGCGATTTAAAAATGCTATGACGTCATAAAACCGGCATATTCGCGTATATAAGAGTGCGGCAGGGCTCGCGTTGGCATTTTTTTTTAATACTTGGCGTCGAGCCGCTACCGCGTCTCTTGATTCTAGATAACAATACGGCCTTAAGAAAATCAATGTATCGGGGTTAGGGGCGGCAACACCTCTACCGTTCCGTTCCGTGCGGCACGGAACGCTGGGCATAGATGGAGGAAATCCCATTGCCTTTCACGAACTATCGTTTTTTTTACCGTGAGTCCCCTCGCCTCTCACAAATCGGGTATTTTTGTAGCATGAGTCCCCTCATTACTAACATAATGGGGTGCTTTTTTACCGTGAGTCCCCTCGCCTCTCACAAACGGGTTTTTTTTTCGTAGCGTGAGTCTCTTCACTAATAACATAAGGGGGTGTTTTTTTACCGTGAGTCCCCTTGCCTCTCACGAACCGGGTATTTTTATCGCATGAGTCCCCTCGCTACTAACATAACGGGATGCTTTTTTATCGTGAGTCCCCTCGCCTCTCATAAACTGATTTTTTTAATATCGCAAGTCCCCTCACTACTAACATAACGGGGTGCTTTTTTACCGTGAGTCCCCTCGCCTCTCATAAACTGGTTTTTTTAATATCGTGAGTCCCCTCAATACTAACATAACGGGGTGCTTTTTTACTGTGAATCCGCTCGCCTCTCACAAACCGGTTTTTTTCGTAGCGTGAGTCCCTTCACTAGTAATATAAGTGGATGCTTTTTTACCGTGAGTCCCGTCGCCTCTCACAAAACGGTTTTTTTCGTAGCATCAGGTCCCTCACTACCAACATAACGGGCTGCTTTTTTACCGTGAGTCCCCTCGCTTCTCACAAACCGGGTATTTTTATCGCAGGAGTCCCCTCACTACTAACATAACGGGGTGCTTTTTTACCGTGAGTCCCCTTGCCTCTCACAAATCGGTTTTTTTCATATCGTAAGTCACCTAACTACTAACATAACGGGGTGTTTTTTACCGTGAGTCACTTCGCCTCTCACAAATCGTTTTTTTTCATATCGTGAGTCACCTAACTACTAACATAACGAGGTGCTTTTTTACCGTGAGTCCCCTCGCCTCTCACAAACTGGTTTTTTTAACCCCTTCACTGGTAGCGGATTTGAGAGTGAAGTGGACATTTCTGGTAGACAATACTTTGCTTACTATCAACTTGAAATTCGGCCCTCGGGGGTTTTCGGGGTCGCTGATTAAGATTCCGCCCTCAAAATTTCGGAATTCAAAATGGCGAATCCAATATGGCGGCCAAAAAATGCAAAAATTCATTCGAATCGCATGAAAGGTGGTACTCGAGGGTTTTCGGAGTCGCTGATTACGATTCCGTCCTCAAAATTTCGGAATTCAAAATGGCGAATCCAATATGGCGGACCGATAATACAAAAAATCTTTTGATGAAAGCTAAAGTTGGTACTCGGGGGTTTTCGGGGTCGTTGATTACAAATCTGCACTCAAAATTTGGAAATTCAAGATGGCGGATCCAATATGGCAGACGATAAATGAAAAAAATCATTTGATGAAAGCGAAAGTTGGTATTCGGGGGTTTTCGGGGTCGCTGATTACAAATCTGCACTAAAAATTTGGAAATTCAAGTTGGCGGATCCGAAATTTCAAAAATTAACCCTTTCACTAGTAAATGGTTCAAAATTGATGTGGATATTTCTGGTAGATAAAATGTAAGTGGAAAACTCGTGCGTTTTTATTATAGCCTTTTTGGAAGTGTCAATGCTTTTAATTTTTTCGATCGTGCAGGTGGGCAATGCCTGAGTAGGCAAGTACAACTACCGTTATTTTTAAATCATTTTAGATGAATTGACAAAATTCAATTTTCGAATCTCCTCATGTGGATCGCTTCGCCTTGACTTTTTATATTTCTTTGTAGCAATTATTCAATAAGCGAACAACATTTCTGATAGATATAAGTGAAAAATAAGTGTTAACATAAATGGAAAATTCGTGGGTTTTCATTATAGATTTTTGGAAGGTGTTAACGTTTTAGATTTTTCTGACCGTATACAGATATTCATGCCCGAGCAGGCAACTACGACTATCGTTCTTTGCAAATTGTTCCAAGTGAATTGTCAAAACTAGATCTGTGAATCTCTTTATAAAAAACGCTTGGACTTATCTGTTTATATTTATTTCCGAAAATTATTGAATTAGTGAATACCACGGTATGTTTTCAAGTGACTCGGAAAATGAGAATTCCGACGACGAAATCGAGTCGTCAATGGCTGAAGAAAGCGACGATGAATCATAGTATATGGAATTGGATTCTCCTAATGAATCTGATCAGCCTTTGATAAAGCGATTGAAATTATTTCGAGCTGATTTACAATGGACAGAGAAGGGATCATTCATGCCACAGATACATAATTTTGTTGATAAAAATGTAGGGGTCCAAACAGATATTGGTTTGGATTCTAGTAGTACTCCCCGGGATGTTTTTGAACATTTCTTCAATGAAGAGACAGTGGAGATGATTGCTATCCAGACCAATATTTACCATGAGAATCAACTTGATTCATTATCTAAATCAAACAAATTGAAAAAAAAAATCGAGAATTTTGTCCTGGATTGAGTCGAGTGTCGATGAAATGTATGTATTCTTGGCATTAGTTATTATCATGGGGATTGTAAAAAAAAGCAGCTATGAAGCATACTGGTCGACTGACAAGCTGATCGAAACACCAATTTTCAAAAAACACATGACTCTGGTCAGGTTCCAAAGCATACTGCGATTCTTACATTTTTCAGACAATGCCTATGAATCAAATGATAAGCTGCAAAAAGTTCGACCGATTGTTGATATTTTGGTTGAACGCTTTCAAGCCGCTTATAAGCCAGGTAAATACGTTTGTATTGATGAGTCATTGTTGCGATTCAAAGGCCGACTAAGTTGGAAACAATGCAACTTATCGAAAAGAGCTCGTTTTGGCATCAAAATGTACAAATGTTGTGAGTCAAAAAATGGTTACGTGTACAACCTCGAAATCTACACAGGTAAAGATGAGAATTCACCAGCAGCTAAAACGCCAATGGGCATATCTGGGTCAGTTGTTATACGAATGTTGGGGAATCTCCATGGTCAAGACCGAACTTTATTCATTGATAACTGGTATACATCTCCATTCCTCCTAAAAAAACTTCATGACAACAAAACAAATGCTTGCGGGACCGTTAGACTCAATCGAAAGTATATGCCATTTGTGAAAACTAAAAAAATGGCGATTGGTCAAATGAAAGTGATGCATACTCCAATATTGGTTCTCATGACATGGCGAGACAACAAAGTCGTGAATATACTTACCACTTGTACTCCAACCCTGGCCAACACAGGAAAAAAACTCAAAACAGGAGAACCCAAACAAAAACCGAATGTTGCACTTAATTACAACCGCTACATGGGGGGTGTTGATCTTTCCGATCAATACATTCAGCCTTATCAATTTCTTCGTAAATCGAAAAAATTCTATCACAAGATTTTTTTCAATCTCATGGATATCACTATTTTCAATGCTTTTATTATCTATGAAGAACTCAATCCTAACAGAATCATTAACTTTATGAATTTCCGTTTGGAACTTGCGAGACAAGTTATCGAGAGACATAGTCAAGATACGATCACATTGTCGAATGTTAGTCGATCACAACCAGACTTAACGAGACTAACTGAACGACACTTCATTAAAACAATAACGAAAAATCCCGGGATGCCTGGAGGCTCACGTGGTGTTAGAAGGCAATGTAAAGTGTGCAATAAGCATGGTATTCGAAAAGACGTACCGATTTTCTGTAAAGAATGCAACGTAGGCTTGTGCATTCCATGTTTTGAAGTATTTCACACAAAACAAAATTTCTAAACACGAGCAAAATACATTCTTTATCGTGAAATGTACAAAGGCAACAAATTAGAAAAATTTGATGCAAAAAATGGACTAAAACCAAAATAAAATGAAAAACAGAAAACAAAACAAAAAAATGAAATAAAAGAAAAACAAAAAAATGAAAAATAGAAAACAAAACAAAAAAATCAAATAAAAGAAAAACAAAAAAAATGAAAAATAGAAAACAACAAAAAAATCAAATAAAAAAATCAAAAAAAAAATTTTAATGAAGTGTAAAATCCTACCATGCAGCCTCCTCATGGCACACTTTGGATCGTATAATAATCGCGAACTAATGCTGGAGGTGAGAAATAAATATGTATTCAATTTCTAAATTTTGAGTGCAGATTTGTAATCAGCGACCCCGAAAACCCCGAATACCAACTTTCGCTTTCATCAAATGATTTTTTTCATTTATCGTCCGTCATATTGGATCCGCCATCTTGAATTTCCAAATTTTGAGTGCAGATTTGTAATCAGCGACCCCGAAAACCCCCGAATACCAACTTTCGCTTTCATCAAATGATTTTTTTCATTTATCGTCTGCCATATTGGATCCGCCATCTTGAATTTCCAAATTTTGAGTGCAGATTTGTAATCAACGACCCCGAAAACCCCCGAGTACCAACTTTAGCTTTCATCAAAAGATTTTTTGTATTATCGGTCCGCCATATTGGATCCGCCATCTTGAATTTCTAAATTTCAAGTGCAGGTTCGTAATCAGCGACCCCGAAAACCCCTGAGTACGGATTTTAGTTTTGAGATTCTGAGAAATTTCGTATATAACGCATTTTTTTCGACAGCCCGCCATATGGCGGGCTTACCAGTTATGGCCAAGTTAGCGTTGCCCGCCATATGGCGGGCTCACCAGTGAAGGGGTTAAATATCGACGCCGGATGGTTGGAAAATTTTTTATTAAAAAAAAAATTCATTATTTTCCCTGCTACTCCTTCTAAACCAGCGTGAAATATATCTACAGCTATTGTTTGCATATATCCTTTGATAATATCTTGCATAGTCGTAGGCCCTTTAACTCCGCAAACCGCGACTCTGGCTTGGAAAGCTTCTCGAGCGTGCTCATTGGTCTTTGCATTCGTTCGTAACTGAAAGGCTTCGTACGGATATACGTAACCCCTCCCCCCCTCCTGCGACCCCTGATATACTTTCCTTTCAGTGTACATACTTGGCAGCCGAATTTCCCATTGTACTGTTTCATGTTGAACATAAGGGCCTTTGCTGGAAGGTCGGATGTAAAATATATGATAATGCCTTTGACGATAAAAATATCTCCATTCGGATCTTGAACTTCGACTCCTTCGCGCAGTTCTCTTGCAACTTTGATTAACGGGTTTAAGTATAAATTTGCGACCGGTTTTTCCTCGCCAGCTCATAAAGCTGCAAACAAGGCATTTTTCTGATGGAACCTCATGGAAAACGGCAATTCGTTAATCGCAAGAAAGATAGGCCAAATTCCGAATTTCGAAGAGTGAAAAATTTGTACCCCATCTGTGTACATAGTAAATGAAATTTTTGATGGATCATTTAAGAAAATATTAGGGTGGCTCAACTCCTTGTACACTGAACCGTCATAGATATCAGTGTATTGTTCGCGATTTCGCCGTCTTTCATTGAAGTTTTGCTCAATTGCTTCGCGAAAACCAGGCCGTTTGTACAGCATTTTCAACTGCGAATTCATTGACGCTTCTAAAAAGTAAGTTATTTTAGACGATTGCTCGCACGAAGGGCAAATTGATCCTGCGCCTGCAATAGTTTCGAAGCACTCACCACAATAATGGTGACGAACCAACGGGATTTTCAAATGTTCCAATTCTTTGTTGAATTGGTACACCGTGGTTTTGTATTTGTTCTCTGGTGGGCAGTGCAATTCTACGAGCTTTAGAAGATCCTTCTGAACTTCGCAATTCAGCTTATGCCGTGCTACCATAGACATAATTGCAATCTTATTTTCTGCTACTGTTACACGCGCCCCTGCATGAAGAGGTTCATCGTTGGCGTTTGTGTCATCAAGGACATCTTCTTCTGAAGATTCTTCATAACTATCATTGTTGATTCCATCAGTTTCGACATCTGAACTACTATCTAATCTATTTTCACATTGATTAACTTCGTTCTCTTCGGATAAGAACGAAGACTCCGGTGTGGAGATTTCTCGCTCACCTGACTGTTCGGGTTCTGCAGCATCATCGGACTCATCAACGATATGATCGGAATTATCGTCGTTCGAAGAAACAGGAGCTCTCTTCTTCAGTTTTCTTACATAATCTGCAGACAGTTCTGCTGACCTTTTCACCCTGCCAGGCATTGTCGATGAACCAAGATAACTTCGTATTTAATAAGACCTGTTTAACAATATTATCTAAGTTTGGTTAATTCTATAATGCTTTCCAATTGTTTTAAATGTATTTATTAACTGTCGCATCTGCTGCCAAGGAAATGAGCAACGGGGTGTACTTTTTAATCTAGCGCGTTAATAAGTTATTTGGGTTATAACTTTGGGGAAACTATTTATCTCATCATTGGTGTAGTTGGTTCACGTTACTGTACCATAGTACCATCGTACCATTTTATCGAGCATCATATTGTGCAATCAGTGTCAAAGATATCTGGAGCTACAATGAGACTGAATATATTTTTTCGCCAGCGAAACGACGGTATCGCAATTCGAATCTGAAACATTTTACGCTCGTGCTCTAGACACTAGACCAAGCTCACCGCTTCTATAATAATTGTAATACGACAGGTGAAATTTTTTTTTCTGAGTACTAAGAAAGGCTTTTCCAATAACTTACACTCCCGACCAATAGTATAGATACACGTATAAATTTATAGCCGTACTGAAAGTTTTATAGTTAGGCCAAAAAAAATTAGAATAATATGTAGCGAACGGTATTTTGAAGGTGAAAAATTAAGATTTATTACTCTTTTTTAAAATATTTTCCACCATTATTTTCACACCCGATACGCACTTTTCAGCGGGGCCATTTCTGGATATTTTCCAGCTGTTGAAAATTTGGCACATAACTTGTGGCAATTTTATTTCTCATTTTTCTCCATAAAAATCTTTAAAGGGCAGCCATAGTTAAATTTTTGTTTTTTACAAAGTTTCGTGCCCTATTTTTCACAAAATTATTTCATTCTTCGCGAAAAAATATAAGCTTTAGAAAATGCGAAATAACTCAAGAACTGTAGGATTCCAGAAGAAGCATCAAGCCGGTAAAAAAATTAGTTTACACTTGGTTGGCTACAATATAAAAAAAAAAATTTATTAATATTTTAACCCATTTTTGTGCGGAACTCTGATGAGTGCAATGGTTCAACTTAATAATTATGGGGTTTGGGAAAAAATAATAAGAAAGGAAACTTTTTTGTTTTATTTTTTTGAATCCGATAAAATTTTTTCATAATAAACAAAAATTAAATTCAAAGTTTAAAAATGTTGATGAATAAAAGATAAAAAAGTAAAAATGTTTCCTCTTTTGATATTTTGTCCCAAACCCTATAGTTTTGTAGTTAAGCTAATCCACTAAGTTTTTCAACCAAAGATAGCCAAAAAAAAATTTTAACATTTTAACTTTTGTATTTTTAATTAATCAGCATTATTAATAGAAATTTATTGGGCGATTCTAACAGTTTTGACCAAAACGTGTTAAAAAAAAATTATAAAAATATTCTTAAAAAATTCAAGTGGATTTCAAGTAACAAAGTAAAAAAGTTTTATTTATTGATATTTTGTACCAAACACGATAATCATTAAGTTTAACCACTGCACTCGTCAGAGTTCCGCCCAAAAATGGGTTTAAAAATAATTTTAAAAAACTATATAAATATTATCCAACTCAATGTGAGTTAATGCAACTTTTTGCAATATGGACATTTGCTTTGAAACCCCATAGTTTTGTAATTATGCCGCATTTTATAAAAAATTTGTTTTAAAATAAAAAATGGACAAATATTGCGACAAGTAATCGTACGAAGCTAGATAAAAAACTAAAAATAATATTTTGCTACCCTTTTCAAATATTTAATAGAAGAAAAAAAATAACGGAAATATTTTCCACCCGCTATGCATTCAATATTGAACAGCCGAAAAATAACTGAAAAACTACCGCGTTTCTAAATATATATTGGGTCCGAATAAATAAAATTAAAAAAAATATTTAAAAATATTAAGATCAAGCAGAATTTTGCCTCTTCCAGATTTCAGTAGCAAAATTTTATTAAATACTTTTTTATCAGAACTATCTGACTTTTAGCGCGGATTAAAATTTCTACTGATGTATCTATACTTTTGGTCCGGAGTTTATTTATAACGATTATGCAGATCACAAATAGGTGGCCCATAAACACGCGTGATTTCAACGTTTTACACTGTTCTTACCAGTTCAAAAATATTTTACAAAGACTGTATATTTTCAGAGATAAGAAAAGCGAGTATTTTTGTTTATTTTTTTTTTAAATTACTGTATGTCATATGGTTTAAAAAATAATTGACATGTTTACGTTGGATTTTCAAACTTTATTTTTTAAAAATAAATATTGTATAACAAGTTTATTACTTGCAGAATAAAATTTAAGAAGGTCGTATCTAATCAAGAAACGCGGTAGCGGCTCGATGCCCAAGTATAATAAAAAACCATCGTTAACCCTGCCGCACTCTTATATACTCGAATATTACGGTTTTCGGGCTTTTTACACTATAAAGATTATGGCAGTACAACAAACGTCATAAAATGTGTCCCCCGCGCTCCACTACAAAATTTTTTTTTATCTACGCTAATCACTTGACATTTGTTTGACGGTGATTGTTAGACAAATTAAACGATCCATTTGATAGGTTTTCGTTAAAAAATAAACATGCAAAAAACGTTCAAGTTAGCCCCAACATTTATAATTTCTATGTCTGCGAGATTTAATTGGGGTCCAATTGACGCAGAATAGTTTAAAGGTTACGAATATATGAAGAGACGCGGCAGCGTATTGACGCCAATGATCAGTTGACGAAAGACTTCGCCTTCGTCCCATACTGCAGGGCTCGCAATGAGCTACAGTAGACTTTCGAAATACGTGCGCTATGCACACGCATAAGAAAAACATATATTTACGTATATATGTAAAAATATTGAATTTTTTTTCCATCTTGTCGACTATTTTTATCATCAAATAATTAAATAAAAATTTAGCTCTCCAGCAATAACTGCTAGGTCGTCACTTAAAAAAAGCAATATCAGATTATAAATAATAAATAATTATTAATTATTATTGAAACGAAAATACTCGTTTGTGTGCAGCCCAATGAGCTACCTCAATAAAATTAGAACTCTCCAGGAATGAAAATTTTTAGGTTCTGACTTGCAAAAACGGTTAATGTTGATAAACAAATAATATTTCTTATAAAAAGGAGCGATAGTTTTTTCGTTTGTCTCATGCGATTTTCATCGTTGGGTAGTTCAATGTGAATTGAACTCTCCAACAATGAAAAATGCTGGGTTCTCGCTTCAAAAAATGGTATAAATCAATAAACTATTAATATTATTTCAGCCAATAAACCGTAGTCCTTTAGTTTGTCTCGAAATATTTTAATCGTTGGGTACTTCAATGTTGTAGAACTCTCCAATGAAAACTATTAGGATCTCACTTGAAAAAGCGGTGTAAGTTTATAAACAATTGATATTGTTAATAGCAAACAATTATATTCCCTTCATATGTCCCAAACGATTTTTATCGTCTGGTAGGTAAATGTGAAATTAACTCTAAAGCAGTTAAGTATTCTCGGTTCTTGCTTGAAAACAAGTTTTTCCATTGGTGCGCCGATCGGAACATCGCGACCGGTGCAATCACAGCTCACTTGCGATTTGCTCGATCGATTGTCACGGACGTGCTCGTAAACTAAACTATACGAAGTCATAAACAAATCTTTGAACGTCCGGTAATTATTTAGTTTGAGGACTTTTCCGAAAATCGATGCTAGAAATTTTTTTTTGCATAACCTACTTCAATTAGTCACCATTAATGAAATTTCGTCAGGGGAGGCTGGTATTTCCCATAAAAACCATAAGTTATGGGGTTTTGAAGTTGTTGGAAAAATGTGATGAAATAGGGTACATTTGAATGTTTTGGAGTTCACATTAGGACAGGTGGACACACACACACACACACACACACACACACACACACACACATTTTGCATTCACGTATAGAATTCATTGAAAACTACGTTAATAATTTTGGTGGCCCTGAAAAGGGCCAATGATATCGTGATTTTCCGTGAATCATTGTTGATGATCCATGCTCAAAAAAGTGTCGAAATCTATTCTTCTTTCATTGTCGCCAGGATGTTGAAAATCGTGTGAAATCGCTCACGATGGTCTGGATATTTGCGCTTGAAATAAAATTCTGCGATATATCTATCCATGTGATATTCGCGACGACCATATCGTGGTACATTTGACCGGACCTCCCTCCACGTGCGCTCGATGTTTTGAGTGTGCGCCCCCGTGTCGGGATCAACGAAATTAAGTGAATGGTTCACTTTTAAATGTTAATAGTTTTCTGTTAATAGACAATCGTAGGCTTTCCAACAATCTGAAATTATGGTCGTACCCGGCAGTATCTGATTTTTGATTACATCCAGCAATGTTGCTGCGGTTCTATCCGGCACTGGGATGACGAAAACTTGTTTACTTTCTCGTTCGAATCCACCGAAAATCCATTGGCCCTGGATGATTCGACCGCGATTGTATTTTCGTTTTCCGAATTTAGCCTCGTCTATTTCAACAGTATGTCCTGCTCCACCGATTTTATTCGGATTATTGATATAGTATATCAATAAAGCCTCACGAATAAAATTTGACCAGTCAACCACCGTGCTACTGCTCAAATCCATTTCCCTTTCGAGAAATTCTTGTCGAGGAGGCTTTAATGATATATAATAACCAATAAATACACAGGCTTCTTCCATGGTTAGTGTGGAATTTTCAAACCATGTTTTTGTCCGAATCGATTGTTTGAAGGAGCATTGCGTTATTATAACATTTTTCCTTTCGAAATTTGGGTGTACTTCCGAAAAGCGCATACCGCCGATCGATCTGAAATTTGGTATACTAATGTATTTTGACCTCCTAATCACGAATATCATAACGAAATTTGGCGCAAACGCCATTTTGAATATGAAAATCGAAGAAAAACCTCTTTTCGTTCAGTGTGCCTAATCACGCATTCCTAACCAATGTAGACTATTTCAGCTTTCTCCGGAAAGGGTGTGTGTGTGTGTGTGTGTGTGTGTGTGTGTGTGTGTGTGTGTGTGTGTGTGCGCGTGTGTGCGTGTAACCGTTTTTTTACCCATAGTGATCAAAATTTGTCAAAGCGTATGAGGTTGCATGGCTGAATCTGTTGTAGACCATTCGCGTTACCCAGAATGCACCATGTGGAGGTTGTCTGTCTAGCATTCCTGACCCTGACAAGGGCCGTTTTGTGTGTGCGCGCGCGCGCGCGTGTATGTGTGTGTGTGCGTGTGCGTGTGTGCGTGTGCGTGTATGTACAGCGCAGAAAATACTTGGTTTGAGAGGTGTCACATGTCTCCAGCAATCTGTATGCTAATCACATACAGTTTTGCGAGAAACTTGACTTTCGACCAGACCATTCATGAAAGCAGCATTGTCGATGGGCAAACAGTATCGACGGAAACGGTTGCGGATCGATTTTCTTTTTGCCGAGAAGTTTGCATGGTTACTCTAGACAACCATTTCGAGGCAGAAGGTCAGATAGGTGGTCCAGGTGAGATCGTTGAAATAGATGAATATAAAATCGGCCGTCGGAAATACGAAAGAGGACGAGTAGTTGAAGGATCGTGGATTCTCGGAATGATCCACAGAGGACATTCCGAAAATTACCGACTGGAGATTTGTCCACAAAACAAAAGAGACGAAGCGACCTTGACTGCTCTCATAAAAAAGCATGTAGCTGCCGGTACCGAAATTCATACCGATTGCTGGGAAGGCTACATAAATTTAAGTACTCACGGTTACGTTCACAAAACTGTGAATCATTCGGAGGAATTCGTGGATAGCGTCACCGGAGCGTACACGCAAAATATCGAATCCTCCTGGCGGTGGATGCGTCGATCGTTATCTCGTGGTGGAGTAACGAAACATACGATCGCAGACCATCTTTGCGAATTTTTGTGGCGGCGAAGGATAAAAAAACTCAATGTAGATCCCTTCACCCAACTGATCGCGGATATTAAGAGCTGCTATCCTGGGAAAGGTACATAAAACATACACAAAGCGGAGAGGGTTTTGAGTTGTTACAAATGTGGGAGTGACGCCCCACAGTTCCTAATCTCCGCTGCACACCCGCACCCGCACCCGCACCCGCACCCGCACCCGCACCCGCACCCGCACCCGCACCCGCACCCGCACCCGCATCCGCACCCGCACACGCACACGCACCCGCACCCGCACACGCACACGCACACGCACGCACGCGCACGCGCACGCGCACGCACGCACGCACGGACGCACGCACACACACACACACACAGCGGAGAGGGTTTTGAGTTGTTAAAAATGTGGGAGTGACGCCCCACAGTTCCTAATCTCCGCTGTACACACACGCACACGCGCGCGCGCGCGCATACACACACACACACACACACACACACACACACACAAAACGGCCCTTGTCAGGGCCAGGAATGCTAGACAGACAACCTCCACATTGTGCATTCTGGATAACGCGGATGGTCTGCAACAGACTCAGCCATGCAACCTCCTACGCTTTGACAAACTTTGATCACTATGGGTAAAAAACCGGTTACATACACACACACACACACACACACACACACACACACACACACACACACACCTTTCCGGAGAAAGCTGAAATAGTCTACATTGGTTAGGAATGCGTGATTAGGCACACTGAACGAAAAGAGGTTTTTCTTCGATTTTAATATTCAAAATGGCGTTTGCGCCAAATTTCGTTATGATATTCGTGATTAGGAGGTCAAAATACATTAATATACCAAATTTCAGATCGATCGGCGGTATGCGCTTTTCGGAAGTACACCCTTTTATTGCATTTTTTTGAAGTATAAGTATCTGAGAATATGGCCTGAAAATTTCAAGTCGATCCGAACAAAATTGACTGAGATATGAGCGTTGAAAGAGAAGAATCCGTTGTGTAAACGACCGGCTAGTCTGCCGCCTGGCGCGCTCGACACTCTCTCCGGTTTCAGTCCATTGTTCTATGAAAAGGGTCGTATACCTGGCATTCACAACGTTCGTATAATAGACTGGAATTTGTAGAAACGAATTGTCGTTGCCTTTTATGGTTTAAATTCGTCAGTGTTGCTCGAAAGTTCGACTATATGAGACGTATTCATTTCCGCCATTCACAATATTATAAGCGCAGTTTTTATTTATTTTACATTTAAAAATGGATCGAAAAAAAGGTTCGTGAAAAACAAGAAGCAGTGATAATTTACGGAAATCTCGACCAAAAAAAAGGAAGGGTATTTTTAACCCGAACCTGGCCGAATCGGAAACTGAAAGTTTCAGCACGTCTGCGAAGAAACTGAAAGATAATATTGATATGACTGTGAATCAAAATCCTAATATTGAATATCGCGTTTTAAACTTTTGTGTTGTGTTTGCTGCTATTTCAAGTTTAGTGACGTGCAAAACGTGTAATGGAAATATTAAATTTGAAACTGCAAATGCAAGAGGACTAGGCTTCAAAGTCGTTGTGAAATGTGACTCATGTGCAGATAATTTGATACCATCTTCTCCTTTTGTGGCACATTCGTATAAAATAAATCGTCGATTTATATTCGATATGCGAGTTCTCGGCATAGGATTGGCTGGAACACAAAAATTTTGCGGACTTATGGACATGCCAAGGTTTCTTACCGGGACTACATATTCAATAATTTTAAAAAGTATTTATGAGTCTGTGAAAACATGTGCAGATGTAATATTTAAAAAAGCCGTACGAGAAGAAATTAAAAATACACCTAATGCAGCAGGCGATGCAACTTCTAAATTAACAGTTTCCAGAGATGGATCCTGGAGGAAGCGAAGATATACGTCGTTGTTCGGAGTTACATCAGTCATAGGCTACTACAGTGGAAAAGTACTTGATCTTGTGGTAAAAAGTGCGTTTTGTAAAATCTGTGAATCGTGGAAACATAAAGTAAATGATGCGGAATACGAAGAATGGTACGAAGCACACGAAGATAACTGCAGTACAAATCACGAAGGCTCCTCGGGAAAAATGGAGGTGGACTCTATTATCGAAATCTTCAAGCGTTCAATAGCAAAATATAATGTCCTGTACCGTTACTATATTGGAGACGGAGATTCGAGGACATACACTAGGCTAGTAAATTCTCATCCTTATGACGACGTAGAAGTTATAAAAAAAGAATGCATCGGACACGTCCAAAAGCGTATGGGATCCCGCCTTCGTAATTTAGTAAAAAAAAAACAAAAAGCTTGGTGGTAAAGGAAAGCTGACAGGAAAATTTATTGATAAGCTCACTGTGTACTATGGACTTGCTATTCGACGCCATTCTGCTTCTGTTCACGATATGCATGAGGCAATATGGGCGACCTTCGATCATTACAGTTCAACCGATGCAAATACACACCATAAGAGATGTCCAACCGGTGAAGAATCGTGGTGTTCATATCAACGAGCTCAGGCGAGAAACGAGGCTTTCCAACACGATTACAGACCACTTCCATCAAATGTATTGGATGCCATCAGACCTATATACAACGATCTGAGTAAAGAAACTTTACTCGTAAGATGCGTCGGTGGCTTCAATCAAAATAACAACCAAAGCTTCAATCAACTTATTTGGAAAATCAGCCCAAAAATCGTCTCGAGTAGAGCAATCGTTGTAAATTTAGCAGCTTATATTGCCGTTGGACTATTCAACGAAGGTTCAAAATCATTATTATTTTATTTGAACTCAATCGGAGTGAGCTGTGAACACAACGCGCACGAATACGCTGATAAAATGGACGAAGCACGGATTGCACTGGCAGAGAGACATGCGGCCGAGAGCACTCGTGAAGGAAGAATGTTACGAAGGCAACACCAAATTTCCGTTTTGCAAGCGGCATCGTCGGCGGAAGAACTTCTGTATGGACCCGGAATAGATGACTCTATGTAAGTTTACAAAAAAAATTATTTTCTTCGTGTAAACTGGAATTGAAACTTTAACCCATTAACGCCGAAGAATCGTGTTTTTTTTTCTCATTTTCAAGCTAGATTCTTATCATCGAAAAAAAATCATTTGCAAATAAAAAATATGTTCCCTTGTACTTTCGAGTGTCCCCTTTCCGAATCCGGAGTTAAAATTGAGTTTAGTCCATTAGAAAAAAAAATATGGCCGTTTTTAAACAAAAAAAACCGAAAAAATCGAAGACATTTTTTTTTCAATATTTTTTTTCTCATTGAAGACGCGCGAGGACCCCCCCTTTTTCTTCAACCATGAGTGCACAAAATAGTTGTAGTTTAAGAATATATTTTTTTAATTTGTCGACATTGACATTTTCACCCCCAAAATGGCGCTTTTCATCCCTTCAGCAGGAAGACAATTTTCACTCTCGGTGCCCGACAAAAAAAATATTCAAATCTTAACGAAAATTGGTATCCCGGGGTTTTCAAGGTCGCTGATTACGATTCCGCCCTCAAAATTCGAAAATTCAGAATGGCGGATCCAATATGGCGGACCCAAATTCAAAAACTTACTTGAATCGGATGAAATGTGGTACTCGGGGGTTTTCGAGGTCGCTGATTACAAATCTGCCCTCAAAATTCGAAAATTCAAAATGGCGGATCCAATATGGCGGACCAGAATTCAAAAACTTACTTGAATCGGATGAAATGTGGCACTCGGGGGTTTTCGAGGTCGCTGATTACAAATCTGCCCTCAAAATTCGAAAATTCAAAATGGCGGATCCAATATGGCGGACCTAAATTCAAAAACTGTATGAATCGGATGAAATGTGGCACTCGGGGGTTTTCGAGGTCCTTGATAACGAATCTGGCATCATCATTTCAAAATTCAAAATGGCGGATGCAATATGGTGGACACCTTCCCGTTAACACCCAGTTATTATCTAACGTTTATTGAAGAATTGACAACTTTATATATTGACAAATTGACAAATTTATAGAAATTCATCACTCCGCATTACTCAACGGATAAACTTATAATTCCTTATTCTACTTAAGAGTATTACCCAGAGAATTACTTAAGAGCATTACCCAGAGAAAACGACATGGACGTGGTAGACATCCTTTCTCAAGCACTTTTTGGGGTGCTTGATTCGAGTGAGTCCCCTTGCCTCTCACTTTTTGGGGTGCTTGATTTGAGTGAGTCCCCTTGCCTCTCACTTTTTGGGGTGCTTGATTCGAGTGAGTCCCCTTGCCTCTCACTTTTTGGGGTGCTTGATTGGAGTGAGTCCCCTTGCCTCTCACTTTTTGGGGTATTTGATTCGAGTGAGTCCCCTTGCCTCTCACTTTTTGGGGTGCTTGATTCGAGTGAGTCCCCTTGCCTCTCACTTTTTGGGGTGCTTGATTCGAGTGAGTCCCCTTGCCTCTCACTTTTTGGGGTGCTTGATTCGAGTGAGTCCCCTTGCCTCTCACTTTTTGGGGTGCTTGATTCGAGTGAGTCCCCTTGCCTCTCACTTTTTGGGGTGCTTGGTTGTAAATGCGCCCTTTGCTTATCCCCGAAGCCTGATTACGTGTTTCGCTTTCATACAAGCACTACAGAAGTAAGCATTACAGTCCTTACAGTACGTATATGTTCTTATTGGACAGATTGAACAACGAGCTTGTTTGCTGTGACGGAAAGTATCGTGTGCTTTGTTCCGTTTTAGTTTTCCCCTCTCTAAGTAATATTTAGCAATCGAAATTGCGAATTGTTTTGAACCAATTTTTTTTGTTTTATCTCCAGTTGCGTTGAAAATCACGACTGAGTTCACAATGGCGGCCTGTATAAATCTAATAAAGACGACCCATGTCCATTTTTTTGAACGGATACTTGGAAGCAAGTTGTTGCAATGTCCATCATGAACGTCTACTCGGCCCATGAATTTATTGTAGAGATGAAATGCTTGTGGAAACGGAATCTCAATTTTTGAATGTGCACTCGAGCTAAATCTCTTAGACGGTAATAGAGGAGTCACCCCTGCAGCGGTAGAAGCGATCGAAACTGGTTTCGAGTCTACGATAGTTATGTAGTTTATTCCGCTGTTTTGATCATGCTTTACAACATACGTACCTCGTGGAGACTTTTTGTCGATTACATTTTTTTCTTTGACTCGATTTTCTCTTATAGTTCCTGTACATTGTAAACCTAACTTTTTCAAATGTACTAGGAGATCGAAATTCGTAAAAAAATTATCGCAGTAAAGATGGAACTGAGATATCTTCTTAGGAGGGATAGATTTGAGAAATGGATCCAATAATTGCATCACTACACGAGAACCTAGAGCACATTTACCCAATTTATCTCCAATTGATGAATTTTTTCCACAATATAAATCGAGATTCAATAGGTATCCATCGGCGGTGCAAAGACCCCAAAATTTTAGTCCGAATCGTATGGGTTTTCCCCGGATAAACTGTTTTAGCGATGTTCTTGCATATGATTTGGCCATCATTTCGTCAACAGATAACGCAGTCTTCCACAAGCCAAACTGACGAATATTTCTCTGAAATAATTGTAGTAATTTACGAACGCGCCATGCCTTATCACTGGGATCATTGTCTTTAGGCATCGAATACTTTAATTCTGATTTGATTTTCTCAAATGTATCGCGTTGCATTGCAGAAGAAACCACCTCACATAATAAGAAGGGATCAGATGACCAATAGTCTCTTTGAGATTTTCTTTTATTGAACGAGCTTACAATGATGATGCCAATGAAAGTATTCAAATCATCCAACTGCAATTCAAACCCATTCTCTTTACATGAGTCAATAATGTATGTTTTCATTTCCATGCAGAAAAACTTTTCAAACAGTTGTATCGGCTCACTTTTTTGAATACTTTTTTTTACACCGTCAGTTAGTAATAATTTGTCTTCAGTCTCATTCGGGTAGCTCTTTTCACCAACCATCCACTTATATTAGTGATCTCCTTCCAATTTACATTGATTATAATCACACATAATTAACACATAATAACATAATCACACATAATAACATAATAAGAAAATTACACAGATAATTATCTGTGTAATTTTCCGATGCTTGTTTATAAGTGATACTCGAAAGGTGATCGTTTGATTCAAAATCAGAATCGGAATCACTAGAACAACCAGAATTGTCTGGATTCGGAATCGCGACGAGCTCGTCACAATTATCGTCAGAAGTATCCATTTCGAACTCTACATGAGAAGGAATAGATTGCCTTGGTCGTTTTCGAGACATAATGGTAATGTTGTCAATATGCTCACGCTGCCGATGAGATAAAAATTATCGAAGAAGTGAATTCACTCAGGAGCAATAAAGATGATAAAACAATATTTTATGAATAAATTTTGTTGAGGTACTGAGCTGAAATTTAGGTATATAAGTGAGTTCGATTTAGTCTCAAGACAAGTTCTACGAAAATAGAAACCAAATTATTCAGATAAGGAATATTGGCAGACCTAAAATGAACACAAAAATTCTGAGCTAATATTTTTTACAGAAAATAAAATATCATTAGCAATGTGAACGATCCGCACTCCACAAACGTGAAAAATTGAAAAAAGATGTGATAGGCATATACAAAACTTATTTGCAGACAGAAATATTCATGGATAATAAATATATTTGTATCAGGGATAATATTCAATGATGACCCGTATAAACAAAAACAAGATGAAATGTAAGAAAATCGGAGATTTCTCAGCCTCTGCAACGTCAATTTTTATTCGACACATGAAAAATATAATATATGATCATAAAATGTGAATCAATTGAATGATTATTATTTACATTTATATAAAGTTGTCAATTCTTCAATAAACGTTAGATAATAACTGGGCGTTAATGGGAAGGTGTCCGCCATATTGCATCCGCAATTTTGAATTTTGAAATGATGATGCCAGATTCGTTATCAAGGACCTCGAAAACCCCCGAGTGCCACATTTCATCCGATTCAAGTAAGTTTTTGAATTCGGGTCCGCCATATTGGATCCGCCATTTTGAATTTTCGAATTTTGAGGGCAGATTTGTAATCAGCGACCTCGAAAACCCCCGAGTGCCACATTTCATCCGATTCAAGTAAGTTTTTGAATTTGGGTCCGCCATATTGGATCCGCCATTCTGAATTTTCGAATTTTGAGGGCGGAATCGTAATCAGCGACCTTGAAAACCCCGGGATACCAATTTTCGTTAAGATTTGAATATTTTTTTTGTTGGGCACCGAGAGTGAAAATTGTCTTCCTGCTGAAGGGATGAAAAGCGCCATTTTGGGGGTGAAAATGTCAATGTCGACAAATTAAAAAAATATATTCTTAAACTACAACTATTTTGTGCACTCATGGTTGAAGAAAAAGGGGGGGTCCTCGCGCGTCTTCAATGAGAAAAAAAATATTGAAAAAAAAATGTCTTCGATTTTTTCGGTTTTTTTTGTTTAAAAACGGCCATATTTTTTGTTCTAATGGACAAAACTCAATTTTGACTCCGGATTCGGAAAGGGGATACTCGAAAGTACAAGGGAACATATTTTTTATTTGCAAATGATTTTTTTTTCGATGATAAGAATCTAGCTTGAAAATGAGAAAAAAAACACGATTCTTCGGCGTTAATGGGTTAACCCATTAACGCCGAGGTGATCAGAATTTTTACTAACTTTTCAACGTGTTTATTTATTATGTTATCGGACCAAAAAAATAATGCAATACCTCTATTCCTACGCGGAATTCGATGCTCTTTCAGAATCTGAGCTCAAAATTTCGATTAGACACCGAAAAAAAAAAATATGGCCGATTTAAACGTGAAAAACGTGAAAATTTTCGAAAAAAAATTTTTTTCGCTTTTTTTTTCACAATGATACCGCAAAGCTATCAACTTTTTACAATGATCAGAGGTGATCATGGCACTCGAACATTAAGAGGAATTTTTTTCAGAAAAATTCATCGACGCGTTTTTTCAAAATGGCGGCGAGAATGAAAAAATTTTATAAAAATCTTAATCTATCGGTTTCTTCAAAACTATAAATTTGAGAAAAAAATTTCTAAGAACAAAAATGGCTTAAAATTAGTCGAAGAATACTCTTAAATTTTTTCAGAATTTTTGAAAACAATTTTTAATTTTCGAAAATTTCAAAAAATCCAATTTTTCAAAAATACCTGAAAAAATTTTGGAAAAATTTCCTTCAAGTGTTCCTTGACTACTTCTTTTCTGATTCTGTGCATATACATTGTTTTTTTCTACTCTTAGCATTACCCAGAGACAACGGCGTGGACGTGGTAGAACTTTGTCTCCTTTGGGGTGCTTTTTTTTCGTGAGTCCCCTTGCCTCTCACGTTTCGGGGTGCTTTTTTTTCGTGAGTCCCCTTGCCTCTCATGTTTCGGGGTGCTTTTTTTTCGCGAGTCCCCTTGCCTCTCACGTTTCGGGGTGCTTTTTTCGTGAGTCCCCTTGCCCCTCACGTTTCGGGGTGCTTTTTTTCGTGAGTCCCCTTGCCTCTCACGTTTCGGGGTGCTTTTTTTCGTGAGTCCCCTTGCCTCTCACGTTTCGGGGTGCTTTTTTTCGTGAGTCCCCTTGTCTCTCACGTTTCGCGGTGCTTTTTTTTCGTGAGTCCCCTTGCCTCTCACGTTTCGGGGTGCTTTTTTTCGTGAGTCCCCTTGTCTCTCACGTTTCGGGGTGCTTTTTTTTCGTGAGTCCCCTTGCCTCTCACGTTTCGGGGTGCTTTTTTTCGTGAGTCCCCTTGCCTCTCACGTTTCGGGGTGCTTTTTTTTCGTGAGTCCCCTTGCCTCTCGCGTTTCGCGGTGCTTTTTTTCGTGAGTCCCCTTGCCTCTCACGTTTCGGGGTGCTTTTTTTCGTGAGTCCCCTTGCCTCTCACGTTTCGGGGTGCTTTTTTTTCGTGAGTCCCCTTGCCTCTCACGTTTCGGGGTGCTTTTTTTCGTGAGTCCCCTTGCCTCTCACGTTTCGGGGTGCTTTTTTTCGTGAGTCCCCTTGCCTCTCACGTTTCGGGGTGCTTTTTTCGTGAGTCCCCTTGCCTCTCACGTTTCGGGGTGCTTTTTTTCGTGAGTCCCCTTGCCTCTCACGTTTCGGGATGCTTTTTTTTCGTGAGTCCCCTTGCCTCTCACGTTTCGGGGTGCTTTTTTTCGTGAGTCCCCTTGCCTCTCACGTTTCGGGGTGCTTTTTTTTCGTGAGTCCCCTTGCCTCTCACGTTTCGGGGTGCTTTTTTTCGTGAGTCCCCTTGCCTCTCACGTTTCGGAGTGCTTCTTTTCGTGAGTCTTCTTGTCTTTCATTTTAACATTTCTTTTATCAGTGCTTTTTTGCCCAACAATTATTGCATACATATAGATTGCATTTTTCACAATAGATCCTTGTTCTTATTGGACATTTTTCATTTGAACAATTTTTTAATTTGTCCCTATTAGATCGTGTATGAAGTGTTTTACTTGTTTGACCTTTTTGAATATAATATTTAGCAATTGAAGTAGTTAACTCTTTTATTCCACTTTTTTTCTTTCCATCACGTGTAGCATTGAAAATTACGTGGGCATTTCTAATGGATGCCTGTATAAATCTTATAAAAACGACCCATGTCCATTTTTTGGAACGTATACTTGGAAGTACATTATTGCAGTGTCCATCATGCACGTCAACACCACCCATAAATTTGTTGTACAACTGAAAAGCTTGCGGAAAAGGTATATCAGTTTTGGATCGAGCCTCTGAACTATATCTTCTCGAAGTTGATAGTGGACTTACACCTGCAGCAGTTGAAGCTATTGAAACGGGCTTCGAATCCATAATAGTGATGAAATTTATGCCACTATTTCGATCATGTTTTACAATATAAGTACCTCGTGGAGCTTTCTTTTCAAGTATATTCTTTTCTTTGACTCGATTGTCTCTGATAGTGCCAGTGCATTTCAAACGTAATTTTTGCAAGTGTAAAATTAAATCCATATTTGTAAAAAAATTATCAAAGTACAAATGAAATGCAGGGATTTTATTATAATTTATTAGCCGAAAAAAAGGTTCTAATAAATGCAATACTACACGAGTACCTAAAGCACATTTTACTAATTTGTTTCCGGTTTGGGAATTTTTACCGCAATATAGATCTAAATTTAGTAGATAGCCGTCTGAAGTGCATAAACCCCAAAATTTCAAACCAAACCTTATTGGTTTCCCTCGAATAAATTGTTTCAAAACAGTTTTTGCATAAGACTTGGCCATCATTTCATCAATAGATATAGAAGTTTTCCATATTCCGAACTTTAGGAGGTTGTTTTGGAAAAGTTTCAACATCGAACGAACCCGCCACCCTCTATCGTTTGGATCCTTGTCTTCAGCTTTTGAATATTTTATTTTAGACTTGATTTCTTCAAACTTATCGCGAGTCATTGCAGAAGAAACAATTTCACTAGATAAGAATGGATCAGATGACCAATAATCTCTCTGAGACTTTCTTTTATTGAATGAACTGAAAATAACTATACCTATAAAAGTGTCAAGATCTTGTAATTTCAGATCATAATTATTCTCTTTAGACGCATCAATTATATATTGTTTCATTTCGGCGGAAAAAAAGGTTTTAAACAATTGGAAAGGCTCGCACGCCTGTATATTCTTTTTTGTAGCTTCAGATAATAATATTGTTTCTTCACAAGTATTTGGATATGATTTCTCGCCATCGATCCAAATGAATTCGTGATTTTTTTCAAGTTTATCTAAGTTTTCAGAATAAGTAGCACAAGCTTTTTTATAAGTAATATTTGGTATTGTGAATTCATGTTCAGAATCTGAATCAGATATCGAATCACAATCGGAATCAGAATCATCGGAGCCTGAATTGTCTGCATTCGGAATCAAAATGTTTTCGTCGGAATCACTATCCGAATAATCTGATTCATACTCTGCATGCAATGAAGCAGAAGATTTTGAACGTTTTCGTGACATAACAAATGTATTGAAAAAGTGAAAACTAATATTTTTTTTATATGCTTTACCTATAATTCATGTAAAAATTGTATACAACATATGTGTCCATGCACAAGTGAAAGGATATACGAGTTTGTTCGTGAATTTTGTAGTGGTAGATAGAAACAAAATTTTATGTACCATTCAAGAAAATTTTTTTTTCTCTAAACATATAGACTTTACGAAAGAATTTTTATCAACAAAAAAGTCTTAAAATTAGTCAAGGAACACTCTCAAATTTTTTCAAAAATTTTTCAGGTATTTTTGAAAAATTGGATTTTTTGAAATTTTCGAAAATTAAAAATTGTTTTCAAAAATTCTGAAAAAAATTGAGAGTATTCTTCGACTAATTTTAAGCCATTTTTGTTCTTAGAAATTTTTTCCTCAAGTTTATAGTTTTGAAGAAACCGATAGATTAAGATTTTTATAAAATTTTTTCATTCTCGCCGCCATTTTGAAAAAACGCTTCGATGAATTTTTCTGAAAAAAATTCCTCTTAATATTCGAGTGCCATGATCACCTCTGATCATTGTAAAAAGTTGATAGCTTTGCGGTATCATTGTGAAAAAAAATGCGAAAAAATTTTTTTTTCGAAAATTTTCACGTTTTTCACGTTTAAATCGGCCATATTTTTTTTTCTCGGTGTCTAATCGAAATTTTGAGCTCAGATTCTGAAAGAGCATCGAATTCCGCGTAGGAATAGAGGTATTGCATTATTTTTTTGGTCCGATAACATAATAAATAAACACGTTGAAAAGTTAGTAAAAATTCTGATCACCTCGGCGTTAATGGGTTAAGATTGAAATGCCGTTGGTCCCAGATCAAAAAAATAATTATTTTCGTAGATTTTGAATATTTTGTGGAGCGGTGCAGCGGTCCGCGACGCTCGGGGTCCCAACTTTGAACGCGTTTTTCTCAAAACCACTTTTTTGAGTGCGGCACGCAGCAGAACTCGAGCAATTTTTATCCGATCTACTCCAAATTTTTACTGTATCAATAAAAGTAGATTATCTAGAGAAGTACATAAGATTTTTTCGATATCTCAATGATTATAAAAGTTATAGCCTATTTTCGACGAGAAATTTTGCTCAAAAATCATTCTTTAATTTTAAAGGCGTGCCTATTTTTTAAAAATCAATATTTTTCCAAATCCCTATGTACTTCTCTTCAAAATATCATATTATTAACGAAAACACTCGGTATTTTTTTTCAGATCGACGTTGAAGAGAGTTCTGCTGCGTGCCGCGAACCACTGCGGAGATGACGCGAGAGCTTCCCCAGCGCCACCATGCGGCGTGAAAAATGTGAAAAAAATGTTTTTTGATACATTTATAAACAAGGAACAAAACCCAAAAAAAATTTTTCGAATATTTCTTTTTTTTCCCACAAAAAAAATTCTTGAAAAATGTGAAAAAAATAGGGGGCCACAGTGGTGTTGTCCGTTAACCTAGTAGGCCTGTTGTCCTCACGCATCCGGACTAAGGAACACAAGACTGTGGAGTCGAACTTTCTGTTTACAATGTTATACAGAAAGATCAAGTCCGCAAACCTCCGTCTATCCGATAACGAGTGCAATTTTAGGGTGCTCATAATGTTACCATAATTGTAGTCATCAAATCGCATAGGGGATCCAAGCCGATAGGCAGCGAAACGCAGGAATTTATGCTGGACTCTCTCTATAAGTTCTACGAAA
Source organism: Rhimphoctona megacephalus (assembly GCA_963989365.1). Lineage (NCBI taxonomy): Eukaryota > Metazoa > Arthropoda > Insecta > Hymenoptera > Ichneumonidae > Rhimphoctona > Rhimphoctona megacephalus. The sequence goes on along the minus strand of OZ022418.1, from coordinate 15,102,026 downwards.
ACTTGCTGGTACGGTGACCAAACAACCGATGCATACTCTAGCTGAGATCTCAAGGCCGAATAGCGGGACACCAACGCTTGCCGGTTGTTAAAATTGGCCCCCACCCGCTTGATATAGCCGAGGGATTTAAGCGCATTTTGATGCTATTGAAGTATTTTTTCGGTGTAATTAATTATGGAATATTTTTCGATACGGAATTTTTTTTCCTGACAATTTTTTTTTTAATTCGACGTATAATTTACATACTTTATTTTGCTCCGAGAATTTTGTTTTATTTAGATTTTTTATTAAATTCGAAAACTTTTAGTGCATTTTATTTCTGTTGGTATGTATATTTCGGTGTAATATTTTTTTGAACAATTTTTTTTACAAAATTAAAAAAAAAAAAGTTTTTATTTGTTCGTGGTTCTTTTATACGTCGTATCTTTTCAGAACTACCACAAGTTTTTAAGTATTCTAATAATTGTATAAGTTCTGACGGTTAATTACGAAGATTGAATTCGTTTAAACACTTCTTAGATCAATATTTCACATTGCATTTTTAGTCCGAATATAGTCGCGATACACCAGCTCGAAATTCGATCATGTATCCATTTTTAGCCGCAATCAGAAAAAAATCGCTAGAGCGGCCTTTACAATTTTTATTAAGGATCGAATTCTTGATAGAATCACTTTTTCATAAAATATTATTATATTTTGCTGCAATACCGAAAAAAATGCTGATTTTTTTCTATCACCCAAGTACATACACAATATAGACATATTTAATTGACAAGGTATGAATTCCATACAAAAAGTCAACAAATCCGCGCAAAAAAACAGCATAAATGCTGTAAAAAAAGTTGAGACAAGTACATTTACTCTCCCCAAATAGTTTGTCCGGTAACAAATCTCAGTTTCGACACAAAACCTTCACTAAAAGTTATAAAAGAGATTTTCTCCCAAGAAAACCAACCTTGTAAAAATTCTTTGATTCACATCAAATCTCTCAAAAAATGATAGGAGAACCCCACAAAAATTTTTTCAATAAATTAGAAACTCATAAAAAGTTATAAGAGCCTCTCAAAAATTTATCAATCAAATCATAATTTCACAAAAGATGCCAATTCAAACCTGCCCAAAAATTAAGTCTAAACTTCACAAAAAGTTAATAAAAATAAGTTAATAAAAAAATAAATAAATAAAAATAAATAAATAAAATAAATAAATAAATAAAATAAATAAAAAAAGTTAATAAAAAGTTAAATAAAAATGAAAAAAAGCATTAATAGTCAAATACATTAAAACCTATTAAAATCCAATAAAAACACTTTCATCGAATTGAAAATATAGTTGTTCTACACAACAAGAATAAGAATAAAAAATAATTATGAGAAAAAATTTTGATACAAGAAAGATTTCAAACGCAAAAAATTAGATTGAAAAAAAAATTTCGCCCAAAGTACTTGGCGAGTTTGTAACCATAAGTGATATATTATGTAAATTAAGCGAAAAAACTCACCAAGTACTTTTGCCGAAATTTTTTTTTCAATGTATTTTTTTGCGTTTGAAATCTTTCTTGTATCAAAATTTTTTCTCATAATTATTTTTTATTCTTATTCTTGTTGTGTAGAACAACTGTATTTTCAATTCGTTGAAACTGTTTTTATTGGATTTTAATAGGTTTTAATGTATTTGACTATTAATACTTTTTTTCATTTTTATTTATTTAATAACTTTGTGTGAAGTTTAGACTTAATTTTTGGGCAGGTTTGAATTGGCATCTTTGGTGAAATTATGATTTGATTGATACATTTTTGAGAGGCTTTTATAATTTTTTGTGAGTTTCTAATTTATTGAGAAAATTTTTGTGAGGTTCTCCTATCATTTTTTGAGAGATTTGATGTGAATCAAAGAATTTTTACAAGGTTGGTTTTCTTGGGAGAAAATCTCTTTTATAACTTTTAGTGAAGGTTTTGTGTCGAAACTGAGATTTGTTACCGGACAAACTATTTGGGGAGAGTAAATGTACTTGTCTCAACTTTTTTTACAGCATTTATGCTGTTTTTTTGCGCGTTTATTTTACTGCAAAATGGAAATGTCAGCATCTGGCTAGCATGAAAACACTACAAACAGTGCTGTAAGCATGTTTGAAAATTATTAATTATTCATTGGACTGATATTAAATGGTTTTTTTTCAGCTCCTATTCATGTTTTTTTGAATAAGAATGGAACAAAAATTATTCAAAAATTAAACCCAACATTGCTCAATATGGAGAGGTTCTCTTCACTTTTATTGATGTGTAAAATTTTTCTAATGTTTTGCTAACACCATTTTTTATTATTTCCTTGCTCTCTTGTGCATGTTTTTTTAAAAGCCATTGATGAGAAAAAATTCTATTAAAAAATATGCTCAATAGTTTAATTTTTGGAAGTATCTTATCCAACTGTTATATAGCATATTTCAATTGCACAATTTTTAAACTTTTTATGCTTATGCGCTTTCTAGCTTTTCGTTAAGAGATAGATTGTTTACAACTTCTGGGAAAAAATTACCTTCCGTCAATTTTCACAGGTATTCGTATAGACTTTGATATTATTATTTATTCGAATACCGATCGAATAAATAATTAATTATCGAATAAGTTTATAGAATTTTTCATTACATTGGAATAACATGCAGCATATCGGTTCAAAATCATCAGCGGTTTCTGTCGGTTTGAAGAACGCCGGTGCAACTTGTAACAGGAATTTGGTGTTGCAAACATTGTACACGGTTCAGAGTATCAGAGTCGGCCTTTTCGCAAGCGAGGGTGCCGCTGTTAATCTTAACGGACAACACCACTGTGACCCCCTATTTTTTTCACATTTTTCAAGAATTTTTTTTTGTGGGAAAAAAAGAGATATTCGAAAAATTTTTTTTGGGTTTTGTTCCTTGTTTATTAATGTATCAAAAAACATTTTTTTCACATTTTTCACGCCGCATGGTGGCGCTGGGGAAGCTCTCGCGTCAGATGCTGTCATCTCCGCAGTGGTTCGCGGCACGCAGCAGAACTCTCTTCAACGTCGATCTGAAAAAAAATACCGAGTGTTTTCGTTAATAATATGATATTTTGAAGAGAAGTACATAGGGATTTGGAAAAATATTGATTTAAAAAAAAATAGGCACGCTTTTGAAATTAAAGAATGATTTTTGAGCAAAATTTCTCGTCGAAAATAGGCTATAACTTTTATAATTATTGAGATATCGAAAAAATCCTATGTACTTCTCTAGATAATCTACTTTTATTGATACAGTAAAAATTTGAAGTCGATCAGATAAAAATTGTTCGAGTTCTGCTGCGTGCCGCACTCAAAAAAGTGGTTTTGAGAAAAACGCGTTCAAAGTTTTAGGTTTGTTAATTTATGTTATAAATTGAAAAAAAAATTATTTACCTTCAATCAGCGATGCCGGCACCATATAGCTGGCCTTCAAGAAGCAAATCGTTGTCTCCTGATTCTTTCCTCGAACTTGTTAAGGCTTTTCTCGCTTCTTTTGCAGCGTCTGTGAGCGAGCGCTACGCGAGCTGGATCCGCGCTGCGTCGGTCTCAACGCAAAAGTTGAAACAATTTGGGCCGATGGTTATCCCCAACGTCTCCAGTACTTTCATCAGACTTCTCAGGCCATCATTGAACACTAATACCGCGATATCAGTTGCAATATCAATGATTTTTTTGCTTCCGGACTGACACTTGGGGGCTATTGCCCAAACTGATTTATTGTAGCTTTCGTTATTGTTTTGCGTATAGCCGCCCAAACAATGCTGCAGCAAATCGTCCCCGCTCAAATTTTCGAAGATTGGCTGAATTGCCTCCAATATTTCCTGAGGAAGAGGCGGTTTATGGCGATATTTAGAAATATCACCATTTGCGACCGCGCGCTGCCACGAACACCACGACTCGGCTCCTTCCGGGCAATCATCATGTTGTGGCTCACTGACTGTGGACATTTTATGTTTGATAGTTGCCCAAATTGCCTTCCTCATTTTGTCAATATCATCGCTGTCCCTCCGAATAGCCAAGCCGTAATATGTGCTCAACTCGTCAATCAATTTTCCGGTGAGCTTTCCTCTGCCAGACAATCCTTTTTTTTCACGATTTCGCGGAGGCGCGTCACGTTTTTGGACATGATCGATGCACTCTTTTTTTTATCTCGAAACCGTCGTATGGATCGCTATTCGATATGCCTAGAAACGTTTTAGAATCGCCGTCACCAGCGTCCAGCTGCGCGGGACCCCGAGCGTCGCGGACCGCTGCACCGCTCCACAAAATATTCAATATCTACGAAAATAATTATTTTTTCGACCTGGGTCCAACGGCATTTCAATCTTAAAAGTATTTTAGATTTTTTAAAATGGTTTTCAAAAAATCGATTTTTTGAAGCCGTCACAGTGGTGTTGTCCCTTAAAGCAATTTTTATTTTTAAAGCCATGTAAAAGACGTTCAGGCAATGTGAAATACGCTCGGTCGGTAAAAATTCTGTAACCAACTTTTCTCCTACACGGATTATATTTCGAGCAAATAACGAGAACCATCTCCCGTTCAAATGAAAAACGAACATATTGGTTCTCGTTATTTGCTCGTACAATATATTCCGTGTAGGAGAAAAGTTAGTTACGGGATTTTTACCGACCGAGCGCATATCACATTGCCTTGAACGTCTTTCGCATGGTCTTGATAAAAATTATTTTTGTTTAAAGCCATGTGAAATACCGACTGACAATGAGTTACCATGAGTGCGAGAGCTACAGTTGTTTTCACGTTTCCATTTTTTCATATAAACAACATATATTTGGAAAAATATAGAAAACCACAGAGTGGTTCTCATTATTTACTTGAAATATAATCAATGTAGGAGAATAATTTTAAAATCGATCCGTAGTAAGACAATGGTTTACGAGGTTTTTACCATGCGAAAATCGCCTAAACCGTTCAGTCGGTAAGAAAAGAATATTCAAATGAAAAGACACTTGACTCCCACTCTATCATTCTAACTAACTTCAAGACTGATGTGATGAGGTTAGTGACCATTAATAAAAAATTATACTTTTCGCACTATCACTATAATCTATCAACCAAAAGTCACGAATGTTCCTCTAACGAAAAATCAAAATTTATTCGAAAAAAATATTAGTCAACTGTCACATGAATGATCTTTATATCCGCTCTATAAGATAAGATCTAATCAAAGTTAAAACTGATGAAAAAAATATTTGTCAGCTGTCATATCCACGATCTTTACAACCTCACTTCTGTGACTCTACAACTATAAACGGGAAGTCAAAACTGTCTAGAAATATATAGGTATAGTCAGTTTCACATTCACGAGCGATCTCAAATATCACTAGATTTTTATGCCAGTATTACTAGTGCGCCTAGACAGCGACTGCGAAAAAAACATGATCATCAAAAATATGTATGAAAAAAGCCACACTTTTTTGATGCAACGAAAAAATAAAATATTCATATTTTCTATACGCATTAAGCTACAGAGCTCTAATTAGTCACGATCGAAAGAAAAAAATAAACAAAAAATACTTGAACATGGATAATCCTCCACAATGCGGTAATTAATTAAATCTGGCGGAAACAATTTTCGCAAGTTTTTGAAAAGAGTTGGGGTCTGCGATCCTGTCTATAAAAGAGTCTTGTAGAGATCTCGTCTTTCACAGGTATATCTACATATAAACGTACTTGTTTCGAGTTGCTACCGCGACTCAATAATTTTTCTACAATTTATAATTTTTCGGGTAATTAGAAATAATTTTTCTGCAATTTTTAATTTTTCGTATAATTTGAAATAGATTTAAAATTTTTTTCTTTGTTCTTGTAATTTGTAATTTGCATGTGAGTATTATCCATTTGTTGAGTAATTAACAATATTTTTCCATAAATTATCAATTTTTCGGGTAATGGATATTTTCCAAAAAAATAATAATCATTATTTGAAAAATTAGTAATAAAACCGAACCATGATTTCAAAAATAATATTTTTGTCGATCTCTGCAGTGATGCCAACTGTGTCAAAGTTGTAAATGTACTTTATAAATTTTATACAATACTTCACATTTGTTTTGAAAATTAACGACAATTTAGCCTATAAAATTTTATGTTCTATGTACAAGTAGGGAACGGTTGAATCTACAGTGTTGGCACAAAGATATTTTTTGTTGTAAATTGAATATTCTACAAAATTATCATCTGAGTTTTTCCGATGTAATCGAAATATTGGTTGCCACAGTAAATCGAATAGATATTTTCATATAAAATTGAGTTTGAACATTAATTACTCAAAAACAGTTGACTTTACAGACTTCGGTAGACAGACTTTTTTATAGAAAATTCAATTTCCTTCAAAAACCTGTTGGGAAAAAATCGTACAATAAAATCAAACTCAGAAGAACCTATAACAATGAAAAAGGATGTATGCCCAATGTCAATCAAATGTAAAAATTTCAATGCAGATGAGGGACCTCTAAATATTTTTTAACAGCATTCCCCTTGCGCGAGAATTTGTTTTTGGGTATAAACTGAAGACTTTTGACATGACGAATAAAAAAAATGTTGCTCTGAAATGACACAACCTATTATATATGGGGCATTCCATGCCAAACCGACCACTCCGTGACCCCGACCATTTTTGATTTTGTCGAAATCTGTTCATTTTCAATTAACTATTGAAAAGAGTTTTTAGATTTTTTTTAGATTTTTATCTCAACCCGTTTAAAAGTAATGAATTTTTTAAAATTTCGTAAGAAATTTTTTTTTTTAAAATGCTCATAACTTTTTCAACATCAGCGATATCAAAATACAACAGAAGGTAATTTTTTCATCTTGAATGATAGTTTCATAAAAAAAATATAAAAAATTTATCAAAAGTCAATTTCATATGGTTTTTTAGTTTGAATCCAAAAATATTTTTTTTTTCAAAACGGACCATTTTGATCTTTTTTGAAAAAATTTACTATTTTTCTAAATATATCTTCACATGTCTCGAAGAATTTACAGCTTGTGATATCCATACCTTTTATTTTTTTCTCATTTTTTACCACGTGTAAACTGATAATAAAGAGTTGTGAATGGGGGTTCCGGTTGGCAAGCCGAACGGGTAGGACGTGGGTGCTTGTGCTCTATAGATTTCTGGGCAAAATATAGAAAAAGCCAAGTGTATCAAGAAACGAAGGGTGAAGTGAAAGAAGGAAGCTCGAATGAAACTCAAGTGATTAAAAGTGATAAGAAATTTAAGTGATTAAAGTGAATATAGCGGAAAAAGTGAGGTTAGAAAAGTAGAAGCATAAAAACCGCCAAAACGCTGGCGGTCGGGGAGGAAAGAAGACGAGGAGGGAGTACGGAAGAGGAATTGTCCGAGCGGACAAGCCTTGGCGAAAAGACGGTAGATGGCGCCGCAGGAGAGGGACTGCCAGCTGAAGAAACGGAGAAAAGAGGAAGGGGGAGACCGAAAAAAGTCATCGGCAAGGACAATATAAGGAAGGTAAGGAAGGGAAGGCCGGTAAAGGAGGAAAAGAAAGGCTCGACAGTATTGAGCGCTTTCTCACGAAATCGGATAAAGATGAGAAGAGTGAACGCGTCGGTACAAAAGGAGGAATGGGAAAGAAGGAATTAACAGAGAAAGGGAAAGAAGACGGAGGCGAAATAGACAGCGAAAAAGAAGAGATCGACGCATTCGCCCAAAAACACAAACTCATTTACACGCCCCAAAAAAGCGAGGTAGCCCACAAATATGGAGGGACACATGGGGAGGTGGAACTTATCTCGTGCGAGGAGGAAAATAATGGGGACGGAACACAGGAAGAAGAAGGAAAGAGTAAATAAGGGAAAGAGAGACAGATAACCGGAGTTGTTAATCCTGAATTATGTTTTTTTATTATTTTTTTTTCACTCATAATTCCATTCCTCAAGAACTTATAAATGAAAAGAGTTAATAAATAAATATTGGAAATGATTTTTATGTTTTTTTTTTTCAGTTTTCAACTATAAACTTTTTTTTTACAACTTGGGCCATTTTGTTTTTTCTGAAAAAATTCAGCATTTTTCACGACACATTTTTACACATCTCAAAAAATCCGCAGCGTGTGGTATCCATAAATTATATATTTTTTTAAAATTCTCTGCCATATGTAAACCAATGATTATCAATTATTAATCCTTATTCATGAATATCATACGCTGCGGATTTTGTGGGACGTGTAAAAATGTGTCGTGAAAGATGGTGAATTTTTTCCGAAAAATCAAAATGGCCCAAAATGTGAAAGTAAATGTTTGGTTGAAAACTGAAAAAAACATGGAAATCAGTTCCAATATTTATTTATTAATTTTTTTCATCCATAATTTCTTGAGGAATGGAATTATGAGTGAAAAAAAAACAATAAAAAAAATAATTCAGGATTGACACCTAGTAATTATTGGTTTACACGTGGTAAAAAATAGAAGGAATCGATATCACAAGCTGTGAATTTTTCGAGACATGTAAAAATATGTCTACAAAAAAGGTGAATTTTTTCCAAAAAATCAAAACGGTCCAAGTTCTGGAAAAAAAAATCTGGGTTAAAACTAAAAAAAACATATGAAATTGCTTTTGATAATTTTTTTGTATTTTTTTATGAAACTAAAATTTAAGACGAAAAAAATTACCTTCTATTTTATTTTGAGATCTCTGTTGCTGAAAAAGTTATGAGTATTTAAAAAAATTTCTTGCGAAATTTTGAAAAATTCATTATTTTTAAACGGGTCGAGATAAAAATCTAAAAAAATTCCTCAAAACTCCTTTCAGTAGTTACTTGAAAATGAAAAAATTTCGACAAAATCAAAAATGGTCCGGGTCACGGACTGGCCGGTTTGGCTTGGAATGCCCCGTATGCAATTTACTTCCAGCAGATCTAGTTGCAAACCAGTGTAATTTCATCAGAATTCATTGTTGAAAAAATGTTTTTTATACTTAAATATACGAATCCCATTATCCCAGTAAATCGATGTGATGAAAGGATTCTTATAACAGATTTAGATATGCAGGTGGCCCATAAAAATCATGTGGTTTCATGTTAGAGCAAATAAATTTTAATTTTTTTGCATATCAGTGTTAGGTAATTTCTTTATTTTCATATAATTTCCCTTAGATGTTCTGAATTGCTTTGCCCTAAATTACTTTGCTCTGAAAACAAAAAAAAAATTAGTACTGCTTAATGTATTATATAGCAATCACATCCTGCGTCTTTATTGAGTCATCTTATATGTTCTTGAGAAAACGGATTTATCGTGTTTTTCTTTGCCCATACCATCTCTATTCGAAAAAAAAAAAACGAGAAGAAAGTAACTCCATATATATTTTACCAATAAAGTATAGGATTTTTGTCACTGTGATGTCTCAGATGCTTTAGCCGAGCCAAACGGTAGCCTCGGTGTCCTCCCATCAGGGGGCATAGGTTAGAGGACCACGTAAAAAAAAATGTATATGGGGCATTCCACGCCAAATCGACTACGTCAGACCCTTCCATTCTTTGATTTAGCTGAAAATTGTATGTGTTGTATGACCCATTGAAAGAAGCTTTCTTAATTTTTTTCAGATTTTTTTGTCCATACACTTGTGAGATATGACTTTTTTTAAATTCAAAACAAATATTAGTATTCAACAAATATTAATCATGCTTTCATATTTTTTTTTTTCCAACGGTATGATAAAAAAACCAACCTTTCTAAAAGAAAAGTTCGAGTTGGTCGATTTTTCAGAGAATCACAATAATTTGAAGATAAAAAAATTAAATTTTAACAAAAAATCATATCTCACAAGTAGATGGACGAAAAAATCTGAAAAATCAAGATAGCTTCTTTCAATGGGCCATACAACACATAAAGTTTTCAGCCAAATCAAAGAATGGAAGGATCCGACGAAAGTCGATTTGGCGTGAAATGCCCCATACGTATATGTATATCGTGCGTGCTTTTAAGATTTTATGGTGTAACATCTGGAAAAATGCCTCGACGAGTGACAAAACGACGATCGAATAATTCCATGTCCACGAGATGACGAGGATAATCAGTGGAACAATTTCTTAGCAATATATATAAGGAATTTCATGTTATATTTATTCAAATTATTTATAGAATTGCAAATATCGTTCAACAATGAAAACCACAGAGATTACAGAGAAACTATTTTTATTATTAAATGTTATACAATTTTAAGATATATTAAGCAACTCCGTACGTCATTCAAATGTGGTTATTTTTTTTACATGGAACGGAAAAAAATGAATACTGATTTGACAAATTAGTTAAAAATAAATCGATAGCCATAGAACTATTTAACCAAATTTAATAGTGAATGTAAATTAAAAAAAATTAATACCAAATGAATTTGAATGAAACTTACTATCAATGGAAAATCGAAAATGGTTAAGTATAAAAAAATTATTATTTAATTAATTTTATCCGATCTCTTGGAACTGATAGATAAAATTATAAAAAATTAAGAGATGAAAAGTACTTGGGAAGATTTCAAGCATTGGAGTGGTTAAAATTTGAAAAGGCTGACGGAGTTGTCATGAAATGCCCCTTACATATAAATACAGAGAATATATATGCTGTTGAGAAGTGAGAGAGGGAAGAAAAGGAATGAGAGAGGTCTTTTGTAATTCGACACGAGTGAACTGACATTCTCCACATATCTTCTGGAAAATGCGACGAATAATGCATCTCGCTTTCTCCAAGGCTGTTATCCTGTGCTTCCCCGGTGTATGGTATACTTCACTAAAGTGTGAAATTTTCAAGCAGTATAGGGTTGTTTTCTCAAAGGATATGAAACCTGTTGTCGTGGCAGAGTATTGTCGTGTAAAATGCTTATTGATAATGTGTTAAAATAATTTGAACTTATTGTCTTGGTTTCCATTATTCGTTATACAATATATTGAAAAACATATATTTAGTACTTTTTAATCCACAAATTGAAAGATCCTTACCTTCTTCAACATAATATGCCGCTTTCAACAATATCTATCGCCCTCAATTAATAAGGATTCTTGTTTAATCATTTATACATCGATTTGTTCATTAGTTATTCATGCGCAATATTTTAATGTTTAATTTAAAACAATCGGAACTCATATTTCCTCGAACGCCCGTAGATGTCATTTATCATTACCGTGTTTATCTATATCATTTTTGATAATAAATCGCACGGTAAAATCGCGATTTTAGTGTGCATCAATTTGTCCACTATTTTTTAACCCCCGACTACTCAGACAGGCAAAAAAGTAGGGGGTTATGCGTTCCAACGTGATCAGCTGGTTTTGACGATTTTTTTGTGCCCAATGATTTCAAATGCATTAAAGAAATACTGGACCAAATTTGGAAAGTTCAGTTTATTACTAGTGGACATGGGTTTTATTAATAATTCAATGTGACCCTGTGTATATTTATATATTCAGAAGTATCAGTGAAAAAGAATCAAGCTGTTGAATGATTATATGATGACGTCATCGTAGTTGGTATCACCTCGATATTTGCCCCATAGTTGGATTTTTCTAAATTTTCGTTCTGTATGTATCCTTATTTTGCGTATGCGGTTTGAACAGTTCGTCGATAAGAATAATTAAATTCGACAATATAACCGGAAAATTGGTGCTGGTGTTTTCGTGACTTTTAATGCAAAAAATAATAATAATGAGAAAACACTAAAAAAATTGTATAACGAATAAAAATCGATGCAAAACAAAAAACTGTTGAATGCAAAAATTGTATAAGTTAGAAAATTGTTTAAAATAAAGACAAAAACGTTTGATCCGCTAGAATAGAAGTGAACTAGAAAAAGTATAGAACAAACATTGTTTTAAAAAATAAAAAAAACTCTTAACTGAAGAAACGGCAGAGACTTTTAAAAAGCATAAAATAAATTATAGTAAAAAAATAAACCAGTTAAATGACAAAAAAGAAAAAGAATTCAATGCGTAAATCAATAACCCATTTATTACACAATTTATTTTTTCTGATCAATGCCCATCAATTGTACGACATCGATCTACGCGTTTGTTGGTTGCAAAATAACTGTTTATTTTAAATGAAAATTTTCCATTTCGCATTATACAGAATTTTCGCGATATCTTATCAGATTAACAACATAAAGTCACAGATCCATATGCAGTTTATATTACTTTAGTGCATATAAGGAAAGAAGCGCACACTGGGAAATCAGATTTTGAAGTAACAACCTGGATGAAATAACAGCGGCGATTCTACGATGCAATACCACAAGTTACTTAGAGTGATTGCATAACTTTGAATATCAAAATCTTGGCTTTCTGGTACTGAAACCACTGAGATTAATTGAAAAAAAAAGAAAACGAAAAAATATCAGCTTAACTCTCGAGAAATCTCAAGAAGAACTGGTAGCTTCGCAAACGAATAAAATAATCTCATAGCCGAGGAACTTGTTGAGAGTGTCGGTAAATCGTTGTGAAACGCGTGAGTTCTTTGACTTCTACACTTTGGATTTCTACCAGACGGGATTAAGGCTCTGTGATAGTTTCCTTGGGTGTGAGAATGGATGAAATGTCGAGAAACCACGTTGAAAATTACCTCAACGATGGAGATGACTTGTTATTTATGTGTCTCAAATTAAGTTGCCTGGATTTCCCTGAGGAACGAGAAAAATCTTCTAAATTTGCCGATAACACGAGAGCCTCCTTCCCTACTCGTCTTTTGCTCCTTGACGAACCAAAAACAGATGCAGGCACGTTGGGAGTTACGTGCCCTTAAGAGGCCAACGATGTTTACAAAACGTGCCGAAATTACGCCAAAGTGAACACATGGGAGATTCCTTTAAAACTGTTGGTTCCTCGAGGGTTGCTAGTTTTTATGTCGGGGAGAAGAAAAGGTGGATCTGAATATAGGCACGTCTCGTTCGGATGAGATGAGAGAAAAAAATGCCGTGACCTTTGCCGTTAATAGAAAACTGGGAAAAGTGAAGGCAGATAAACATTTCGATACTTATTCACGAGATGGCTTTCCATATTTTAGGGCATTATTGGAAGATTTTTTTTTGTAAGCCCAGCTATCTGGTCCTATTAATCATGAGCTACTATAAACAGTAACTTCGCTGAGTTGCGGATTTATTGTCGATTTACCTCTCTAGCTTTTAGAGTCAATAATTAAGAGCAACTTAACGGACAACACCACTGTGACCCCCTATTTTTTTCACATTTTTCAAGAATTTTTTTTTGTGGAAAAAAAGAGATATTCGAAATTTTTTTTTTGATTTTGTTCCTTGTTTATTAATGTATCAAAAAACATTTTTTTCACATTTTTCACGTCGCATGGTGGCGCTGGGAAAGCTCTCGCGTCATCTCCGCAGTGGTTCGCGGCACGCAGCCGAACTCTCTTTAACGTCGATCTGAAAAAAAATACCGAGTGTTTTCGTTAATAATATGATATTTTGAAGAGAACATAGGGATTTGGAAAAATATTGATTTTTAAAAAATAGGCACGCCTTTGAAATTAAAGAATGATTTTTGAGCAAAATTTCTCGTCGAAAATAGGCTATAACTTTTATAATTATTGAGATATCGAAAAAATCTTATGTACTTCTCTAGATAATCTACTTTTATTGATACAGTAAAAATTTGAAGTCGATCGGATAAAAATTGCTCGAGTTCTGCTGCGTGCCGCACTCAAAAAAGTGGTTTTGAGAAAAACGCGTTCAAAGTTGGGACCCCGAGCGTCGCGGACCGCTGCACCGCTCCACAAAATATTCAATATCTACGAAAATAATTATTTTTTCGACCTGGGTCCAACGGCATTTCAATCTTAAAAGTATTTTAGATTTTTTAAAATGGTTTTCAAAAAATCGATTTTTTGACGCCGTCACAGTGGTGTTGTCCGTTAAAAAAAACTAGAGCACGTGTCGCCATCTTTTTTTTGCAGATCTTTATAGCAATCGGAATAGGCGATAGGAAAAGAGGAAAAAGTGAGGGACAGAGAGATTGATTGATTAATGAGATTTATTATGCCCTGGTTAATCTTAACAATCGACAGCTTTAACATAATTTGTCTACGTCATACCGAGTACCGTGAGTAGTCTCACTTAACCGTAATACGTTAAAGTGTACAACCGAATGCGTTATTTACTGTTCTTAATACAAAAGTCGTGCAGATATACATATTATGGCAGAGATCAGGATCGAGATGCTAAGAGTCGGTCCAGGTGGATTCTTAATTAACTATTCATTTCTCATCATCAATAAAACGACAAAGCATGAAAATGATCTCAAAATTAAAAATCGATGACTTATGAAGAGTTTGTTAATTTAATTTCTTTTAGCATTTTTCTTTCTTGCAAACATCATTTTTCCAGGTGTTGAAGAAAATATAACATGAAAATTCAGACTGACTCTCGGGCGAAGCCGGGTATCTATACTAATAATATAATAATAGATAATGTAATGACAGAAGTAGTAGAGCACAACATTACAGGCTAAGTATCGCTATTGCCATCACGATTGAGGGCAAAGAGGTGTTCATAGGTGTGTGTGTGTGTGTGTGTGTGTGTGTGTGCGCGCGCGCGCGCGTGTGTGTGTGTGTGTGTGTAGGTGCGTGTGCGTGTGTGCACGCGCGCGCGCGCGCGCGCGCGAGAGAGAGAGAGAGAGAGAGAGAGAGAGAGAGAGAGAGAGAGAGAGAGAGAGAGAGAGAGAGAGAGCGAGATAGAAAGAAGTTATTTTGTGGATGAAGGAGCGAACGAGGAAGTTAGACGCACTTGGAGAGCTACTTCAGTCTCTTTAGTTTGAGCGCAAACATACCGGAAGCTGTACTTCCGATGAGAGCACCAGCCGTCTCTGCCTGGATTGAGGTAGCCGCGACAGCTGCTTATGAGATATGAAAGGACATTACATTATTCGTTATACACTTTTCCAATTGTCGAGATCATTTTGAATATAAAACGATTTTACTGACCAGCTTATAAGAATCAAAGAGCGATTTATTTACAAACAATTGCAAGCTTCATAAAGTATTACACGTTCTAAAGTCACTCACTGTTACATCATCACATATAATATCTTGAGCGCCCAGAGCGGAGAAATTATTTAGCATTAGTAATTCTGAAATTACTGCATTGTGTTATTAATTTTATCTCTATATTAAATCTTGGTCTTGGATTTTTTCGAAAATCCCTGGCTTCCTCACTTAAGGGTGTTGCTAAGAATGAAATTTACTTGTATAGCATTGATCCAGTGAACATATGAACGAAAAATGCACGATTGTTTTTTTTTGTGAAGACCTGCACGAAAATTCTTGTACTCAGTGTGGTTCTGAAATGAGGATTGAATTTGGAGATAAAATGTCATCCTGAACATTATTCTATCACCGAAGGATGTTGATGACGGAAACCCTTTATCTCATAACGTAGACTGAAAGAAAGATAAAGTTTTCCACATGCGTTAATAAGCTTCAAGTCTCGAAAGGGCTTCGCGAGTTGATGCTGCACAAGATTTTGATGGAATTAGGTAATCGTAGTAAACTTCTGACAAACCATGCGAAAGATTTCAAGATGAGGAGCGAGAGCTTGCGACGGTAATTATGTGGCTGTCACTTCAAGATGGTCCAAGAGGCAAAAAATAAAAAAACAGGAAAGTTAAATCAAGCACGAGATGAGATTATGCGTGCGCAACCGAAAATTATTATAGCAATAACGTACATGGGTATAAATTTATTTATTCGTGTTGAATATCCGAATACGTTGGGCCGACTTAGAGGGTGGAAAAGATGAGTTCGTGCTTCGTGGCTTGTCTAAACAGCGATAAAGGTAATTTGCCGTAGAACGTAAAACTATAAAGGAGAAAGAGGGTAGAAGATCGCCTCTCCTGGAGATGAGATTGCTGTGGGTTTAGCAAAACAAAAAAGAAGAGGAGAGTGAGAGAGAGAAAGAGGGAGAGATGGTTTGGATTCCCGCAGGGAGTTATGCGAGAAGAGAGCTGCTTCGTAGCACCGGAACGAACGAGGCCTCGTAATGCACCACGGGTGCAAGGCGTGCATACTTCCGTCTCGCTTTCTCGGTCAAAGATATCACGAAATGGCTTTTCTCTTTATCTCTCTTCGCCCAATTCTCATCGCCGACCCAAAACACTCGTAGCTAGGTGCTCTGAGTGATTCGCTGAATATATATTCTCCATGTGAAACTCTAATTTAATATATCAACCATGCATTGCCAGAGTCTTCACAATTGTGTTAGTGACCAAATGACTCCACGGTTATGCGACTAAATGACGAGGGTACGATGTGTGTTCTACTTTTCGACCTTTTGCTATGTAATTAATATCACTGAGTCCACCCAAACGATGACACGTGTTATCATCGACTTCGTCAATCTCTTCGGTGACATCTACTCTCAGTTATTCTGTTTTGGGACTAGAATAACCACTGCCAGACGTAACATTTGCTTGGACAACGCGCTCTGCACCAGTACTAATTTCTCACATTGCGATCGTGTCTTTTAAGGATATTCTTAGTGGTACAATCTAGTCGGTAAGTGTCTATAAAATTGACTTTAATAAGAAAGATAAAAAAGTAATAAATTCACACCTATACACTGAGAAAAAATTTTGTTGGTACAGCTAAAATTTGTTTACCTGAATTAAATTTTTCGTTTGAATACGTTCAACTATATATTACAAAAAGACAACAAAATATTTTGTTTACGTACTAAATAAACTAACACTTGAATCAACAAAATGAAAAGTTCAATTCAACGATGTATACTTATTGCAACACAATCGAGTGTTAATAAGCGCATATGTTTTTCTGAATTTAGACCAGATTCAGTTGATTCTGTCAGTTGTGATTAAAATGAAATGAGTAAATTTTCTTTTGATTGCGAAACTGCTTTAAACAAGTGGATATAAAATTTGAGAAAATAAAAATTTGGTTAAATCGAGTAAAATTCAGTTATTTCAGAAGCTAAAACATAATCGAACGAACCAAATATCTTTTTTCCGACTAAATCCGATATTGTGTGAATCAGAAACCTATTTCAATGGAAGGTCTTGTTTTGTTGTTTAGTCTACATGTAGTAGTATTGTAAACGAATATGTATTTACTGTGGCACGCCACATTCATTTACGTAAAAGAGATACGTAACTCTTACAACTCTATCCCTCGTTCATTATAAATAAATATGTAGTTTTCACGTTAATATCCGATTGTAACAAATCAATATATAGTTTATACAATATTTTTTTGTTTACTTCCAGTATTTACGGGGCTGTAACCCGTGGTATTAGATACAAATGTTCGCTACCTAATTTTACAACAGAATCGGTCGAAACGATGTAACGTACTCAAGTCCCGCAATTTATGCCCATCCACAGACCGGCATGTATGTGAAAAACTTAGTGCTCTGCGCCACGCGGTGGCCAGAACGAGAAGATACTTTAACGTTGCCATGGTTGCTCCAAGCATTATTTTGTTCGTTTAGCAGAATTCTTATATATTATAGGTAAGGGTTTGACTTTGCTTTTGTACTATAAGCCAATAAGGTAGAGTTCAAGGAGTAGATTTGCAACAACTAAATTATCATTTCGAACACCAATTAGTTTGTTAACCTGACAAGATAGTTTTGTTTTTTCCATCTATTCACGTTTCTAACTGCACAAAACGCTGCATTATCGAAAGTAAATTTATTTTGATGGAGTTTCGTATATAATTAATGAAAACTGATATTTCGTTTGAATTGATGATAATTCAGATGTAAGGTATGCATCAAGAGAATACTTTGTTGTTTTTTCTATTACTTTTCTTGATCGAATAAAATATATTGTTTATTGTTAGGAAAAGTTTCTTTCAAAATAAGATAATTGATAAAACATAGGATTTCGTATGAGAAGGAAAAAACTGATTAGTAAAATGTAGATTGTGAAGATGTTTTTATTCCTTTTATGTAACGGTTTCCTTGATTTAACAATATAATGTTTGAGTCTAGGTAGAAATTTTCTTTAACATGTCTCATTATGAAAATAATAAGACTTGGAGTTAGGAAGAATAAATGAATTAGTTTATTTGAACGATATTCTATTGCATTAACATAAATTCGTTTGGCTGCGCCGAAGTTTGATTGGTTCGGCCAATAACTTGTTTCAGCATTCACAAATTACAGTCTTTCTTATCTTCTGGATGAAAGTAGAGTTTTATTGAATAGTGTAATTAAGTGGATAAAGCTGGTTCAATTATTTGAGCTGTTAGTTCAAAGGTTTTAAGCACACAGTAACGCATTTATTTTTATGTCTATAATTATTAACCCCACACATCTCTAAATTTATGGATTTTTCCGCACTAAAAACAAAATTTGCTGAAAAAGCCGATTATTTTATTGAATACGGTGAACAAAATATTATTGGAATTACAATAATTTTTTTGATATTTCAACAGTATATTTTGTTGGGAATCCGTTGAAATCGTTGAAATATCAAAAATTTTGTTGGCAATCTGATAAAATTTTGTTTGCCTAATTCAACCTAATTCAACAAAATAATGGACCTTTTCAACAATTTTTTTTTTTCTCAGTGTGAGATCTGATGTTTTTTGATCAGGAGATTCGCAGGAAAAATTCCGTAACATTCGCATAAAATTAGATTTTGCATGTCTTTTAGGAATTCTGCTTTAAATCTGTATTTTCATTTTTTAAATCTGCATTAAGAGGGCACTTTCGTATTAGGTCCGGAAGGTTTTTTTCAGGTTGCCACTATAAAATATATAATAGTTCATAAATTTGTAGCAAAAAATGAAAAATTATATGATAATTTTCAAAAAATGCATAATGGAATTCCAGATTTTTAAGGGGTCCCGTGGTCTAGAATTTTCAAAAAACCGATTTTTTTTTAAATATATTTCGATAGTATAGTATTTCGAGAATATACTGTGAAATTTTCGTAAGGATATTCACAATATTCTTACTTCTACAGCCGGTTTTGCAGGTAGAGAGCGGTCCGCTCTCTACCTGTGCAAAACACAAAGAATGTGTTTTGCACGTTAAAAAACGTTTGTACAAACATGGTAGTGATGCAAAAAAAAAACATTCACAAATAAAAAAGGCAACAAAGAAATTCACAGAAAAACAAGAGGAAAATAAAAAATTAAAAGGGCGGAAAATTAAAAAATCAAAAGATAAAACACCGAAGCGTAAACAATTGACGAATAAATTGTTACAAGAGCTGTCAACTTATTACGGTCTAGCGATTAGACGACATGCAGATTCTATTGAAGGGATGAAAAGTGAAATATGGGCAGCATATTATCATAAAATTTCAACAGATGACAATCCGCAACACTCGTACTGTCCTCCAGGTCCCGAATCTTGGTGTAAGTGGCGTCAAAGTGAGGCTGCAGGTACTTTAGATACCTATGAGCATCCACCTGCTCTGGACGATGACGCACAAGAAATATTAAAATCTATTTATGAAGAATTAACAGCAGATCATTTATTGGAAAGGTGTATTGGTAGTAATACGCAGAACAAAAATGAAAGTTTCAACTCTTGTGTGTGGCAACTAGCGCCAAAACATCAGTTTGTTGGCAAAAAAATCATTGATATCGCCTCTTATATTGCTGCCTATACGTTCAATGAAGGATTTGCAGCTTTGTTGAGAATTATGGAAACCTGGGCATCACCATCGGGCCACAAACAGAGCAACTCGCGCGAGACCGTGACGTGCGGCGAATATATACCGCCAACCGTCGAAGCACAGAAAATTCGAAACAAGCTCGAACAGCTCGAAAAAATCAAAGGAGTGAAATAGCCGAGGAGTACGAGCATTCAGAAGGGATTTTATATGGTGCTGGAATCGCTGATTATCTGTAAGTATTTAAAATTTGTTCAATCTTTGAAAATATCTGTACCTAAAACTTTAAACTCATTTATCTCAAAACTACTTTTTTTGGCATGATGTTATAAAAAAAAAAAAACTTCAACCGAATCACCTGAAATTTGGATATATTATTCACAACATGAATGGCTATCGACGGGACTAGAATCATGTTTTTATTCCAATAATTTCCTATTTTTTAAATTAAATAACTGGTAAAAAAAACCTCCGATTTTTAGAACTTCACTTTCAAAAGCGTGCCATTATGTCAATTTTCAATTTTTTTTTTTTTTAGTTCTGTCCATAATTGCACTCATACTGATTGACAATTTTTCTGGTTTTTATTTTTCAGATAAATAATAGCTCCAAAATGAGTAACATCGCCCAGATCCAATTTTTCGAGAGGGTCAACTTCAGCGGCATTTCTACTATAATAAATTTTTTTTTTTATTTCAAAATACATTTTTTTGTATTCACAAATGATGTTATAATAAGCCTGAAAAGTTGAAGTATCGTTTTTCTTTATTTTTATGATAAAAAAAAAATTCCGCAATATACCTACAATTTTCGAGCTCTAGACCACCGGGACCCCCTTAAGTTCTTTCAATAGACGACGACTACGTAAGCTCATTATTTTGTGAAAAACTAAAGAAAACATGCTACTCGACTCAGTGACGCAGTGGCATATGGTACAAAGGCAAGGTCAAACCCTTGCCTGTAACGTATAAGAATTTTGCTAAACGAACAAAATAATGCTTGGAGCAACGATAGCGACGTTAAAATAGCTTCTTGCATTGGCTACCGCGTGGCGCAGAGCACCAAGTTTCTCACATACACGCCGGTCTGTGGATGGGTATAAATTGCGGAGCCGAGTAGGGTACGACGTTCCGACCGATTCTGATGAAGAATTAGGTAGCGAACATTTCTATCTAACACCACGGGTTACAGTCCTGTAAGAAATACTGGATTTTCTTACGTATATGACTATGTGAGTCATTGAGGTAAGAAAACAGGTGAATACATATTTTTCGATTATAAGGCGATCTTATATTGCGCCTTTTTCTCCGAGAAAAATGGGCAGGATCTAGCCCATTTTTGGTGGTTCAACTCTTTTTTAGCACTTGAGCCCCAAAAGGACAATCTAGCCCAATTTCGCCGATTTGATGAATTTGTTTATACCGTTGTTGTTTTCTGATTATTTTGTTTACCTATTGTTCTCCTATCGAATGTTCCCGAATAAATGATTATATATTATATTGTTGTTCGGTGTTGAAATAAATTATTAACTACAGTTCCCTGCTCCGTAAAACTTAAATATGTCAATCAGCCCTGATCAGCATGTACCATTTTTCACCAATATTTTATATAAATCGAATCGGTTCGAATCCTCTTTTCAGCTATTTTTTTTTTTTATTTAACGAATTAAAAATGCAAAGGATTATTTTTTTAATTATTAAAGAAATTATATATGATTAACTAATTATTATTATTTATTAAATTTTTGTTCAACCTTCTTTCATGCAGTAACATATTAGTAAGATTGTTAGAGGGAACGTGCGAGACGTTGGGGGGGGGGGGGGGGGAAGCTCCATAAACTATCTGACAACAGGTGTTCAAAGAAAAAATCCATCGTGATCCGTGATATCGTGAATATAAAAAAAAAACTAAGTCATGAGGATACCCTATTATTTAAAAAAAACACTGCATTCTTCAGTCTTATGAACAAGATTGGAAAAGAGACAAAAATTAACAATAAGCTGCTAAAATGCTACGTTTCTTAGATATATTAGATAGATTAAATTAGATATTAGATATATGTATAGACGAGGAATCGTTGAGGATGCCGGTGGCGGGCAGTTCATTGTTATTGGTTGGCTGTGTCGCATTGTTACTGTTTCAGACTGTCGTTTCGCGGTCGCGTTTCGAGTCGGGTCATGATCAAATAAAAAATGTCACAAATCAATCATAATATCGTGCATTTAAAAAAAAGTACAATAAATAGGGATCTCGTTATTGAAAAAAACGGTCCACAAACATTTTTATAAGAATCACACTAAACGTTCGGTTCGATGGTGGATCGGGCGGGAAGTTGAGCGTTTCGTTATTGTTTCCATTGTGCATTTTTCGTTTCGCAATCGTGTTTCGTGTCGGGTCGTACTCAAAAAAACCAACCGCGACATCGTGAATAGAACCAGGTGAAAAAATTAAGAATCTCCCGTTATAAAAAAACTGTCAACAAATATTTTTTTTTATAAGAATCTCTCGAAACTTTCGATTCGGTGTCAGATCAAGCAGGTGGGCAGTTAAGCGATTTGTTATTGTTTCTATTGTGCATTTTTCGTTTCGCCATCGTGTTTCGTGTTGGGTCGTGCTCAGAAAAACTAACCGTGATATTGTGGATGGAACCAGGTGAAATAATTAAGGATCTCCCGTTATAAAAAAACTGTCAACAAACATTTTTTTATAAGAATCTCTCGAGACGTTCGATTCGGTCGTGGATCAGGTGGGCAGTGAAGCGTTTTATTGTTGTTTCCATTGTGCATTTTCGTTTCGTGATCGTGTTTCATATCGGGTCGTACTCTAAAAAACCAATCGTGGCGTTGTTAATGGAAGCAGATGAACTAATTTAGGAAAATACACAAAAATTGACAATAACTGACAAACTCACTAAAAAGTAAAAAGGTACGTTTCTTAGATATAGATATAAAAAGAAGAATCCCTCGAGAGCAAGACGTTAGGCGACGGGCTGGCCGGCTTGGCGGGGGGCGCACAGTGGAATGTTTTTATTTACATTTTTCTTCTGGGTTTCGTGTCGTATTATTAAAGAATAAAAAATCGCTCGTAATATCGCGAATGGGAAAAGAAAAAATCAAAAATAGATATCTCATTATCGAAAAAAACCATGTATAAGACAGTCGTATAAAAAAGAATGGGAAATCGATAAAAAGTGGCTTAAACCAGTGATAGGAGACGCATCGAAAGCTAAATGCTCTTACTGCAAAAACGAAATAAATGCAAAGTTTTATGGTATTCAACGTCATAAGGAGACAAAAAGCACATGACGAAATCTGCGCCTTTCACTTTATGTAATGAAACGAAAATCGTGGTTACTAAAAAAGGTGACATTAGCGTTTGTAAATCAGAAACTTTTCTTTGTATGTACATTGCAGAGCATTGTGCCATAAATAGTATCGATCATTTAACTGATTTGTGCAAGGTAATTTTCGGTGAGTATAAAGGAGCTGCTGATATGAAATTTCATCGTACGAAATGTACTCATATTATCAATGAGGTCCTGAGCCCACATTTCATCGATTTGCTTGTAAAAGACATCGCGAAGGGGCCTTACAGTTTAATTATCGATGAATCCACCGATGTCGCTGTAACAAAACAGAATGTCACTGTAAAGTTGGGCGTCGTGATAAAATATTTGAGTCAAGAGCGGAATGAGATTGTCTCTTCATTTCTCGGAATTCAAGAATTATCTGCTACAAATGCAAGAAGTGTTGTTGATGCTCCCGTCAGTTTGATAAATGAGCTGAAACTAGACATCAAACAATTAATGGGGATAGGAACTGACAATACTGCTGTGATGGTAAAAATAATGGAGTCCATAAAATTCTTAAAGAAGAGTATGACCTTCCACATTCAGTACTGAATAGGTGTGTCTGTCATTCGTTGCAATTGGCCATTTCGCACGCATCTCGAGAGACATTTCCAAGGAATATCGAGTACTTAGTGCGAAAAACATACAACTGGTGTTCCATGTCCCCAACGAGACAAGCGGCTTACAAAGAAAAATATGAAACGATATCCTTCGGAAAAAAGCACTAAATTTTTAAAAACATGTGCTACTCGATGGCTTTCAATTGAGTCGGCCGTAAACCGTATTCTTGACCAATGGATCGAATTGAAATTACACTTCGAAATGTCACAAAGAGCTGATAATTGTTATACGGCTACATTGCTTTATTCAATGTTCAAAGACGAGGTTAACAGATTGTATTTAATTTACATAAAATCGATCCCTGGGGAAGTTCAGCAGACATTAAAAATCTTCGAAGGGCATGGCACAGATCCCGTGCATTTATTAGATTCATTAACGAATCTATTAGAAAGTTTATGCCGCAGAATCATCACTCGAGAGTAGATTATCTTGCTGGAAAGGTCACATTATTCTTGCTGTTAATATTATTATTGCTGGAAAGGATTACATTGATTCAAATGCGTATTTAGGATATTTGTTTGAGGACTGTTTGGCTAAAACTGCTCTCACAACTACCGAAAAGCAACGAATTAAATAACGATGCATTGATTTTACGCTAAAGTTGATATGCGAACTGCAACAGCGCTTGCCCGAGAATTTCAAAACACTGCAAATAATGTCAGTACTCTCTGTTAAGGAGACATTAAAAAAAACGAAATCCATGCCAATTATTCAACTTGCGAAAGCGTTTTGTCTACAACCAACTGAAATTGACAAAATCGTGATTCAGTATAAAAATATTGATGCTCACGATTGGGAAAATAAAGAAAACACAATTAAATTTTGGTGTGAAGCTTTGAAATATCAGGATGCTGCGGGACTCAATCCGTACCTGGAGCTTAGCAATTTAGCCAAGATCATCTTGCCTTTGCCACATCCAAACGCGGATGTAGAGCGTCTTTTCAGTTTCATGAATTTAATTAAGGGGACCGTATGGTCTAGAAATTTGAAAAAATCGATTTTTTTTTTTTTTTCGATATGTCGAAAGTATAGTATCTCAAGAATATACTGTGAAATTTTCATGCGGAAATTCTCAATATTACAGCTTCTACAGCCCATAACGCAGGTAGAGAGCGGTCCGCGCGCTCCTAACGGGTCTAGCGCTAACCGGTAACCTAATCGGAGCGCAGCAGCTGTCCCAATCCTTCTCCGAAAATATATACCTGTATATAGTACATACTATATACCTATATATACTTTTCCCTTCCCCGAAATATACCTATTGTCGAACATTTGTGAGGGAAACGGTCATTTCGCTTTCCCCTGACTTGATCAGTACAACGTTACGTTTTGACGAACCAACATCGAAAATTTTGAAATAAAATATCAGAAAATATGGATAGAAAGCAAGGCCGTGACTCTTCTAGACGACCATCTTCTGTAGGTCGCAAAAGATATTTCAAGGGCAATCGATTCACTATCGAAAATACTACTGATTTTACGAGCACGTCTGCGAAAAAATTAAAAGGCAATGAGGAATTGGAAGTAAACGTTAATCCTACTTTCAATTATTGCATCATCGAATTCAGCATGATATTTTTAACGTTGCAACAGTTGTTGAAGTGTAAAGATTGTAACGGTGCGGTCACTTTTAGCAAAAACGGACAACGTGGTCTAGGATTCAAACTCTCTGTGAAGTGTGAGTGTAAAGAAACTTTTATTTTGTCTTCGCCGTTAATTGATAAGGCATTTGAAATCAACCGTCGACTTGTTCTCGCCCTGAGAATGCTTGGAGTAGGATTTGAAGGCTTGAAAAATTTCTGCGGTCTCATGGATCTTGGACAAGGAATTTGTAAGAGTACATATTACGGCATCGTGGACAATATAAAAATTGCAGCTGAAGCCGTCGCGAAAATCGTTTTCCAAAGAGCATTGAAAGAAGAAGTCGAGTTGAATGTAAAAGCTGGGCGTCCCGCGGATGAACTTTCTGTGTCTGGTGATGGATCGTGGGCGAAACGTGGATTCTCATCGCTTCTCGGTATTGCCTCGTTAATAGGGAAATACAGTAATAAAATTTTAGATGTTGTCGTCAAATGCAGTATATGTCAAGCCTGCTCTCAATGGAAAGGCCAAGAGGATACGATTGAATATGAAGCGTGGTATCGAGAGCATGAAGATCACTGTGACGCAAATCATACCGGAAGTGCTGGCAAAATGGAGGTAGACGGCATCGTGGAAATGTTCAAGAGATCGGAAGAGTTGTACAACGTAAAATACGCGAACTATATCGGAGACGGCGACACGAAAACGTTCAAAGCCTTATTGGACACAAAGCCTTACGGGGATGATTTTTTAGTTTGCAAAAAAGAATGTGTTTTGCATGTTAAAAAACGTTTGTACAAACGTGCTGTTGATGCGAAAAAAAAACATGCACAAATAAAGAAAGCAACAAAGAAATTGACAGAAAAAGAAGAGGGAAAAAAGACACAGCGGAAATCGATAAATAAAACACCGAAGCGTCAACAATTGACGAATAAATTATTGCAAGAGCTGTCAACTTATTACGGTCTAGCAATTAGACGTAATTCAGATTCGACTGAAGGGATGAGAAGTGAAATATGGGCAGCATATTATCACAAAATTTCAACAGATGAAAATCCGCAACACTCGTACTGTCCTCCAGGTTCCGAATCGTGGTGCAAGTGGCGTCAAAGTGAGGCTGCAGGTACTTTAGACACCTACGAGCACCCACCTGCTCTGTGCGATGAAGCACAAGAGATATTAAAACCAATTTATGAAGAATTGACAGCAGATACTTTATTGGAAAGGTGTATTGGCAGTAATACGCAGAACAATAACGAAAGTTTCAATGCTTGCGTGTGGCACCTTGCGCCGAAACATCTGTTTGCCGGAAAAAAAATCATTGATATTGCCACTCACATTTCCGCTTGCATATTCAATGAAGGATTTGCATCCCTATTGAAAATAATGGAGACCATGGGCATAACAATCGGGCCACAAGCGGAGCAACTAGCGCAAAACCGAGACGAGCTGCGAGTATCGAGCGCCAACCGTAGGAGCACGGACAACTCCAAAGAGGCTCGGACAGCTCGAAGAAATGAAAGGAGTGAGGAAATCTTGAATTATGAACGTTCCGAAGGAATCCTATATGGTGCCGGAATCGCGGATTAACTGTAAGTATTCAAAATTTGCTCAATTTTTGAAAATATCTGTACCTCAAACTTTAAACTCATTTATCTCGAAACGACTTTTTTCGGCACTGCGCAGGTGAAAACAAAAAAACTATTCAACCGAATCACTTGAAATTTGGATATGTTGTTCACAACATGTATGGCTATCGTCGGAACTACAATCATAATTTTATTTAAATAATTTCTTATTGTTTATACTAAAAAACTAGTGAAAAAAAACCCGATTTTACGAATTTTTTTTCAAAAGCGCGCCATTTTGTCAATTTTTAATTTTTTCGATTCGTTCTAGTCCCGACCATAACTGCACTCTTTCTGATTAAGAATCTTCTTGAATTTTGTGTTTCAGATGAGTAGAAGTCTCGGATCGATCTTCACCGTCCGGGTCGGATTTTTCGAGAGGGTCGTCTTCAATGCCAATTATATGATAATAAACACTGTTTTTAAAATTAAAAAAAAATTTTTTTGTATACTTAATAAAGGTAGTAATAAACCCGAAAAGTTAAAACATCGATTTTTAAATTTTTTATGGCAAAAAAAAAATCGTGAAAATAGGTGAAATTTTCGTGCTCTAGACCATACGGTCCCCTTAAAACAAAACATCGTGTAAGGGTCGAGCCTGTCGGTACGGCAGAGGGCGTGAGGAAGGGTCCAGTAACGATGAGAAAAAATAAAGGTGAGCTGAGTGGGCTCGATCTCGGGATCCTCGGAGTCTGAGTCGGGAGCGCTAACCACTGCGCTACGGCCACCTATATTCTCCCTCTTGCCTGTCGTCTATTTAGATGGAATACTGGACCGTCAGACACCCCCTCTTCGAATTCGACGTCCTCGTCGATTAAAGTCACTTCATTTTTCGTAGATTCTGCCACTGTGGGCTTTTCATTTTTGTGCCATCTGTGGGCTTTTTAGTTTGTGCCGCTTTGGGCTTTGATTTGCCGCTGTGGGCTTTGATTTTGCCGCTGCGGGCTTTTTCGTAGATTTCTGTGAATGTGTTATCGGTTTGGAAACTTCTGACACCAATGTAATGGTCGAGCCTGTCAGTACGGCAGAGAGCGTGAGGAACGGTCTAGTGACGATGAGAGAAAATAAAGGTGAGCCGAGTGGGCTCGATCTCGGGATCTTCGGAGTCTGAGTCGGGAGCGCTAACCACTGCGCTACGGCCACCTATATTCTCTCTCTCGCGAGTCGTCTATTTAGATGGAATACTGGGCCGTCACAATCGTAACAAAATGGGACTGAAAGCTATGACAGCTATATTGCACATCCGGTGCGGATTGAATCTTTTAAAAAAGGCATACTGCACCCACACTTTACTTAAGCCATATAAAAATTATGCAATGAGTTTTTATATTACTAAGTTTTTTTTTTCAAATCGCTCTCGTTCAATTTTTTTAACAAGACAAATTCACAGTATCACATTTAAAGCAAAAGTAATATGCTGTTGCATTAGTTTGTTTATTTTTGCCGAATTTCTAAAGAAAAAGAAATTGGTCAGACCGAGAATCGAACCATAGACCTTTAGCATTGTAGCCAAAAACTTTACCACAGCACCGCGCAGCATTTTTACTATAAGGCGACTCTGACGTCAGTGCCAAAAGCGCGCCGGGCAGGAACTAAACTGGGGAAAATGACTGCGGAGTAGGAACATGTCTCCTCCTCTAATCTTGAGTTTAGTCCTCCGATCCTCATCCACAGTTCAATTGGGCAGTTTTGGCACACAGGACTGGGCAGTCGGATACTTTAGATAATTCTCAGCAATTTACTGACTTCAGTTATTTTTTAGCTCTTTCCAGCCCTTTTTAGCGTACTGAGTAGCCTGTCTTAAGAAATTAAGGTGGTAATAGGAATGTACTTTTTAGCTATCTCTCTCGTATACGCGTAGAGCGCATCTCATGTGGCGCCGCTCTCGCGGCAAAATTGGAAAGTTAGTGGATTCCCGTGTGACCATGTGCGACAACAGGTGTTCATCGTTAGTTCGTTAAAATTGCTAAAAAGATCTGAAAATCATGTCTGCAAAAAGGTATTGTTGTGTTATTGGGTGTAACAACTTCGAACAAAATAGTCGGCAAATAAAATTTTACTCGTTTCCGAGAAAAAGTTATGAAATTGATCGTAGGAAAAAGTGGATACAAGCTGTGAAACGAATGTGAGTAAATTCTATATAATAGTGCATTTATTTATTTCTTTCATAAAATTATTGTTGCGAAATACTTACATATATGAGACAATAAGGACGGAATACGCATTATGAAATGGAAAATAATTTTTTTTCGTTATTCATTATTATGAGGTCGTTTTCTAGTTCTGCTGACAACAAACCGTGGGAGCCGAACATAAATAGTCGCATTTGCAGTGCTCATTTTGTTGGCGGTGCAAAATCAACAATTGAAAATAGTCTATCATATCTGCCAACAATTTTTCCACCAATATATAAAAAAAAGGCTTTATCACAAGCAGCCGCTGCTCGACATGACCGACTCCGAAAACGAAAGATTTCAAATCCATCAGAGCCACATGCGGATGCTATGGTACAAGAAAACGATTTTGAAACAGGTAAATGAAAATGCAGCAAGATCTTTCTTAAAAAATACGAATTCAATGAGAAAAAAAATTAAAAATCTGGGATTTCTCAGGGTTGGAAGAAGTGGAGAAGAAGTCAACTCCTATAAGCGTAGGCTGTCAAACAGATGCACATTATTGTGAAGAAGAAATTATTCCGGGGGCAAATGTCTTAGTTTGCTGTTTCATCAACAAAAATGAGGCATCGACCCAAACGAACATATATATCCGAAAACCCAGTAAAAATGAAAGACAATCCGTGAGTAACGTCAAAACTATTTGCACCGAGTCCTGCGAACCAGATGAAGTATTTCGTCACGGATTTTCGGGATTCTCGGATGTCAAAAGCGATGAAACGATGACACAGTTGGGCGGAATATCGCTCAAGTTTTTTTCGATTCTCCTCAATCTCATTACTTTCAACGAAGCTGGCCAGCCACATTTCTGCAGAATCTTAAATAAAGAAAACCGGTTATTACTTTTTTTAATGAAAATGAAATTGGATATTTCGTTTTGTGCTCTGGGGGCCTTATTTAACATCCATTGTACCACTGCTTCTAAATTTTTTTTTCAAATATTGACGAGTTTAACGCTAAAGACAAAAACTTGGATTTTCTGGCCGTCAAAAGAAAGTGTTAAGAAAAATCTATCATCTTCATTCTGCAAATATCCGAATTGCAGATGCATTATCGACTGCACAGAAATATATACGGAAACCCCTCCAACTGTGGAACAAGGCGTTTTAATGTATTCAAACTATAAGTCTCGTTTCACAGTCAAATACCTTGTTGCAATAACACCCGACGGTTTTATTTGCAAATTATCAAAAGGGTATGGAGATCGAGCTACCGATAGCTATATTACACATGATTGTGGACTTCTGGAATTGATAGAACCTGGAGACACTGTATTAACCGATAAAGGTTTCCCTCAAATAAAATCTGAGTTACTGAAGCGTGACGCAATATTAGTTATACCTCTTTTTGCATTTGACCCATAATTTAGTAATGAAGATGTAGAAGAATCGTACAAAATTGCATCCGTTAGAATACACGTCGAGCGCGCAATTCAAAGAATAAAATTATGCAATATTTTGCATCTGATACCGGTAGAACTTTTACCCCATATCGATGAAATTATGCACATGTGCTGTATTATTGCAAATAGTAAAACTCCGCTAATTCACGCTGACTAAACACAATCGGTGGAAAAAAATAATTTTATTTTTGAATAAAATACGTATTTTATGGTCTTTGGACTTTGTAACTTTATTTGCAATGTTTGGATTAGATGTATTTAAAGTAGATATTGAATAACCTTTGCGCATCTACGAATTTATAACTAAAAATAAATTATGTATATTTGAATAAACATGTTATACTTTGACTTGAAATTAATAATACTTTTTTTCATCAACGTAACAACGGGAGGAAAAACGTGAAATAATAATGAAACAAACATTGTATTTTTATCGTTTCTTATCTATTGTATTGTATTTTATTGAATAGTATTGTATTTATATACCTTCAACGTAACATTGTACGGAGGATTCGTTACCCTAGTTTGTGGTAAAACTTTTCCCTCGATGATTCGCTTACCATCCAAATTTATTATTTCCTGCACATTGGTGACATGATTGCTTTCAAATAGTTTTTTATCTACCACATTCAATTCAAGAATAATAAGCGGCTATACAAATTCAGAAGGGTTGAATTATTAATTTTTATTTTTGGTTAGTTTACTTACCTTTAGATATCAAGAGACTCGGTAGAGTCTCGGGACAAGTACATTGACAGCTCTGTCGTCTGCTGGTCCGAGGCTCGCCGAGACTATACTTTCTCGAAACAAAACTTTTCGCGGTGGTGGGGGTAAAATTGGCACATCATTTTGTTCGTTTTCGAAGCTCACGAGTCGTTTGAGGCCTTGAAAATTGAACTGAAGATTCATTAAGAAATTATCTTTCGAATGAGCCCAAATTTAGTACGATCGGTGACGTAAATGCTGAGAAAAAACTTTGCACGGGCTCAAAATCACGCAAAAGTCACCTACACATTCAAGAATCAGACGTGTCTGTATACAACACCAAAGCCGGCTGAAAGTGTCTCTCGAGTTTCTGATTGGTTCATTCTGACGACACCCATATATATATAACACTATCAAAGGCCTCATGTCCTCGCGGCTAACTTCACGGCGCTGTCGCAGACCGACGTCACATGAGACTTCCTCCACCTCGTCGCTATATATATATATACCGAACCGCGGAAAGTTTGACAGGTCGAGTGTTGTTATTATCTCTGAATAAAACGATTCACCGTGGTGGGAGTAAAAACTGAAATTCATTTTCTTTAATTACGAAGCTCAGGAGGCATATGATGATTTGAAAATTGAACTGGAGATTTATTACGAAAAAATACTTCGATTGAGCCTTAAATCAGCACGATTAATGCCGTATTTGCTGAGAAAAAACTTTGCACAGGCTCAAGATTATGCTGACATCGATGTATTGGCATGTCTGTATACGACACAATGAAAGGCCTCTTGACGCCTTCCGAGCTTGTGATTGGCCATTCCGTTTCATCTTTCTCTACCTATACCACGCAAAGTCTGAACGGAGTTTTCGAAGTGAGAATGAGTGCTTATACGCGAGACGTGTTTGTGGATAAATTCGGGAAAAAAATTATTTCGCGATCTGTGAATAAATAAATAGTTCGAAGTACCCATACCGCGGAAAGTCTGAACGGAGTTTTCGAAGTGAGAAGTTCTTATGCGGGACGTGTTGTGGATAAATTCGGGGAAAAAAAATTATTTCGCGATCTATAAATAAATTTATTCACAAATCGCGAAATAATTTTGGATCGTACGCGTACGATCCAAAAATGATTTCTTTAATATAAATTCAATGACAGCAATTTAGAGTTTCATTCAAATTCACGTATTTTTTATTTTTTTCCCCCTTTCGATCGCGACTAATTAGAATCTCGTGGCTTAAACAGTATTGAAAATATTAATCTTTTTTCACGAACATTTGTGAGGTTATAAATATCGAGGTTAGGTTCAATCGACTCTTGGTTACAGCAATAATAAGAAAGTGATGGTGTGAAAATAGTGAAGTGCTTTTAATCAACTTTCGAACAGTGCTGAAATGAATATACATTCTTTTATTATTGTTAACCCTGCAGTTTTTATTTTCCACACTTAACTCTTCGACGGAATTTCTCTTTCGCGATTAAATGTTCCTCGTATAAGATTTCTTGAGAAATCG
Source organism: Rhimphoctona megacephalus (assembly GCA_963989365.1). NCBI lineage: Eukaryota > Metazoa > Arthropoda > Insecta > Hymenoptera > Ichneumonidae > Rhimphoctona > Rhimphoctona megacephalus. The sequence continues at coordinate 15,069,413 of OZ022418.1, read as the reverse complement.
TTCTTTTCGTTTCTTTGATAAATATGAAATAGTGTACGTTGAACTGTTAATCATGATTGGTGTGAATCGATGTAAATTTGGAAAAGGAACTCTATAAAACTAATAATGAGTGTAAAAAAAATGTATATGGCAAAGTTTGTTATTATCATGCCGAGTTTTGAGCAGTGTTTAATAAATATTTTTTTTTAACTGTACACCATTGACAATTTATTTTATTGGTCCCTTTCCTCTTTATTATAAAATGTTCCTCGCTGGCCATAATAAGATTTGTACATCATAAAATGTTCCTTGCATGATAATTGTTGGTCCATTCCAAAAGATTTTCGACGTCGTTTTTCTATCCAAAATATGGTGTAGAATCATCTCGCGTTTGATGTATTAATAGACAAATACACTGTCAACCTGCATTTGGATATATATGGATGCATCTGGATGATAACCGTAGTAAGTAATGATATATCTTTATGTCAAAATGGCTCGTATAATATATCTTTATGTCAAAAGACTATGGCGGTATATACTCCATATCCTATCAAAATTTGTATCTTTGGATTGCAACGAATGCCTATAGACTCTGGAAATTCTGTGAAGCGACAAATGTACCAAGTATTTCCACTTTTTGGCTCCGATCGTAGCATTATGAATTGAACATTTTGTTATGAAAATTCTTCGGTTGCTCATTTGTCAATGGGATCAAAAATATTGTCTTCGGAACACCGTGGATATATGCAAAATTTCAGAATTTTGTTTGGCTCAATATGCTCTATATTTTTTCACATCCCCGCTTTAATTGTAGCATAATGAATTTTAAAAAATTGTTTCAGAAAGTCTTCCGATGTGTTTTTTCTGACATTATCAAAATTTATATCTTTGGATTGCAACGAATGCCTACAAACTTCGGAAATTGTGTGAAGCGACAAATGTACCAAGTATTTCTACTTTTTGCCTCCGATTTTAGCATTATGAATTGAACTTTTGTTATGAAAATTCTTCGGTTGCTCATTTGTCAATGGGATCAAAATTATTGTCTTCGGAACGCCATGAATATATGCAAAATTTTAGAATTTTGTATGGCTCAATATGTGCTCTATTTTTTCACTTCACCACTTTAGTTGTAACATTATGAATTTTGAAAAATTGTTTCAAGAAGTCTTCCGATGTCCTTTAACTGATATTATCAAAATTTGTATAATTGAATTGCAATGGATACCTACAGCCTTTGAAAATTCTGTAAAGCGACAGATGTGCCAAGTATTTTCCCTTTTGCTCATTTGTCGATGGATTAAGAATTGCTGCCTTCAGAATGTCATGCATACATGCAAAATTTCAGAATTTTGTTGGGCCCAATGTGCGCTACATTTTTTCAATTCCCTAATTTAGTTGTAGTATAATGAATTTTGAAAAATTGTTTCAGGAAGTCTTCTGATATTTTTTTACTGATATTATCAAAATTTGTATCATTGGATTGCAACGGATACCTACAGACGTTGGGAATTTTGTAAAGCAACAAATGTACCAAGTATTTCCACTTTTTGGCTCCGATTGTGGCATTAAGAATTAAAAATTTTGTTATGAAAATTCTGCGGTTGCTCATTTGTCAATGGAATCAAAATTATTGTCTTCGGAACGCCATGAATATATGCAAAATTTCAGAATTTCATTCGGCTCTATTGAGCTATATTTTTTCACTTCCTCACTTTAGTTGTAGCATAATAAATTTTGAAAAATTGTTTTAGGAAGTCTTCTGATGTGTTTTTACTGATATTATCAAAATTTGTATCATTGAATTGCAACAGATACGTACAGACTTTGAAATACTTGTGAAGTAACAAATGTGCCCAATATTTCCACTTTTTTGCTGGAATAGTGGCATTATTAGGACTTGAAAATTTTATTATGAAAATTATTCGCTTGCTCATTTTTGGATGGGATTAAAATTTGGCTTCGAAAAGTAATGGCTATATGCAAAATTCATAAACTTTATTGAGCCCGATGTGCGGTATGCTTGAGTTGTGGCATGATTAATTCAAAAAATTGTCAGAAAGTCTTTGGTTCCTTTTTTCTGGAAGTATAAAAATTTGTTTCATTGGAACGCAACGTATACTTACAAACTTTGGAAATTTCCTGGAGCAACATGTGTGCTCAGTATTTCTACTTTTTGGCTCCTATTGTGGCATAACGAATCGAAAAATATTTTCAAAAAGATTTGCTCTACGGATGCTCTGGTTGTGATGGTACGAAAATTTGCACGAAGATAATGCAACTGGTACAACTCAACTCGATCCATTTTCTTGGGCACAGTACTGATCTAAGTTTGCCCGCTTTGTTGAATTTATTGTTTTAAAATATCCATAACATACTTTCTGAACTTTTCGAAATTCAAAGATAATATTAAAATACCTGTAAGTTCTAGTTTTGATGCTTTCACGGCCATTATTGTTATAAATATCAAAATTTGCATCAAAATTTGTATCATGGGAATGTAGCCGATACCTACAAACTTTTAACATTTTGTGAAGCGCCAAGTATTTCCACGTTTTATCTTTGATTGTGGCATTATGAATTGAAAAATTTATTACAAAAAGTCTTCGGCTGCTCATTTTTGGATGGGATTAAAATTTCTGTCCTCGGAACGCTATAGATACATCCAAATTTTCTGAACTTTGTTGGGCTTAAAGTGCACTATGTTTTTTCACTTTTCCACTTTAGTTATGGCATAATAAATTTAAAAAGTTGTTTCAGAAAGTCGTCGGGTGCTCTTCTGCTGATAGTATCAAAATTTGTATCATTGGAATGTAGCCGATATCTACAAACTTTGAACATTTTGTGAAGAGGAGACATGTGTGTTAAGTATTTCCACTATTTAGCTCTGATTATGGCATAATAAATTGAAAAAAATTTATTCCAAAGGCTTTCCTCTACAGTCGCTCTGGGTTTGATGGTATCAAAATTTGCTCAAAGCTAATGTGACTAATACAACTAAATTCATTTCATTCTCTTGGGTACGATCCTGATCTGAATTTGTCCGCTTTGTTCAATATATTGTTTTGGAGTTCCCATAACATACTATTTGAACTTTTCTATATTCAATGAGAATATTGAAATAGTTGTAACTTTTTATTTTCATGGTAGTAACTTCTTCAATGGTATTGACAAATAATCGTGATTCCACCTTGTTAATAAAAATAAGAATGAAAAAATGCGTGAACTTTTTTCACAATAGATTCGATATGTTTTCTCTAAACATACGTGAAACTGGTTTTTTATTTTATCATTAATCAAAAATGAAAAATTTCGAAAAAAATCGCCCCATTTTTATCAACAAGCTGAAATAAGCGTAATATTTTTTACCACAAATCTACAAATATAACAAGGAGATACTGCTGTTTAATATGTTTATTTGATAAACACAAATTCAAATAGCTACAAATTCTATGGAAAAGTTCTGACTCTTCTAATCTTGCTCTCAAAAGCTTTGTAAATTTTTGTATCAGACTCCCAGTTCCCGACTTATTTTAGCCTGATTCCAGAAAGGTAAATCGAAATGTCAAAAAAATTTGACTGGCTCGAGAATAAAAAAAATGCCAAATTGAAAATTCCAAAATACGTGCCCCTTTATTTCATGGGGAAAAAACCTGACTCGAAGTAGAAGGCGTCAGGGTTTGGAAATGAAAAGGCGATAATTTCCCAATATAACCTTTTTCTAATCTATATAAAGCGAGATGTTTCAAAAGAAAGAGAAAAAACGCATCATATCACGCATAAAAACCCCCTCGCGGAAAAAACCTGGACAAGTACATTTGTTGACCGCCGTTCCCATATTTTTCCACTAATATACATACATTGCAAAAACCTGTTCTCGCAAAAATCCCTAAGAAAATCAAATCCTATCAAAAAGTAAGAAAAGTGACCACTCTCAAAAAATGTATCAAATAAATTCAAATCACACAAAACAAAATGAGTTAATCCTCACGAAAAGCTAAGGTTGGGTTTCGCAAAAAGTTATAAAATAAATTGAGCTATACTAAAATAGATGTGGCCAAGTACGGGAGGCTTTATCGTGTGATAAAATCTTCAAATAATGTTGAATGTTGATAGAGAAAAGAATCATGTTCGAAAATGCAGTTGTTTTACCAACCAGAATGAAAATAAAAACTCTGTATCAATAAGGGTCCGAAGCAAAAAAAGATTGCAAGCGAAAAAAAATTAGATGAAAAAGAATTTCGGTCGAAGTACTTGGCGAGGTTGTCACCATGACCGATACATTATGTAAATTAAGTGAAAAAACATTCGTCAAGTACTTCGGCCGCATTTTTTTTTAATCTAATTTTTTTCTATGTTCTATAAAACAATTTGTAAGTCAAGAACGATGCATCATATTCTTCCGTCATTTCATCTTTGAAAGAATAATAATTCTGAGGCTCCTGACAGTAAAGTTAAATATAATTATCTATTTATAGCTTAGACCGAAATTGCTAATATCCTCGCTGCCTTTTCGCCTATAAATGCCTTATTCTAGTACACAACTTGAAAGCTAATGATAAAGTATTTCATTTTCTGAATTTTTTCCTTGGGGAAAAACTGGTACTTTGAGATCTCTTCTATAACACCTTCCTGCCAAGCTATAATCGAATAATAACCTATCAACGAATTACGAACATCTCGAAAATACTTCGAGTGTGTAGTTAACTCTTTTGAAAACATTATAACTTTTTTCTTATCACAGAAACGAAACGCTGCTATATTTAAATAACCTCAATAACAATGAAGTTATGGTAAAAAATCTGTATCATTCTCTTATGTCGAATTAGTAGTGTGAGCAATGCTGATTCCTGACATTGAAATAAATCGATCATGTAATGATGCAGACACGTTGTAAGTTTTTTTTGTTATATACAGGCTCTATTGGAGTTTATATAAAACGAAATATGAAAATACTATAGAAAAAAGAAGTGATATCAAATAGCAAAAATCCCCTCCCGGGGAAAAAAACCTGGACAAGTACATTGGTGGTCCTTCGTTTCCCTATGATATCACAAAAAGTCCAAAACCCCACTTAATTTTTTTTTTTTAATGTTTACTAATTTTATTCATATCCCGGAGGGAAACCAACCATATAGATCACGAAATATCCGGCCAAAAAACCAGACTTCACAATAAATGTTACTTTGAATTTATTTCCACAGAACAACACAAGAATCAAAACATTAAAAAATCAGCATTATCAAGATGAGAAAAATGCCACTTATAATTGGTGTGTAAGAAGTATCAATAGTCTAGAAAAAAATGAAAAAAGGTCGACATCTAAATTACGTGCAGCAGTAAAATTTATGATATCAGTACTAGGACAAGTATTTCTTTGGTGACTGAGAAGATATCAATATGGACGTACCGGCAAAGTATGGCATGCAGTTGATGCATTGCTTCTGGGATCTCCTAAGTCAAGTAGCTACTTTTGTTTTGGCTATGGCGCGACCAATGTTGCCAAATAGTATTTACTTATATGACCTAATGAAACAACATTGCCTGCGCCGTGGCTAAAACAACGAAAAACATTCAGAAACCAGTCGTAAACTCGACACACAAACGTAGGAACAGGAAGTTTCGCATAAGATCCCGTACTTTTGTAATGTTAAAAAAAGGCTGTAATTTATGTTCGTACATGATAGCACAGTTTTGTTTGATTGGTAATAATTTGATGAACGTTCACCACCGTACGTTGAGCGTATACGCACAAAGTACTTGTCCGGCCCATAACGTTTTATTAAAATTGCTCATTTAAGTAAAAATTAAATAAAAAGTTATGGACCGGACAATTACTCTGTGCGTATACGCTCAATGTACGGCGGTGAACGTTCATCAAATTATTACCAATCAAACAAAACTGTGCTATCATGTACGAACATAAATTAAAGCCTTTTTTTAACATTACAAAAGTACGGGATCTTATGCGAAACTTCCTGTTCCTACGTTTGTGTGTCGAGTTTACGACTGGTTTCTGAATGTTTTTCGTTGTTTTAGCCACGGCGCAGGCAATGTTGTTTCATTAGGTCATATAAGTAAATACTATTTGGCAACATTGGTCGCGCCATAGCCAAAACAAAAGTAGCTACTTGACTTAGGAGATCCCAGAAGCAATGCATCAACTGCATGCCATACTTTGCCGGTACGTCCATATTGATATCTTCTCAGTCACCAAAGAAATACTTGTCCTAGTACTGATATCATAAATTTTACTGCTGCACGTAATTTAGATGTCGACCTTTTTTCATTTTTTTCTAGACTATTGATACTTCTTACACACCAATTATAAGTGGCATTTTTCTCATCTTGATAATGCTGATTTTTTAATGTTTTGATTCTTGTGTTGTTCTGTGGAAATAAATTCAAAGTAACATTTATTGTGAAGTCTGGTTTTTTGGCCGGATATTTCGTGATCTATATGGTTGGTTTCCCTCCGGGATATGAATAAAATTAGTAAACATTAAAAAAAAAAAATTAAGTGGGGTTTTGGACTTTTTGTGATATCATAGGGAAACGAAGGACCACCAATGTACTTGTCCAGGTTTTTTTCCCCGGGAGGGGATTTTTGCTATTTTTGATTTTCCACGAAAAAAAAATTTAAATAAATAGATTGAAAACCACATTGTATATACGTCGACGACATCAGATTGATTATATTCCAAATTTTATTCAATAATTATATCGAAGTATGCTTGTATCACATGACATTCATGGGCTCACTGATCTGTTGGGCATCTACATATTGTCACCACTGTTCTGCGCGATGGCGCAACAGTAGACGTACCACGATACGCACTGAGCGTATATTCAAATCAAACAATATTTGGTTGATCCATATCATATATATTCGTTTATTATGAACGAGGGATAATGTTATAAAAGCTATGTATTTCTTTGCAACGAAGGAATGTGTCCTTGCCGCAACCTCATATTCATTCACATTAACAATTAAGAGACTCGGTAGAGTCTCGGGACAAGTACATTAATAGCTCTGTCGTCTGCTGGCCCGAGGCTCGCCGAGTATATTAACTCTGAATAAAATGATTCGCCGTGGTGGGGGTAAAAATTGAAAGCCTTTTTCTGTAATTACGGAACTCAGGAGATATATCACGATTTGAAAATTGAACTGGAGACTAACTGAGAAAAAGTCTTTCGATTGAGCCTTAAATCAGCACGATTGATGCCATATTTGCTGAGAAAAAACTTTGCACAGGCCAAGATTATGCAAAAGTTCTAACATATTGAAAGATTCGGTGTGTCTGTATATGCGCTCAGACGATACAATCAAAGGCCTTTTGATGCCCATCAAAACCCATTTCCACAAAAGCCAGTTCCGGCAACGGAAGCAACGAGTTGCGATTGGTTACGACGACTCGTCTTTCCTCTCTATGGAGCCAGCGGAAAGTTTGAATGTTATTTTGACATAACGAAGTGCGAGACGTGTGAGCAATTTTATGGACAAATTTGTTAAAAAAATTCATTTCGTGGTTCAGTGTGGTGATATTCGATCGATCGTCCATATGATAGCTGACCAATATCTTTCTTAAAACAGTCGTGAGGTTATAAAGATCGCGGTTAATTTCAACTTTTGGTTAGAGTGGTGTTTATAGATAGACGAGTAAAGAGTAACTTTTATATAGATAGAACAGTCATGGTGGGAAAATAAAGTGTAATAATAAACCATTGAACAGTACCTAAATAAATATTTTTTAAATTAAACCTAGCCCCTACAATTTTTTTCCGAACGTAAACTCTGCTACAACGGAGTCGAAAACGATCCCTTTCCTCTTTTGCCATTAAAATGTTCCCCGAATACAATAACAAGGTTCATCTAAAAACCATTATCTTCGTTTTTTTTTTTATAATCGAGAGAATGGTGTATAATAAACTCCTATTCGGTGAATACTTAATATCTTTGTTGGGAGGTTATAAAGATCGCGGTCGGTTTCAACTTTTAATTAAAGTCACTTTTATCATATTATCGATAGAATAGTAATAGTGCAAAAATAAAGTGTGATTCAATAAATAAACTTTTGAACAGTGTCTACATAAATATATTTTTTTATTAACACTAAACCCAACAATCTATTTTTCTGAACGTAAACTCTAGAACGGAGTCGAGAACGGTGCCTGTTCTCTTTTACCATAAAATGTTCCTCGGATGCAAAAATAAGGTTTATTTAGAAACCATTCTTTTTTTTTGTTTTTTTTTTTTTGATAACTAAGAGAAAGATGTATAATAAACGCGTATTCGGTGAATACTTAATATCTTTGTTGGGAGGTTATAAAGATCGCGGTCAGTTTCAACTTTTGATTAAAGTGACTTTTATCATATTATCGATAGAAGAAGAATAGTGCAAAAATGAAGTGTGATTCAATATATAAACTTTTGAACAGTGTCTAAATAAATATTTTTTTTTATTAACCCTAGTCCCAACAATCCATTTTTCCGAACGTAAACTCTAGAACGGAGTTGAAAACGGTGCTTCTTTTGCCATAAAATGTTCCTCGGATGTAATAACAAGGTTTATTTAGAAACCATTATCTTTGTTTTTTTTTTTGAAAACTATATAAGAGAATGGTGTATGATAAACTCGTATTCGGTGAATATTGAATATCTTTAAACAGTCGTTAGGTTATAAAGATCGCGGACTTGAATATATAGATAGAAGAGTGATAGAGTGTAAAAATAAAGTGTAATTCAATAAATAAACTTTAGAACAGTGCCTAAATGAATAATTTTTTTTTAACCCTAGCCTCAATATTCCAATTTTCTGAACGTAAACTCTACAACGGAGTCAAAAACGGTGCCTCTTCTGTTTTACAATAAAATGTCCCTTGCATGCAATAATAAGGTTTATTTGGAAACTGCTCTACGTTTTTTATATAACTGAGAGATTGGTATATGACACCACCCTAGGTTTGAGTTATACATGGTTTTAAACCACCCTAGAGTGGTTAAATACATGAAAATACTATTTGCACTTGCAACTCAAAACGGAATCAAGTGATGCGAAATAATTTTGAGCGAAACGATATTTGATTCGAGAAAAAAAAAATCATAAGTACTTTACCAATTTTGTATTCCCTATTGCTCATGAGATATAATTCGTGATCAATAAACGTTATAAAAGAAAAACTCGTGTGGTACGTCGAACGAAATTCTTTTTTCTAATCAAACTTTTGCTCTCGAAATTTGGTGCGCATACTTTTTGTTTCAAAATCTCATTTCGTTATGATTACTTTTATTGCAAAACTTTCGGTGCATTCTGATGATATTGGAGTATTTACTCGGTGTCATTTTTTATGGAATATGTTCCGATCCGTTGATCTGTTGGAATGGATGATTTAGTGTAATATTAAAATTTTTTTTTTTTTTAAATGGGAAAACATTACAGTTTTTACTTGTTCGTGGTTTTTTTATACGTCGTATCTTCTCAGAACTACTGTACGTTTTAGCTAATCTAATAATTGTATACGTATTGACGGTTAATTATGAAAATAGAACTAATAATTTGAACACTTATTAGATCAATATTTCACATTACATTTTTAGTCCGAATATAGTAGCGATACACCAGCTCGAAATTCGATCATGTATCCGTTTTTAGCCGAAATCATTAAAAACTCGCTTGAGTGACCTTTAAAATTTTTATTCAGAATCCAATTCTTGGGAGAATCACAATCAGAAGAACAATCTCAAAGGTTAGTTACATATTTATGTTAAATGATAAATGTGTTGATGCTGAAGTTGGCTTCATTAAAATGCAGAAAACTCGTCATTACTTTTTAGCAGAATCGAAAATTATTTCTAATATTTGATTCAAAAATATTTCTTTCATTACACGTCAGCGGAAAGATCAACGCGCCTTGCAGAAGTCGTATTTCTCGCGGAGATGTGGTATAGTATAAGCATAGTATAAGTAAAACGGGAGAGAAAAAGGCCAGCATAAACCGCGTTGAATTGTCTACTTTCCCTCTCTAGTTAAGTAATTCTATTAGGGACCTAATAAAAATATAAAGTCAAAATTGCCATATTCCATCACGGTCGAACAATCTTCGAAGGTTCATTTCTTCATTCTTCATTATACAAGCATGTTAAGAGCTAGTACTTCGTGGATTTTTGCGGATGATACTAAAATCAAGAAAAAAAGTGGGCCAAGGAATGCCAAAAATAGTTATATGTATTTTTTTGGAATAAACTAAAAAATAAGTCAGCGATAACAGAATTTTATAGAAAAATAATCCTTCCACTTTCGTTACATGATGAATAGATACATAAGTTTTCACCATAATAACTTTGATTTTATTGAATACTCGTAAAAGTTCAAGTTGAGAGTTCACAAAAAGTTGATAAATAAATGGCAAAATACAGCATGGATGCTGTGAAAAAACCTAAGACAAGTACATTTACGCCCCCCAAATAGTCGTTCCAGTAAAACCCCTTCCACCAAAAAACCAATGCCCACAAAAATTTACTAAAACCCACGCGAAGTTGTTCATATAAAGATCCCTACGCACAAAAATCATCGCTAAAGCCTAACTCATCATAATAAGTTATGAAAAACCGCCCTCAGAAAAAAATTATCAAACCCTCAAAAAAACCAAATCCCCACAAAAATTTACTAAAACTAACACAAAGTCGTCAGAATAAAAATCCCTTTCTACAAAACCTGTATCCAAAAACCAACTCATCATACAACATTTTATGGAAAAACGCTTTCATTATCTTATCAAAAAAGTCAAATTGTACAGAGGTGATATAATTTAAACCTCATAGATGTTGGGCGTTCACAAAAAGTTGATAAATAAATGGAGATCTACTAAAGCATATGTGGCCAAGTACGTGTGATTATATGATGTTTTATAAAATCTCCAAAATATTATGTTGAAATACCATTTTTCTAATTTATGCTTTATCACAACGAATTATTCTATAATTTTTAGAACCATAAGAACTACCAAATGTAATCAGAAAACTCGGTGGAGTCCCGGGACAAGTACATTGACCGCCTGTCGTCTGCAGGCCTCGCCGAGTCGATACTTTCTCTGAATAAAGCGATTCGCGGTGGTGGGGGTAAAGCCTAGGAGTCATGTGGCGGCTTGAAAAGCGAACTTTTGACTAATTGAGCGATGCTCTTTCGATTGAGCTTAAAATCAGCACGATCGGTTGCGTAATTGCTGAGAAAAAACTTTGCACAGGCTTAGGATTATGCTCGATTCTACTACATTCAAGAATTGGCCGTGTCTGTATATGCGCGCAGACGACACAATCAAAGGCCTCTTGATACCCATCAAAACCCGTTTCCAACAAAACCGGTCTCCGGCAACGATAGCGACGAATTTCTGATTGGTCCCGATTGTGATCTTTCCTCTGTATCAGTCACCTAACCTCACTTCGAATTTTCGAAGTTGAAATTCTTCGATATGGTTTGGCCGATTACAAAAAAGCTCTGTCAGCCCAGGCAGGACGATGTCAAAAACGAGCTGACGGGGCCTTTTTATAATCGGTCAAACCTTGTCAAAGAATTTCACATTCGAAATTTGCAGCTATCTCTCTCGCACTCACGGTGGCATGATACCGATTGACCCATCCCCTTAATATTAATACAGTGAAAAATATGACTTCACCCCCTGCCTAAGGTATGTTTTAATTTACTTTTCAAGAGTTTTATTTTTTTATTTACTTTTCCACTTTATTTACTTAATTTACTTTTCCACTCTTGGAAAAAAAATTCGTTTTTCATGGTGGCTATTATCTGTTTGTAATGGAGAATCATAAATTTAAAAAAACAGTTCACTTCATAGTTCAGTGTGATACTAAAAATTAACTTTTTTTTTGTAAAAGTGAATGTATAAAAACGTGTGATAAAAATATATGGTGTGCCCATAAATAAAAACTTATATAAACAATAAATATTACTGAAATGTCTATTAAAAAAATTGTACAAATTACTTTTGGTGTGGAATCATGATAGTTTTCAGATGCCCAGCCCCTGTTATGGTATTGAAATTCACATGGCTGAAATACAAAAAAAAAACAAATCTCCAATATTCTGCAGGCTGTGCTAAGTTCCTTTGCCTTTTCTTTCAGGCATCCCACTACATATTTTATATTCAGCTGAGGTTTCGCTGATTACGTGAGCATTGATATTCAAGGATCATCTTTTCAACAAGTCGAAGGATCAAAACGTCAGCAATAGTCTAATGGCATCACTCAATCAGGCTTGTGCAAGATACGAGTGAAAATGAAATCATGTGAAAAACTGTAATTTTTCAATATTTATTAAATTCTTTAGTGCGCATTGTGATATGGTTTGTTGAAAAAAAGTGTTGCAAAAATGTTTCTATATGGTTTCAGTCCTGGCCTTCCGATTATGTTTTTCTTATGGTATTGAAATTCACATCGCTGAGACGCAACAAATATATATATCAAATTTCTCAATATACTGAAGACGCTGCGGGCTGTCAACTAAGCTGAGTTTCTCCGATTCGTGAATTTGATCTGAAAAAACTGTTGAAGCTAAAGCGTGGAGCTTTTGCTATTCCTTACGAAAAGATAAGAAATCTTATTTTCCTTGCATATAAGGATTACAAGACACTTATGTTGGTGAATCAAGTGCGATGGCAATACTCTTTATTTCTTGAATAATTTTTATCGAATTTTTAGAGTATAATAAGGACTAAATTCTTTATGCAGCGACAAATGATCCAAGTTTATACAACTATTGTAATGATAACCAGAGAAATAGATTCATGTTTTATAATAATAAATAGTCGATTAAAATTTCAAAGATTAAATTATTGTTGTTATAAAATATTGCAATGTAAAAATTTATTTTCTGAAATATTAATAGTTTTTACAAAGAACCAGGAAAAACAGATTTGACTCTTACAGTAAATTGAATAAACTTGAGGTTTTAATTAGAATTAGGAATTAGAACCTTCTTTCTATAGAAAATGTATGAAAAACCCAAGAAAATAGAATAAAATATAAATAAATATTAATGTCATTGGTAGCATAAAAGCAGAAACCAGAATTTTCTTTATACCTATCAAGGAATTTTTATATTGTAGTTTAATAAAAATTGCTGCATCGCTGTCTTCCAGAATGAAATTAGTACTCACATTCAGGGCACTGATAGATATCTTATATTGCTAGATATAAATGAATTGAAAGTGTGAACTTTCTGTTAATATGTACTATTGCATTAATCACATATCAAATAATATTCATTCCAATACGTAACAGAGATGCAAGCAAAAATATGGATTTTTTTTGCCGATCAAAGGATTTATATATTAGCCTAGTCGCTCCGTCCAAAATGAGCTCCGGTAACTTTAATTTGTCGAGTTTACAATTTTCTTTTTAGAATCGTTCTTGCGAGGGGTGAAGGGAGTTGTTGGTAGTCTAAATCCAAAAATTAGACCATATTCTACATGTGCGTTGACTGCATTCGTGAATTTAAGGGGGAATTAGGTTTTTTATAACTCAACCATTTTCAACTTTTACCAAAAATGGTCATGACTAACTTGTAGAAAATTAAATTCTTTACGCCGCTGGTGATAACAAATTTTTCTCTACGATAAAAATTTTCCGACTTCAACCTAAAAAAAGGCGACATCAAACTATTGCATTATTTTATTTACTTTGAACTTTAGTGCATAAACAATTGGAAACAAACTTATTGATGATAAAATTCTCTACAACTTCGATTTTTACTTTTTTTCTCCTAGCTTACATATTTTCGTATTTACGCCTACGGAAAATGAATAAAGGGTTGCGAAAATATCTTCACGAACATTAGACAACTGCATGCCTTTCTATGAAATAAAAATCGAATTATTTTTTTCAAAGTAAAATCATCCTCATCACCGCACGGATAGATTTCCCGGCGCGTATTTTTTCTCGTGTTTTGTTTCTTAAAATTTTTTCAGAATCATCACCAATGATTCTGAAAATGGAATCTGATGATGACCGATGAGAATGATCACCGGTGCTTCAGCAACCTCACGCTTTTCGCAACGGATCTTCTCAATCGTCAATAAATAATTAACTTCTTAAAAAACTGTCCCGCGATTATTGATCGGGATCATTTCTTGTTCTCAACTACGGGTATATCGATTACGGATCACACGGCACTCGAGTGATATTTCGGGATTTCGATCATCACAGTTCGCAATCACATGCTTCGGCCTTCTTGGCACTCACGACCACGCGGTCTCGACCCAGCGCATTTCTCGATTATTGTTGCATCTCTTTACCATTCAGGATCTTCGCATCGGGTATGGTGCTCAAAATTGTTAATATTTTACGCAAATAAACTATTCATCAGAATTCCGTTTTTTTACAAGTTTGAAAGATCAGAACATATTTTCCCTTTTTTCGTTTTGTTTCGTATGAGTTATTGGAATCGTAATCCCGTTTTTTATTTTAAGTTTTTAAAGATTGCAATGATTTCTTATTCCATTTTTTTTCGTTTACTTTCTCATTAACTTAATAATTATTTTTTATAAGTTATAAGTTATAAGTAAAAGAAGTAATCCTCTTATCAGATACTTATGAGACAAAAAGAATAATTAAAAACTTTAAAACTTTTAATAAAATTGAGAATTCCGATCTCCAAAGCGGTAATTATGTCGAATCAGGGCTACAGCTCAAAATGTACGGATTTTTTTTTAACGCTTGCTATCAGTAAATTATATTATTAAATGTAATATTATGGTGGGGGACGAATTCTAACGCAATAAATAATTGAAAAAACTGACAATAATAAGTAATACAAATGTAAGCAGATAACAGCAAGTATCGAGTCGGTACCAAGATACGAAACACACACACACGCGCGCGCGCATGACATTGAATCGACATCGAATGTTGTGTATGATGCAAGACCATCCTGAAATGCGCAGAAGAATTGATTTTCTTATAAATTTCTGCCGGCGAAAAGCAACTCATGACTTCACCTCTAATTTGATTTTTACTTGAATGAGCAATTTTAATACAAAGTAATGGGCCGAAGAAGTATACTCTGTGCGTATACGCTCAACGTACGGTGATGAACGTTCATCAAATTATTACCAATCAAACAAAACTGTGCTATCATGTACGGACATAAATTAAAGATTTTTTTTTAACATTACCAAAGCACGGGATGTTATACGAAACTTAACTTGACACCCATATAAAAACAATCGATACTTGAACATCGGGAATTAAATTGAGAAATGAAATCATTTCCGAAAATAAATGTTAGTGAAAACGTAATTCAATGTTCCTGCGTTTGTATGCCGAGTGTCCGGCTGGTTTCTGAATGTTTTTCTTTATTTTAGCCACGGCGCAGGCAATGTTGTTTCATTGGGTCATATAAGTAAATACTATTTGGCAGCATTGGCCGCGCCATAGTCAAAACGACTTCAAACGTTTTCGCCTACAGGGAAGGGATCACTCGTCCAACTGCTAGCTTTGCACATAGCTATTCGTCTTGGGAGATCCCAGAAGCAATGCACCAACTGCATGCCCTACGTTGCCGGTACGTCGGTGTTGATATATTCTAAGTCACCAAAGAAATACTTGTCATAGTATTGATATCATAAATTTTGCTGCAGCACTTATTTCAGATGGTGACCGTTTTTATTTTTTTTCTGGACTATTAATACTTCACTTTCTAAACTATTAATACACCAATTATAAGTAGTATTTTTCTCATCTTGATTACGCCAATTTTTTAATGTTTTGATTCCAGTTTTGTTCTGTGGAAATAAATTCAAAGTAACATTTATTGTAAAGTCTGGTTTTTTGGCTGGATATTTCGCGATCTATATGGTTGGTTTTTCTTCGAGATGTGAATGAAATAGGTGAACACTTTTTAAAAATTTCTTTTAGTGGGGTTTTGGATTTTTTATAGGATTTTTAGTGATATCATAGGGAAACGAGGGACCACAATGTACTTGTGTCAATGTAATTTTTGTCATTTTTTATATGTTTATTAAACAACAAAACATGACCTTCCACTAATAAAGATTTTTCGTTCACACAATATCGGTTTTAGTTGGAGAAAAGATGTTTAGTTCGATTGACTATCTTCTAGTTTTTGAAATAACTGAGTTTTATGCAACTTAATCGAATTCTTATTTCTTCAAATTTTATATCCAATTGTTTAAAGCAGAATTAAAATTAAATAAAATTATCTGATTCCATTGTGATTACAACATACCGAATTAACTGACTCTATTCTTGCTTTTGAAAAAACGTGTTCGCTTATCAATGCACCATTTTGTGGTTGTAAATATCCACCGTTCAATTGAACTCTTCACTTTGATAACTTAAATACTGCTTTATTCAGTACGCGAAGAAAATATTTTGTTGTATTTTCGTGAAATATAGTTATCATCAAAGCAAAATAATGCACATCTTTAAATAAATTATTTTTCGAGGAACAAAGTAATCATTTTAAATATGCACAAGCAACTTATTTAAATTGAAGTAACTTTCAGTCGATGGAACAAAGGGAAACAGTGCTTAGGAAAGACGTTTTGATATCTTGAGCGAATGAATTTTAAAATTACAGTTACGTGATTGAACAATATGTTCTATCCGATCATCCTCAATCATTCAGTTGAACATATGCAGTATCCCTTCAAAATGACAAAATCATTTAATTGATTCGGTACTTCGTAATCAACTGGACATTTTGTTAGATCAAATAAAAATCAGAAAAAATCGAACAGATGGTACACGTAAAAAGATTTACAAAAGGCCCAGCATCGGCCCAGCATTGCGCCAGCTATGCTCGACAACTGGCCGGGCGTTGTCATCAACGTGGGGCAACGCTTGGGTTAACTTCGTAACGTTACACCGGTCCTACAGTTGGCGAACAGCGTTAGCCCAGAGTTGACACCAAAGCTGACCCAGCGTTGGTGCCTGTAAAAATCGAAAAAATGACCTCATCACAAAATCCCTAAATCCCTAAAGATATCAAATTCTGAAGAAAATGCAACATCCTTTTGAGACACTAAATCTCATTTCCGATGGAAACAAAAAAATATCCAGCTATTCGTTTAACAATTTTTTTCTTACGTGATCTTTCTATTACTTATCAATTCTCTCAATTAAGCAGAAGAAAGAAGAAATTGAAGGGAGATCGAATATATGTTATGATCGCTATGAATATATTTTCGGTGCATTATTGAACAATAAAACTATGACAAAAATGCCACTCGTGAGATTCCCATTCGAAATTTGTCGATAAACTAGAGAACTTACGGAACGGGTAGTCGGTATACATGGAAAAATTCATTCGCTGGTATAAAGTTTTCGTCGGGTACGGGTGATTCTATTCGGAAAGTATATGCTGAACGTCGGGTATATACTGAACTGCTATATATAAGAGTTGGCGCGCTGGTGGGTTGACACGGTTGTGCGTTTGACACGATGTAGTGTTGCTACAGTTGGAGAGTTTCCACAAAGGCATGCCGCGCGGAGCGATTCGCACGGTGGGGGCTTGCCCGGCCCGAATCTGAGTCTTAAGACGAAAAGTGGGGATACGCGAACGTAGGGGAAATGTCGAACTGCCACGGACGGGACTTGCCCTACGCACTGCTTGCACGCATAAGCATTTGGCACGATGTAGACTTGACACAGTTGTAGAGTTTCAACGAAGGCATATCGCCCGGGCCGATCGGCACGGAGGGGATTTCCTCGGTCCGAATCGGAGCCTGACGGTGAAAAGTGGGGATGAACGAAAGTCGGGGAAATGTCGAACTGCTGCGATCGGGACTAGCCCTACGGGCGATTTACCCGCTTGCGCTCTTGCTACGATGTAGAGTTGACACAGTTGGAGAATTTACCCGAAGGCGAATTACCCAGGAGAGATGACACGGTGGCGAGATGTTGCTTGAAGACCTGACACCCTGCCTTTGCACGTCACTGTATATCAGTGCCCTGAGTGTGCGTACTTATTTCATTCTGGAAGACAGCGATGAAGCATTTTTTTAAAAACTAAAATACAAAAATCCCTTGACAGGCATTAAGAAAATTCTGGTTTCTGCTTTTATGCTACCTAATGGCACAGTGGCGGATTTACCAGCAGGTTAAGTAGGCGTGAGCCTAGGGCGGCAGATTTTAAAGGCGGCAAATTTGGGGCCGTATTTTTTTTTTTTTTTTTAATTGCGGTTCTAACAACTCAGCCAGCATACACATCAAAAACATTTTTGTAAGACGGCTATCTTATTTCTTACAAAAAGAAGCCTCTGAGATATTTTTCTGATAATTTTTCTCCCGCCCCTTTCATTGCAGATCCAACGGTGCTGCAAAAGTATATATTCTATACGCATCTAAAGTTTTTCAAAAATATTTTCATCGCGACGATATGTATTCAGATAATTTTTGTTTGAATGTGTACGTATTGGCATGTTATCTGAATGAGAAATTGTTGGATGTTGCAAAGAAAACATTTTCAGTTTCAAATATTCTTCGCCTTGAATGAATCGAATAACGTTGATAATAATCGAATAACATTGAATAGTCGAATAATTTTATGGATTTTCGTTTTGTGTTGACTATCGTTTGTTGAAACGGTGGCGAACGTTTGAAAAAGAAATAAAACATTTTATTTAAAGGTTAAAAAAAATTGAATATTCTTCAGCTTCAGATTGAGTCATTTAAGATTGACGACGGTGAATATTCGTACGTGCAAGTTCATCTGGAATCTAGCTGTTTTCTTTTTCAATTTTGTACTACATGCAAAGTAGAAACAAGAAATAGTATAAGTATCAATATTGAATTATGATGGTGCGTGATACTCTTCGGCCGAAAAAATGTTTTCTTGTCGAACGCGGTGTTTTTTTGACACTACAATGTTGCATGTTGCGAGACCCATTTCAATAACTGTATGGATTCCTCGATTCGATTTTTTTCCCGAACGGATGATGAATCCAAGGTATGTTGACAAATCAAGTCGAAAACTAAATAAAATAGTTAGTTAAAAAATATCCTAATATTTACGAAAAACCAATTTAACATCAAGTCGAGCAGAATACAGTTACGCGTTAAATTTGAAGGTTCAGTTTCGTGAGATTTGGGATTCTTTCACTTTCAAATGTGTTAACTAATAATATTAAATTTACTTTCCATTTCCCATTGATATGTTTAATTACATTTTTATTGAATCGTCCAGTAAAAAATTAAGTTATATAAGTTTGTTTCGAAATTCAGTTTTCACACTTAAAAAATCTATTGTTGTTATCTCTCAAGGCGTTATATGTTATATCTCAAGTGTATAGATTGGTTTGGTGTGAATGTAAGCTATATTTGATATAGTCTGGAAAAAAGAAAAAAATAATCATTATCCTGTTCTTTAATGTTTAAAACGTAATTCGTATGCTAATATTTGTAGTAGTTTTATTTATTACGAAAAAGAGGATAACTGATCTTCAGCGACATCTCCGAAATAGAGCTGCCACAAGGGCAAACGGAGAAGTCCTGCACTTCAGTTAAAAAAAGCCTAGGTTGATAGCTTACAGCAATTACTGCAGATCAAATTCACACTTTTTTCTGGTTGTGTGCTGTTATTTTCTTAAGGGGACCGTATGGTCTAGAGCACGAAAATTTCACCTATTTTCACGATTTTTTTTTTGCCTTAAAAAATTTAAAAATCGATGTTTTAACTTTTCGGGTTTATTACTACCTTTATTAAGTATACAAAAAAATTTTTTTTTAATTTTAAAAACAGTGTTTATTATCATATAATTGGCATTGAAGACGACCCTCTCGAAAAATCCGACCCGGACGGTGAAGATCGATCCGAGACTTCTACTCATCTGAAACACAAAATTCAAGAAGATTCTTAATCAGAAAGAGTGCAGTTATGGTCGGGACTAGAACGAATCGAAAAAATTAAAAATTGACAAAATGGCGCGCTTTTGAAAAAAAATTCGTAAAATCGGGTTTTTTTTCACTAGTTTTTTAGTATAAACAATAAGAAATTATTTAAATAAAATTATGATTGTAGTTCCGACGATAGCCATACATGTTGTGAACAACATATCCAAATTTCAAGTGATTCGGTTGAATAGTTTTTTTGTTTTCACCTGCGCAGTGCCGAAAAAAGTCGTTTCGAGATAAATGAGTTTAAAGTTTGAGGTACAGATATTTTCAAAAATTGAGCAAATTTTGAATACTTACAGTTAATCCGCGATTCCGGCACCATATAGGATTCCTTCGGAACGTTCATAATTCAAGATTTCCTCACTCCTTTCATTTCTTCGAGCTGTCCGAGCCTCTTTGGAGTTGTCCGTGCTCCTACGGTTGGCGCTCGATACTCGCAGCTCGTCTCGGTTTTGCGCTAGTTGCTCCGCTTGTGGCCCGATTGTTATGCCCATGGTCTCCATTATTTTCAATAGGGATGCAAATCCTTCATTGAATATGCAAGCGGAAATGTGAGTGGCAATATCAATGATTTTTTTTCCGGCAAACAGATGTTTCGGCGCAAGGTGCCACACGCAAGCATTGAAACTTTCGTTATTGTTCTGCGTATTACTGCCAATACACCTTTCCAATAAAGTATCTGCTGTCAATTCTTCATAAATTGGTTTTAATATCTCTTGTGCTTCATCGCACAGAGCAGGTGGGTGCTCGTAGGTGTCTAAAGTACCTGCAGCCTCACTTTGACGCCACTTGCACCACGATTCGGAACCTGGAGGACAGTACGAGTGTTGCGGATTTTCATCTGTTGAAATTTTGTGATAATATGCTGCCCATATTTCACTTCTCATCCCTTCAGTCGAATCTGAATTACGTCTAATTGCTAGACCGTAATAAGTTGACAGCTCTTGCAATAATTTATTCGTCAATTGTTGACGCTTCGGTGTTTTATTTATCGATTTCCGCTGTGTCTTTTTTCCCTCTTCTTTTTCTGTCAATTTCTTTGTTGCTTTCTTTATTTGTGCATGTTTTTTTTTCGCATCAACAGCACGTTTGTACAAACGTTTTTTAACATGCAAAACACATTCTTTTTTGCAAACTAAAAAATCATCCCCGTAAGGCTTTGTGTCCAATAAGGCTTTGAACGTTTTCGTGTCGCGGACCGCTCTCTACCTGCGTTATGGGCTGTAGAAGCTGTAATATTGAGAATTTCCGCATGAAAATTTCACAGTATATTCTTGAGATACTATACTTTCGACATATCGAAAAAAAAAAATCGATTTTTTCAAATTTCTAGACCATACGGTCCCCTTAAAGTGTTCCGCGGATTGTAGGAATATTCTCATAGCACCGGTGAGTACAAACTTATAGTAATCATAATACATTGTAATAAATCATTCGTAACGAATCAGCTTATTGAAAATAACCCTGCAAAAGTATTTTTCAAACCGAAGCTTAAAATACGGTAACGTTTAACATTTTTAAGTCAACCGTAAACAGTGGTCCAAAAGATTCCTCATGCTTATTTTGTCTTTTTAAATGAATTAAACATAGAAATAATGTTTTGGAAGGAACAATTCATCGGGCAGAATGCAACAATCACATTCGTGAAAAAAGAAATATTAGAAATTTCAAAAGAATTCTTCTCTTCTTCAAAGTATTTAAATTCTGAACAGCTATTTCAGAAGTTATACAAAGAAGTTCCGAATTTTTTGTGATAGGATAAAAGGAATTGCCGTTGTAGATGAATTATTTATTGTTTCAATAAACCATATTACAACTACTAATTGCATACGAGAAATAAAACGCCCGTTTGGATCTTTTTCATTTCAGTTCTAGACTGAAAAATTGATAGAATGAGTGACGGGAGAAAGAGACTTAGTGGAGCTGAGTATAAAAGGAAGGCCAAAATAAAAAAGAACAAGAGCAGATTATCCGTAAAACGATAAAGATCGACAGTTTTTTCAAAAGTGGAAGTAGCGACGAAAGATCAGGAACTCCAACAACGTGTACTGGGATAATTCAATATGGAAAAGATGAGACAGATTTGAACTCTGCAGCCCAACAGTCATCTGTTGAACAACCTACTTTAACAAAAACTGATGATTATGTTCTTGGCGAAGAGAAATCATTAATAAGTGACAACAGCCCAACATTTGAAGATACGTCTCAGACGTTAAATACTAATCAAGTGCAAACACCAGTGAATCTAAACAAAGATCCAGCCTTATGGGAAATCAACGATACATTGAGGGAGATTATCCCAAGATGTTTCTTGTGACTTCTCCAAAAGTGAAAAACTGTATTCTGATCAACGTCGTTTCTTGTCAATGAGTATCTTCCAAAGAAAAATGAAGAACAATTAAGTGAAGGACCGGAATTGGCTGGTTTATTCTGAAAGTAAGAGTTCCGTATATTGCGGACCCTGTTTGGCATTCGGTCCATTGGAGAATAAAACTCAGTTCGACAACGAAGGATTTAATGATTGGAAAAATGCAAAATACCGAGTAGCTCAGCATGAAAATTCTGCCTGTCATAAAACTAGTATCCTCACGTTGAAAGCTAGAAGTGCAGTTGATGGTCGAATTGACAATTTACTGCATCATGAAATTGATGAAGAAGTTACTTATTGGAGAAATGTTCTGAAAAGGGTTGTTGCTGTAGTGAAGCGGTTATGTTCAAGAGGTCTCGCTTTTAGAGGAAAAAATGAAAAGTTTGGTGATCCGCACAACGGAAATTATTTTATGATTTTGGAACTGTTAGCCGAGTTCGATCCTTTTTTAGCCATTCATATTGAACGGTTTGGGAATCAAGAATCTGGAACTACCAATCACTTATCCAAGACCGTTTGCGATAAGTTAATTCACTTGATGGGTCAAAAAGTCTTGACACAGATTGGAGACGTGATAAGAAAGGCGAAATACTTTTCCTTAATCATCGATTCAACTCCAGATATAGCACATGTGGACCAACTTACCGTCGTGATTCGATACGTTTTAGAAACGGGAGAACCGTGTGAGAGATTTCTCAAGTTTTTATCCTCAGTGGGACATAAAGCTGAAGAAATGTGTTCTGCCATTACTTCGGAACTAAAAACGTTGAGCATAAATATTGAAGACTGTCGTGGATAATCATATGATAATGCCGCGAATATGTCTGGTATATACAATGGCTTACAAGCTAAAATTCAAAGCCAAGCCCCGTTTACTTTTTTCGTTCCTTGCTCTGCCCACTCTTTAAATTTAGTGGCAACTGCGACTGCTGAATCTTGCACAGAAGCTTGTCGCTTCTTTATGTTACTCGAATAAGTCTACGTTTTTTTTTGTAAATTCGACACAACGTTGGAAAAAATTAATGACTGAAATCGGAGAAGGAAAAACGCTGAAGAGAGTAAGCCTCACACGTTGGTCAGCCACAGAGGACGCATGTAAAAGTTTGAGAGATTCCTGGCATGAAGTCCTTAAAACTTGGGAAATAATTAACAGTGATAGTACTAAAAAGCCTGTAACACGAAACGAAGCAGCGGGAATTCTTTCGAAATTAGAAAAACTGGAATCGGGGTTAATGGTTGTTGTTTGGAATGTTGTTTTGGAAAGAATAAACAAAGTTAATATTCAAATTCAGACCTCTACTGTAGATCCGATCACTGTAGCCGATCTTTATGAATCTCTTCGCAAGTTTTTCGTAGATCAACGAGGAAATTTCAAATATTTCGAAGAGAAGACGATGGAATGGAGCGTGTCAAAGCAGTATACAAAAGACATGGGGAAAAGACAACCGAAAAGAAAAAAAAATATGATGCAACACCCGACGAAGAAATGAGAATGACTGCGAGTGATACTTTCAGGGTTAACACATTTCTTGTTGTCATTGATAGACTCGTATCCGAATTGGAAAAAAGGCAAGAGGCCTACAACAAGTTTAATGAAAAGTTTTCATTTCTAACTGAAATGAGCGAACTCTCATCATCAACTCTTACGAAAAAAGCACTTTCCTTGGTAGAAATGTATTCTAATGATTTAGAGTTTGACTTAGTTCAAGAATGCATACATTTCCAAAGTCACGTTTCTTCGGAAAGAATTTTGGTGAAACCAGACTCTGAATCATTGGAAAGCGTATCTACGTTTCTGCGAAAACAGAATTTGCAAAATGTTTATCCCAACTTGGACATAGTTCTTCGTATGGCATTGTGCACACCAGCGACAAATTGTTCGGGTGAAAGAAGTTTTTCTTGCCTAAAAAGGATAAAAAATTATCTGAAATCGTCCATAAGTCAATAAAAATTAAACGCGTTAGCTCTCTTGTGCATAGAGTCGGAATTAATGAACAAGATTACTTACGACGATATCATCGATGATTTTGGCAACAAAAAATCGCGCAAAAAACTACTGTAAGGAACTTTCAAAGGTTAATTAAATTTATAATATGTATTTGTTAATTTGTTTGAAAGTAATAAAAATTATTTGATAACGTTTACCGAAGGTACATTATTGTGTACGTGTCATACCTTTTCCTGTATTATATAATCGTACATTATTGAGCTTTGATGAGCTAATTAGCTTAGAAATATACCAAAAAAATTTCGATTTCCTCCATACGAAATTGTCAGTCAGATGAAAGCCTGTGTGGCCAGAAGAACTAATGGGTTTGTTTGGGTTCGAACCCAAACAAACCCAAATAAACGCAAACAACCCCAAACAACCCTAAACAAACCCAAACAAACCTAAACTCTCGCTCTCTCTCTCTCTCCCCCTCTCCCTCTCTCTCCCCCTCCCTTTCTCACCCTGTCCCTCCCTCTCTCCCCCCTCTCTCTCCCCCTCTTTCTCTCCTCTTATATATATATTATGGGAATTGATTTCGGAATGCGTACATGCGATGCTACGTTGCAATAACCTACTGATGTTTTTTTTTCTCATAACGCAAAAAATGGTTCGCGCTGGTGAAGTGGGTTTTGACATTTTGACGAATTATCAGTGAAAACTAAATGTAGTTTAACCTTGATATCGCTTTGCGTGAAAACAAATAAAATTGATCTAGGATTTTTTTTTGTAAAAAAAAACCGGTTTCGCAGAAATAAAATTCAACACGATGCATCATTCAAAAATAACAATAACAGGGGTTTTTGGAAAAAGGTGAACAGATTTTCTAAAATGAATTATTTTTCAGACAATTTTGTATTCCCAGACGATTATAGAGATTTTCTATTCCATTTTACTAATCAGTGTTCGCTAAAATAGTATATGCTTTTACCATTTTACTGTTTGTTTCACTCAGTTTCATTATTCAAAACTTCATCATTTTACTATTTTCACTATTTCTGGAGCAAAGTACTGTCGTCCTTCTCAAAAAAGGAGTGATATCCCTAGAAAAATCTTTTAAAAAGTAAAAAAAGAACGCCAAGTATTAAAAAGTCGTGACCTTATTTATAAAATGACTACTCAATACTGTTATTATCACGTTAAAATAAAAACTATGCTTTTATTCACGACTTTTATTTCTTTTTTGTTACATACAAGAAGTTCCTTCACCTTGGAAAAAACCACGCAAATAATGTTGTCCTTTATTTACAAAAAGAAATGACATCATTTTCATCAAACCAAGTACAGCGAATGATTTATAAATTTCCACAGGAAATTATGTGCCCTTTAACGGTGCCCGATAAAGGGTTTCGTCGCTTCAAGGGCTTCCGAAGAAAGGCCTAAAAATGTCAAGAAATTAGTATTATAATATGCTGAATGAATGAAACAAAAATTATATAGAAAAGCGCACGAATACACGTTCCTACACTTACGTACCACAAAAATTCACTGCAAAAACTATACAAAAACTTGGCGTGCATGGTTTTCAGAAATAAGCTCGGCGAAGGAAGGCCTCATCCATCTGTACCAGCAGCAAATTTAAGTACACTGGGATCCCGATATGAGAAACAGCAGCGGGACTCACTTCGTTTCGCACTTGTAAATTCAGAACATTGTGCACACTTCGTCTTTCCGTTCCTGAGCACTAGACAAATGGCCGGATTGGACCGGGTGCTTCCCCGACGGAGCGGAGACCGATCGACATTTCATCAATTAGAGTCCATTGTATTAGGATCCCAGTTTATCTAATTATTTTATCTATTGCTTCTGTCCTTATATCCCATCTGTTATCCATCCACCCATCCATTTGTTTGCTCGCCTGCTCCCTCCAACCCATTTGTTCGTCCCTCCAACCCAAATATTCATTCATTCCATCCATCCGTCCGTTCGTATGTTGATTCATGCGTTTAACCGTCCCAACCGTATCCCATCTATTCGTTTTTCTATCCACCCGTCCATCCTAGTCATCGGCTAATTCATCCGATCCCTCTATCTTATTCATTCCACTTGACTATGCATTGTTAACAATTCATCTCATCCATCTATATTCGCATGTTTTCAGTCACTTATTCAACTTATCTGTTTATGCTTCCTATCCAATTATCCATCCATCCCATAAATCCATCTCATCCATTTATTTTGTTTAGCTTTTTCTTAATAACGATTCTCTCATTCGATCTGGGAACGGATTCGGGGGCTCCTCTCATTATCGATGAGAGAACAAATATTTAATTACTAAATTAGTCTTCGCCGAGCTTATTTCTGAAAACCATGCACGCCAAGTTTTTGTATAGTTTTTGCAGTAAATTTTTATGGTATGTACGTGTAGGAACGTGTATTCGTGCGCTATTCTATAAAATTTTTGTTTCATTCATTCAGCATATTATAATACTAATTTCATGATATTTTTAGGCCTTTCTTCGGAAGCCCTTGAAGCGACGAAATCCTTTATCGGGCACCGTTAAAGGGCACATAATTTCCTGTGGAAATTTGTAAATCATTCGCTGTACTTGGCTTGATGAAAATGATTTCATTTCTTTTTGGAAATAAAGGACAACATTATTTGCGTAGTTTTTTCCGAGGTGAAGGAACTTCTTGTATGTAACAAAAAAAAATAAAAATCGTGAATAAAAGCATAGTTTTTATTTTAACGTGATAATAACAGTATAGAGTAGTCATTTTATAAATAAGCTCGCGACTTTTTAATACTTGGCGTTCTTTTTTTACTTTTTAAAAGTTTTTTCTAGCGATTTTAATATACGAGAAGGTAAAAAGCTATACGCAGGTATAAGGGTAACATGAAAACAATAGAGAGGTTAGACCGTCACAGCTGCCGCGTGGTTCACAGCGTGCGGTCCCTGCGCGCTCTCGTTTATGTGCTATTACTTCGTAAATATTTCGAATTTTGCTCTAAAATTTTTACAGTATACTTTCAATATATTATGCTTTTGAAATACGTGAAAAAAATCGATTTTTCGAAGCTCGAACACCAGACTACATCTGAAAATGAAAATGATGTTTTATTTTATTCTCCTTCTGTGTTTGTGTGTTCCAAAAAAAACGTAATAGATTTGTGATACGAAAACTCTTGAATCGCTGGAGGTACAACAAACTTTTCGTAACTCAACGCTCTGTAGTAGGCCATTTCTCCTCAATTCTCTCTGTTCGCAACACAATGAGCGGACAAGCGTTACCCCCACTTTCTTATATATATCGGAATGGGCGCTCAACCTAACCTAAATCCTAACTTAAATGTCGCTTAGTAGCTCGTGGTGGGGAACGCTCTCCAGTAGGCCAGTAGTGTAGGAATACTCTCTCTAGTACCACGGAAGTTCAGCCGAGAGTGTTGAGTTAGAGAGAGTTTACCGTATCTTGAAAAAACGGCATCAATTGTTGTTCCTGATCTTGTAGTGGCTTCTTTGGAATTGTTCAATCATTCGGAACAAAGCACTTGAATGATTGCCACCCGCGATAAAGTAACGTATATATATAATAGTCGCTGCGAATGAGTTCTGTGATATACGTAAACAATCTCATTATACGTTCCTCCTTGCGATTTATGAATCGTCATAATACAAGCAGAAACAAGCGGAAAATAACTTCATTTCACGACATTAGTTTAATTATTGTTTAGAAAAACTGTTGATGAGCTCCGTTCTATTAGCATTGTAGCTTGACAGATATTATTTTGCCGCATGTAAGCAGCAGCTTTTACTCCAATTTTCTTGGCAATTTTTTGTTCTGAATCAGGGAACTGCAAGCATATGCGAGGAACTTATCCACATCATTTTGTTTAGTGTGCATTAATTTTCCGACTACGCCATTAGCCAATCCATCAAAAACATTCTTATTGGTTATTATGAGGTAGTATTTATCCAAAACGAAAGTAATCTCATAAGCCAATCCACCAATACTGATAACATACATTTTGTGGAGTTTCTGGTGAACAAACCGCTTGCCGTTCTGCATTGTAGCAGCCAACATTAATATCTTTAGCCATTGAAATCGCTTTGCTCTGTTCTGAATTCAAAACTGATTCATTGTAATCGGTACTGAATGGTTTTTAAGAAAAGGATGAATTCATTCGGGTACAACCAGTTAGCTTCATCTCTAGTGAGGAATCTCGCTTTAAATATTTCAAATATTCAAATATTAAATATTCAAAATGTTTTTTTTTTAATGAGATTTTTTAAATAAATTCCATAAATTATTTGAATATTGTAATATCATATTTTATTATATAATTATAATAATTATGACGAGTAATGAAAATGAAAGTCAAAAAGGATATATATCAACTAATTATTTATTATTGCAATAATTGCATTAATAACGAAATCGTAATGATAGAAATAATAATAATTGTGTAACCTACAGAGATAAAATAGATGTTCGTTTATGAAGCTGTTAATATCACGATAGTTACGCAGACAGATAACCAACCTTATGTACTCAAAAGTATGTTTATTTTCACAAGTGATTGGGTGGCGAGAGTCTCTCCGCGGCGCTGCTGCTGTTAGCATCATCCCGAGGATTAAAATAAATATCTCGAATAAAAAACGAAAAAGAATAAATATAAAAACATCCACGCTGTTTCTCCATCACAGCCACAGAACAGGTGATACATATTTACTCTGTAACGTGACAAATATTTAAAAAAACCAAAAATCATAAACTGCGATACGAACACAAAGTGGGGCCCTCCCGATGGAGGTTGTTTAATGCTTAACCTCAAAATGGCGCCTAACAAGCGAAAGACAGATACCGATAACTCTGCGAATACAATGAATCAGATACAGAAAAGACCGTACAACGCCAAACCGCTGTCAATACAAGCACTCAATAAAGAATATAAAAACTTCATGCGAGACTTTGCGACAAGCCAAAACCGCTGTCAGAGTCGATGCCTAATCTCTACTCTTGCCCTTTACCCGCTCCCATGACCGTTGCCCTGCATCCCGAACTTTAACTCATAAACGTAGCTGATTAAGCCGCGATGGCTCACACTAATCATCCCTGATAACTCGTAGTCCGCGTCATCCCATGCGAGCTACGCGTGATCATCTATTGCTCATCCTTCTATTCATATCCCATATCTTTGTTCACAGTTACTCATCCTGACCTTTCATACCCTGGTCCTCTAGTCCAAAATCCCTAATGGCAGGACGCTCTCCCCAGCGAAGATCCTTGGGAGAAGCATGGTTATAAATATACGTGCGAGGCGACGAAAGGGCAGTATCCGAGTAGCCCGCGACCTTGAAACACGCGAAACCCTTGTCCAAAATAACTATATATAAATAAAGTTGCTTTTTCTTCAACTATCTTTCTTTTATTCTCCATCTTTTCACATCCCTAGAGTGGTGCCTGCTCTCTCAGGCGCTGGCGATCCTGAACGGACCAAAAAAAGTCCAAATAGTCGCATGACACCGCCCTTCACCATCGCAACCTAACCTCTCTGTCGCACGCGGTCAACACACAGAGGAAGATACCGATAAAGAAAATGCTGACACACAACAAGGGAATAGCAACTGGATAACACCGAAAAAACGGTAAGAAATAAAAAAACCCAAACACAGGGTCAAAAAATCATGACTGGAAATTCTTTCGAAAGTCTCTCCAACGGAGAAGACATGGATCTTAACTGTGCATTGCACTCGATATCATCTCGACTCGAAGCATCCAATGCACAAAACAACAATAACAATAAAACCAAGAACATGAAATCTCCACCTATACATCTCCAAAACGTCACCAATATTAACGGGACAGACCTAGTTAGAATTTTCGAAAAATCGATTTTTTTTTAATTTCATTTTCAAAAAGTAGAATCTCTTACGAACATTTTCCGCCCAGGTAAATATAAATCGGACCATTATTCGCCGAAATACAAGACTTTGTAGCACGTCGTGTCTGAGCCATAGGTAAGCAGGTAGCGGACTTCAAGTGCGTTTTTCTCGAAACCATGTTTTTGAAGTCGGTGATCACTGTAGCTCGAGAACGGCTTTACCGATCGGGTTGAAATTTATATCACTTCTTCTATACATGGTAGTCCTCCATATGAACGAAGGATTTTTTTTTTGGATAATTATTTTTATTTTTAATAGCAAAAAATGGAACTGATATTTTGGTCAAAAAAACACTTTTGACTTTTAACGGCCGCCATTTTGTGAAAAATGGAAATTTTTCAAAACCCTTCGTTCAACTGGAGCATTATATCATTAACTAAAAATCCCCTCCGTTTTTTTTGTTTCAGATGAGCCGTTGCAGCGTGAGCTTGATCACCGCAAACCGTGTTTTTTTTTGCAGCGTCCTCGGCAATTGACGGTCACCAGCTTATTTCGATATGTATTGCGTTGAAAAAATTGCAACATATACATTACATATGTATCTTTTAAACGGAAGAACTTTTGTTGTGAATTATTTTATCGTTTGACCAAAAAAAAATCGGAAAAAAGGCCTTTTTTTTGACGTTCCAACTAGGTCTGTCCCGTTAAGGAAATATTCAGCATGATCATCGAAAAAAAAATAGAAAAAAAGACATTCTATATACGACAAACCGCTACCAACGAAGCCTCAATTCATACTGCAAGTATTGAAATCCCCAAGCAAATAACACAGCTATTCATCGAAAAAAAATCAATTTTTTACGTTCACGACCAAAAACACTAGTGCTCAAAGGTATCTCAGGCGATTTCACAGAAAATGATATCGAGGACATTGCATAACTTAACCTCCAAAACACAACAATCCTAAAAGTCTCAAAAATGACAACTAACAAAAAAAACAGTCACAGAAACATATTTTTGGTCCAACTAACTCATGACAGCGAAACGATTCATCTGAAAAAAATAAACCATATACTTTACCAGAAAATAAGAAGGGAACACCTAAGAAAAAGCACAATCTATCAATGCAAAAAGTATCAACGATTAGGTCATGCTAGCATTAACTGCAATCTTCCATATAGATGTGTCAAATGCAGCGAAACACATGAACCAGGAAAATGTGAAATAAAAACCGAGTCGGAAAAACAATTTCTCCGATGTGCTAGTTGTGACAAATTCGGCCACCCAGCTAATTTTAGAGGCTGTTAGTACTATAAATACATCGCAAGTCGAACCAAATCACAAAGAAGAGATAAACAAAATCAACTCGTCAACAACTCAGAAGCATTCAACAGAAGAGTCACGCCCAACGTCTCGTTTGCACAAATGGCATCAACCAAAATAACTACAAATAACCAATAACAGCCAGAAACTACAACCAATTTGGAATCACCTCCCAACTGGATCAACGACATAAAGAAAGAAATCATCACAACTCTGACTGAAACCATATTACAACTCTCCACATAAATAAACAATAACAAACAACGTATCGATATTCTATTCGATCACATGAACCTGGAAATCCACTCAGCATAATGCCCAATGCTGACGTTACCTCGCAACATATAAATGGTACCACATCGATCACCGAAGACCAAATAATCGATAAACTAACAATATCCGCTATTAATGTACGTTCCATAAGAACACATCATAGAAGGCATAATTTACACTCATTTCTCATTGATAATAATATAGATATTGCACTTATTTCTGAAACATATCTTAATTCATCACACAAAATCTCCTTTCCGGAATATGATATACGTACAGACCGCCCCCCCCCCCCCTACCCAAAAAAGGCGGTGGCACAGCCATTTTTTGTAAAAAGAATATCAATTACTCAATTATCAACTATCCTACCTCAAAAAATAACCAAATAATTGAGTACATAATTATTAAACTCAGTCTAACCAAAAAAAAACGTCGAGAACAAATGCAAATCTATATATAATAAGTATATATGCCACAAATAGTACAAACGTAAAAGAAATACTTATAAGAGAACTCAATATATTATTCGAAAGATTAAATCTCCAAAACACCAACAATAAATATATTATCGCCGGCGATCTGAACGCTCGACATACATCATATGGTGACTGCATCATAAATCCTAGGGGGAGATATCTGTATGATTGGGATAATTTAACCGGACTCAATTTCAGAATGAAAATATATTCACCAGATAGCTCCACATACACATCAGCTCAATCTAATATAGATTTATGCATTGCAGATTTTTCAATCCCGATTACTAATCTATAAGCATAACATTTGCAAACACTGCCATTTGATAGTGACCATAACGCTCTATTATTCAAGATTGAGTTCCCAAACTTAAATATAGACAACAGAAATACAAACATTCACCATAGATATAAGTACAAAGCTGCAGACTGGAAAAAATTTGAAACACAACTCAACGATAAATATACGTTGTTCCCCCCTGACAACATAAACCTCTCAATAACCGAAATAGATAATCACCTCAAAAATATCACGAGCACATTGTTAACATAATAAATTCATGCGTACCCAGGTATAACTGCACCAACAATACAAATGTATATGTAAATAGAACAATCTTCAGACTTCAGAACCACAAATCAGTAGTACTTACAGCCTTAAATAAACAACAACGAACAGATCCATATTGCACATCTCCCCTTTCTAGAACAATTAAGTTCCTCCTTGACAATACGAAACAACTATTAAAACAATAATTTAAAAACAGCATAGAAACATATTGGAAAAAAATATATTCAAAAAAATATCATCGAAATCCGGACAAATTTTTTCCAAAAATAAACAATATCTTCAGATAGAAACCCTCTAACAAAATACAAAATATGCACTTCAACACAGCCAGCAACTTACCACTCCGAGCTAATATCGAAATTAATAATATATCAATAGAAAATAATAAATGCGTTATCACATCCCCGACTGACATTCCGAATATACTAGGCGCCCATTATAAAACAATCAATTCCCCAAGACATCTAAACCAAAACACAGGACTACGACAGATTATCGACAACAACGTAAATGAATTTAAAACTGAATGCAATACACAAAGGAATAATGCCGTCACACTAACAACTTTTAGCGACAATAACAAAGCACATTCTCCAACCCCTTTAGAAGAACATAGAACCTTTTTTACATCTATTCCGCAAGTGCAAAAAATACTTACAAAATTACCTAACAAGTCTTCGAGCGGACTGGATAACGTACCTCCCATTGTTCTGAAATATCTCCCAGCAAAGATAGTCAAAGACTACACAGTGCTATTTAACAACGCTCTAAACACAAAATATTTCCCTAAAGTTTGGAACTCGTAAAAAATCTACCCGATATTAAAAAAAGATAAAGATCCAATAGAACCATCCAGCTGTAGACCGATCAATCTAATGCCTACAATCAGTAAAGTATTTGAAATAGTCATACAAAAATCGATTCTTTTGCAATATATAACACGAAAAGTCATCCTCGACACCTAGTACGAATTCAGATTTAACCACTCAACGATGCATGCAATCAATAAATTATTCTCCGATGCCAACAGATATCTCGCCACTAAATATATGGTTGGTGCCACGTTAATAGATGTAGAAAAAGTATTTGACTCGGTGTGGCAAAATGGACTAATTTATAAGATGATAAAAAAAGAGTTCCCATTAAATTTGTGCCAAACAATATGGGACATGATAATAGATCGCAAATTTATTGTTTGGGACGGCGTCAATACGTCAATAAAAGAATTTACTATCTCCAAAGGTCTACAACAAGGGACAGTAACTTCCCCATTATTATTTAACATATTCATCTGTGATATTCTTAACTCGTTTCAACTAAACAGTAATAATAACACTCATTCCATATTCTATGCCGACGATTTAATTATTTATTGTACTGGAAAAAATATAACTAACATACAAAATAACTTGCAAACTTTAGTTAATAAAGTTAATAACTATTACGCTGCATGGAATTTACGACTCAATCCATTAAAATACGAATCAATTCTTTTCAGACGAATAAACTCATCTCTTAATACCATACACCGGACACTAAAAAACAACTTCATTATAACCACTCATAACCTGGATACTAGAGAACCCGTCAGAATCCCTACAAAAACGTAGTCAAATATCTTGGCGTAAATATCGACAATCTCGCAAGAGGAAATAAACACTGTATAATACAACTTGAAAAAGCCAAGCGTCGATACCACTCGTCTTTTCTCGTAATTAGCAATTTTAATAAAAAGTTATGGGCCGGACAAGTACTCTTAACATGTATTTAAACATAATTTTATAACATTTACAATTTATAATATTTATAATTTAACAATTTTGTTAAGTATTCTTAGTACGTCGATGTTGATATTTTCTGCATCACCAAAGGAATGCTTGTCCGAGTATTTATATCACAAATTTTACGGCTGCACGTAACTTAGACAGTAACCTTTTTTTCTAGACTATTAATACTTCTTACATACCAATTATAAGTAGTATTTTTCTCACCTTCATTAGGCTAATTTTTTAATGATTCAACTACTGTTTTTTTCTGTGGAAACAAATTCAAGATAAAATTTATTGTGATTTCGGAATGAAAAAATAGGTAAACAATTTTTAAAATTGCTTTCAGTGGAGTATTGGATCTTTTGTACGATTTTTCGTAATATCATAGGGAAACGAGGGACCACCAATGTACTTGTCCGGGTTTTCCTTCCTCGGGAGGGGATTTTTGCTATTTGACATCACTTCTTTTTTCTATGGTATTTTCAAATATTCTACTTCATATAGACTCCAATAGAGTCTGTACGTAATAAATAAAATTACAACGTGTTCATATCGTTATATCATCGATTTATTTCAGTCACAGGAATCAGTACTGTTCACTCTTCTAATTCGACATTAGGGAATGAGACAGATTTCCACCATAAATTTATTGTTGTTCGGGTCATTTGAATATAGGAACGTTTCGTTCCTGTGATAACGAACAAAGTTATAATGTTTTCGAAAGAATTAACTATAGGCTTAGGGTATTGTCGAGATGTTAGTTATTCGTTAATAGGGTATTATTCGATTATAACTTAGCAGAAAGGGGGGGAAATTCCCAATCTGGAATTTTTTTCAATTAGCAAGCCAATTAAATTTTGTTGGCATGTAGCTTCGCCCTCCTGGATTCGGACTCAAATACGTCAGAACCTGGGCGCCAGAGAAATGAATTATTGAAAACATTAGTTTTCAAAAAACTAATTGAATTCACAAACTTTTTGAGCGCGATTTCAAGGCAGACAGAATTTTTCTGTAGATTTTATAGCTATAAATTCATTTTCATCGAATAAACATATTTGAATAACAGTAAGTTCTGTACGTTATATTGTATTTGTGGTAAAAAAATATTACCAATCCGACTTGTCGTTAATAAAAATGGAAAAGAGATTTTTTTCCAAAATTTCTTACTTTTAATAAATGAAACATCAAAAATACAATTTTAAGTAATTGTATAGAAATAGAGAACATATCGAATCCACTGTGAAAAAACTTTATGCATTCCTGTAGTCTTATTTTTATTGACAACGAGGTGAAATTATGATATTTAAAAATACCATTTATAATGAAAGCTTACAGCTATTTTAATATTTTCATTGAATATAGTGAAAGGTTCAGATAGTATGTTATGGGTACTTTAAAACAAATTATTCAACAAAGTAAGCATACTTAGATCAGGATCATGCCAATGAGTTTGCTTGTATCAGTTGCATTATCTTCGTGTCAATTTTGATAAAATCAAAGCCAGAGTGACTGTAGAGAAAATTTTTCTGAATCATGATTTGTCAATTTATAATGCCACAATCGCAGCCAAACTTGGAAATACACAACACATCTGTCTCTTCTCAAACTTTTGAAAGTTTTGTAGTATCCGATGCATTCCGAATGCTAGAAATTTTGATACTTCAGGAAAAAGAGCACCCGAAGACTTTATGAAACCCCTTTTCAAAATTATTATGCCACAATTCAAGCAGAAAAGTAAAAAAACATACCGCACATTGCGCACAACAAAATTCAAAATTTTTGGATGTATCCATTGCGTTCTGAATTTTCATTTCATCCAGAAATAAGCAACCAAAGACTTTTTGTAACAAATTTTTCAATTCATAATGCCACATTCGGAGCCAAGGAGTGGGGATGTTCTTCACACATATCGCTTCACAGAATTTTCAAAGCTTGTAGGTATTCATTGCAATCTGATGATATAAATTTTGATAAAATCAGAAAAAGAAGATCGGAAGACTTTACGAGACCACTTTTCAAAATGTATTGTGCCACAACCAAAGTGACAAAGTGAACAATCTAGCGGACCGCGGGCTCAACAAAATTAAAATTTTTTTGATATATCCATAGTGTTCCGAAGACAGCCGTTTTGATCCCATCCAGGAATAAACAAATGAAGATCTTTTGTAACGAATTTTTCAATTCATAGTGACACATTCGGAGCAAAAAGTGAGGATGCTTGGCACACGCATCGCTTCACAGAATTTTCAAAGCTTCTAGGTATCTGTTGCAATCAAATGATACAAATTTCAATAAAATCAGGGAAAGAATATCGGA
Organism: Rhimphoctona megacephalus; assembly: GCA_963989365.1. NCBI lineage: Eukaryota > Metazoa > Arthropoda > Insecta > Hymenoptera > Ichneumonidae > Rhimphoctona > Rhimphoctona megacephalus. The sequence continues at coordinate 15,032,593 of OZ022418.1, read as the reverse complement.
AGACTTTCTAAAACTACTTTTCAAAATTTATTATGCCACAACTAAAGCGATAAAGTGAAAGAATCTAGTGGACAAAATTTATCAACCCATGAAAATTTAGAAATTTTGGATGTATCCATAATGCTCCGAAGATAGCAATTTTGATCTCATCCAGGAATAAGCAAATGGAAAATATTTGTCACAAATTTTTCAATTCATATGAACACAGTCGGAGACAAAAAGTGGGAATACTTAGCATACATGTCGCTTCATAAAGTTTTCGAAGTTTGTAGGTATTCGTTGCATTTTAATGACACAAAATCTGATACTATTGAAAAGAAAGCACCCGAAGACTTTCTGAAACAACTTATGGAATTTATTATCATGAAACCTTTTTTTTATGTATCTAGTGCGATTTAAAGACAAAATTTTTGATCCCATCCCAAATCGAAGGACCAAAGACTTTTTGTAATAAACTTTTCAAGACATAAGGCCACAATCAGAGACAAAAAGTTGAAATAATTGGCACACATTTAATTTTACTAAATTTTCAAAGTTTATAGGTATTCGTTGTATTTAAGTGATACAAATTTTGATACCATCAGAAAAAGTATATCCAAAGTCTGTTTGAAACAACTTTTCGCATTCATAACGCTACAACCAAAGCGGAAAATCGAAAAAACTTAGCATTCATTGGGCCTAACAAGATTTTTCAATGTTCGAATGTATCCATTGCGTCACGAAAACAGAAATTTTGATCCCATGCAGAAATGAGCAGCCAGACTGTAACAAATTTTTTAATTCATGTTGCCACAATCAAAGTGAAGAACTAGAAATACACATATTTGATATGGAACCATTGCATACCAATGAGCCAAAAAAATGTGACCGTAGGGCAAACCTGAAATAAATGGAAAAAAATAGGACAATTTTTTAAAATAACCATTCCACAACAAATTTAGTTTGTACACATTTTATTTGACTTTAAAATTCGATGGTTTATTTTAATTCATCAACATTTTTTTTGCGTGCTATTTCCTCATAGAGGAATAAAATTTAAGATTGGAAAGAAGAATTCGGAGATATAGGTTATCGGACCTATTTTTGTCGCTCGGTATCAAAACACTTATAAGTATTATTGGTAGATGTATAACTTGATCGTATAAATTCAATGCTCAACCCTTTTTTTTCGCTGAATTCCGACATAACTTTTTTTCTTAATTTATCGATATCATTACGCATTTCGTTATTTATTAACACTCAGACAGACTAGCGGTTGAGGTTATGTTTTTTATCGTAAATCTTATAAAAGCATGCGTTATTATAGTAATAATTATTTTTAACGAACGAAAATACTTTCACCGGTATTATCGGATGGTATATTCACTGAACTATAAAATTTAACATCTTACGACTTTATCTAAATGGCTCGTAAGTCCGACACATCGGATTTCAAAACTTCGCTCGCACGTTCTGATGTACAGAATGGATAAATCAAATCAGAAACTTGATCATACAACCACTTTTAATAATCTAAAGTTGATTATTTTACACTGAACACGTTTGGACTTTTGACGTTACACTTTGTAACGTCAAAACTCCATTTTTTCATGTCCATCACAACTGACAGACTCACGCTACAGATATGTAAAATAACGTGGATTCGGTAGCAACCAATCATAGAGCTGGAAGGCAACAAATCGTTCTTGCTTGTGTTGGTGCACGCGCATGTACAGACGCGACGAATCCTTGGATGCGTTATAGGTTTTAGCATAATCTTGAGCCTGTGCAAAGCTTTTTCTTAGCAATTACGCCACCGATCATGCTGATTTTAGGCTCAATCGGTGAATAATTTCTCTATTAATCTCCAGTTCAATTTTCAAAATACTAAACGGCTCCTGAGCTCCATAATTCGACAAAATGGCATGCCAATTTTACCCCCACCTCCGTGAGTCGTTTTATTCAGAGAATATATAGTCTCGGCGAGCCGCGGGCCAGCAGATGAAATGAGCTGTCAATGTACTTGTCCTGAGACTCTACCGAGTCTCTTGATATTCGCCGAATACGAGTTTATCATACGCCATTCTCTTATATAGTTATCAAAAAAAAAAAAACGAAGAGAATGGTTTCTAAATAAACCTTATTTTTGTATCCGAGGAACATTTTATGGTAAAAGAGAACAGGCACCGTTTTCGACTCCGTTCTAGAGTTTACGTTCAGAAAAATAGATTGTTGGGTCTAGGGTTATAAAAAAAATATATTTATTTAGACACTGTTCAAAAGTTTATTCATTGAAACACACTTTATTTTTGCACTATTACTCGTCTATCGATAATATGATAAAAGTCACTTTAATCAAAAGTTGAAACTGACCGCGATCTTTATAACCTCCCAACAAAGATATTAAGTATTCACCGAACAGTAGTTTATCATACACCATTCTCTTGATTATCAAAAAAAAAAAAAACAAAGAGAATGGTGTCTAAATAAACCTTATTTTTGCATCCGAGGAACATTTTATGGTAAAAGAGAGCAGGCACCGTTTTCGACTCCGTTCTAGAGTTTACGTTCAGAAAAATGGATTGTTGAGTCTAGGGTTAATAAAAAAATATATTTATTTGGACACCGTCCAAAAGTTTATTTATCGAATCACACTTTATTTCTGCACTATCACTCTTCTATCTATAATAAAAGTCACTTTAAGCAAAAGTTGAAACTGGCCGCGATCTTTATAACCTCACGACAAAGATATTAAATATTCACCGAATACGAGTTTATCATACACCATTCTCTTGGTTAACAAAAAAAACGAAGAGAATGGTTTCTAAATAAGCCTTGTTTTTGCATTCAGGGAACATTTTAATGGTAAAAGAGAAAAGGGATCGTTTTCGACTCTGTTGTAGCAAAGTTTACGTTCGGAAAAAAATTGTAGGGGCTATGTTTGATTAAAAAATTATTTATTTAGGCACTGTTCAATGGTTTATTATTACACTTTATTTTCCCACCATCACTCTTTTATCTATATAAAAGTCACTCTATTCGTCTATCTATAAACACCACTCTAACCAAAAGTTGAAATTGACCGCGATCTTTATAACCTCACGACTGTTTTAAAAAAGATATTGGTCAGCTGTCGATCGATCGAATATCATCACACTGAACCACGAAATGAATTTTTTTATAAATTTATCCATAAAATTGCTCACACGTCCCGCACTTTGTTATGTCAAAACAACATTCAAACTTTTCGCTGGCTCCGTACAGAGGAAAGACGAGTCGTCGTGACCAATCGCAATTCATTGCTTCCGTCGCTGGAGACCGGCATTTGTGGAAATGGGTTTCGATGGGCATCGAAAGGCGTTTGTTTGTATCGTCTGAGCGCATATACAGTGTGACGGAAATTTTCCTAGCCGCGATTGTCACAAAATTCACTCTCTTCCTCCACGTTAATTTATTTTATTAATTTGGGCGCCAGTGGCCTAAGCGACTTAATGGGAGAAACCAGTTTAGGAGGCCGAAATTTTGGTGTTTTTCGTGAATTTTTTTTAACAGGGATAGAATAATCGGAATTTGTTTAAACTTGGTGGATATTTTATTCATGTTTTGGAGTACACTTTGTAATTTTTTCAAGTCATTTCGGGCGGAAATAGTGGAGTTAGAAGCTGCTATCCATGGACGATAGCCATCCGAGTTTTTTGCTGGTGGGCATTCCTGAAGTTACAATTTTTATCTGTAATTATTACAATTTTCTTTTTTCATTAACAAGATATTTCCTAAGAATATGAACCTAATTGTGATCAAAAAAGTTGAAAATTGCATGTTTTTCAGGTGTTTGAACACAATGCCACGTTTTTATACCATGTTTTTTCACCTTTTTTGCATTAAAAAAATATTTTTAATAATAATATCATCCCAGAGTTAGGTTCATATCGATTGTAATTGAATAAAGAATATTCACACAAATTTTCAGATTTATTGGTCAATAACTTTTTGAGCTAGAATGCCCATCAGTTGAAAAAAAGTCGTCCATGGACAGCAGCTTCTAACTCCATTATTTCCGGCGGAAATGACTTGAAAAAATTACAAAGTGTACTTCAAAGCATGAATAAAATATCCTCCAAGTTTAAACGAATTCTGACTATTCCTTCCCTGTTAAAAAAAATTCACGAAAAACACCAAAATTTCAGCTTCCTAAACTGGTTTCTCCCTTTAACGGGAGAAAAGAGAGAATGTTGACCAGCTTGCTGCAGCGGAATGGGCGGAGTTAGGCACGTTGGAAAAATTTGAAAACAAAATGAAAATCGGATTGTCCTTCAATTTAACAATTTAAGTTTATTTAATAATCAAATTAATTTCGGGATAAATCCGGGGAAAAATAAATTATAATTTTAAATATTGGCACAATAGTGAAAATTAAGAATGAATCATTCACGGGATACAAGTCAAAAAATATACTCGCGCAAACGGTCATCGAGAGAGAAGCTCGAAAGCGATCACACTCATACTCACACTCACATGACCGGGATCCTACACACACGATTATAAAATTAACCGAGTCCGTTACGATTCTCACCGCGGTTCTACTCGCGAAAAGAATTTTGTAAAATACAGGAAAATCGATGTTGAACCAAAAGACATGAAAAATAAAATACCAAGCCCCCGATAATCCCCGATAATACCCAAACCCCCATAATAACAGCGATTCTTCCGGCCACACACACACACTCACGCTACACTCTCTAACACTCCCGAAATTCGCGCTCCTTTCTCGATGCCTACAAAACCGATACATGATTTATTCTAATACACGGACAAAAATATGAGATTTTCACTACCAGCCACAATATTTTCCTTTCCCGTGTTGTAGCACAGATCGCTTCGCGGGAAAGAAACCAAACAAAATTATAAAAAGGCAAAACCGTCGCCATGACCGTTAACTTGAACAATTGAGCCGATCTCTAGCGCTACCATGGCCTAGACTTTATTTTATTCTTTAAAAAAAAAACGCCAAAAGATATTGGGACGTGTTCACCGACCATACGAATCGCGTCAGGCAGAATTACGTACTTTTAGGATAATCTCAGACGTCCGTCGCGCTCAATGCCACGTGAAAATCTAACGATAATCGCAATGATGAGTCTCAGGCGGGATAGCGAACTCCCCCCCTACACTAATTACCGAATGTTCTCGATTGTCTCCCGAATACGATGTACAGGCTTCCATACAGGAGAATTTAAATAAGCGTGAGACGGAGCTGAGATTTTCGAAATTGAGTGATAACGAAAATTCAATCTCAGACTCCTAGCTTTTGATGTTAATATTTTTCCGTGGACGAGCCGTTCTTTATGAGATTATTGATTTCACAACATATTTTAGGGAGACGAGAAACATTGGACGAAATATCGTAACGGCAGAAATGTAACCGACGACGTGCGACGACGAGAATCCTCAATCCTTATCATTTCATTAGCCAGTATAGTTGTTGGGTGAGATTGAGAGATTGGCAGCGATAAATCGAAGACGGAAATGGCCAAGTGTATGAGCCCTGCTCGAAATACACTGACGACGACAGTAATTGGCCAAAGTTGATTGTCTCTCTCGCTCTCATTCAGACGCCAATACAGCTGATCGGATCGGTGTGTGTAAGCCCTTAGCCCCGGTTTCAAATATGGCTCATAAATAAAATACAAAAATCAAAAATAATTAAAAACGGTAGCAATAATTATTGTTTTCCCGGAATCGGTCCTAAGAGATTTTGTTGTGGCCGGAGTATTGAGCGGGAGGGTTGGGGAGGTTCGACCAATTTTCTATTAAATGTGACTCACTCAAAAATTTTACGTCACAATAGACACACTGAATCTTTCAATAGGTTGGAACTTTTGCATAATATTGGCCTGTGCAAAGTTCTTTCTCAGCAAATACGGCATCAATCGTGCTGATTTAAGGCTCATTCGAAAGACTTTTTCTCAGTTAGTCTCCAGTTCAATTTTTAAATCATGATATATCTCCTGAGTTCCGTAATTACAGAAAAAGACTTTCGATTTTTACCCCCACCATGGCGAATCGTTTTATTCAGAGATAATATACTCGGCGAGCCTCGGGCCAGCAGACGACAGAGCTGTCAAGTACTTGTCCCGAGACTCTACCGAGTCTCTTGATTATTGACATGTTTTTTCGTACCCAATTTATTATATTTTCTCATTTTGAAGACTTTTTTTGAAATAATTATTTTTTGTTTTTTTTTTTTAATAATAATTAAAATTGTATTTTAGATATTTTTGTGTTTTGTTAATTTAAGTTATACATTTTTTTCTATAATTTTTTTAGTCAGGAGTTTTTAATATAAAATTATTTATTTTTAAAAATTATTTTCTAATGAATACATAACATATAAAAAAGATCATTTTTTCCTGTAACGAATGTATTTATTGGGTTGGCAACTAAGTCTTGACTCACTTTTTTTGAAATCTCTCTTTTTTTATTCTAGAACATTCTGGAAAGTTTCCATAACTGGCAACTGCTAGAATGTTCTAAAAGCTTTTGCACGGTAGGTATAAAAGTCTGGCTGCAGACGTCTGCGGGAGTCTAATTCTCGACATGGACGAGCGCGCTATTCGAGATGTAATATATTATGAGTTTCGGCGTGGTAGCAGTACAAGGCAGGCAACCACCAATATCAATGTTGCTCTTGGAGAGGCCACCGTAACACAATCGACAGTGAGCCGCTGGTTCGGTCACTTCGCTTCCGGAGATACGAGCCTGGAAGATCGAGAGCGCTCCGGTCGACCTAATGAATTGGAAAACGACGCCATATCAAAAGAGCTGAAGAAGCAGGCACTCGGCTATAGTCATACAGCGATCGAGAACCAGCTGCATACACTCGGCTATCGGCGAGTGCTGGCGAGATGGAGATCTCATCAGTTGAGCCATGCCAATCGGGCTGCCCGAGTGTCCATCTGCCAGTTGTTGCTCCTGCAGCCGAAACGGAAGGAATTTCTTGGCAGTTTAGTGACTGGAGACGAGAGTTATATCCTCTACGAAAACAATGAACGGAAGGCCTATTGGCAGCCGCGCGAAATAGAACCGCCAGCTCAGCCCAAACCAGAGATCCACGGACGAAAGGTTTTACTGTGTTGCTGGTGGGATGCACGCGGAATGATATATTACGAACTACTCCCTGGACAACAGACGGTGACCGCCAACGTATATGTCGAGCAGCTTTGCAAATCGACTGCTGCAATGCGAGCAAAAAGGAAAAGTGACAAAGGTGCACTTATTACACGAGAGCGCTCGGCCCCACGTTGCTTCAATCACCCGCCAGCTACTGTAAGAGTTTAGTTGGACCACGGTTCCACACCCGCCGTATTCCCCGGACTTGGCACCTTCGGATTATCACCTGTTCCGAGGCCTTAAAATGTTCCTGCGTGATCAACGCTTCAGAGACTTTGACCATGTCGAAAATGTAATCTCCAAATTTTTCGAGCAGCAACCCGCTAAGTTTTGGGAGCGCGGCATTCAGTCCTTGCCCATTAGATGGACGGAAGTCATAGATATGGCTGGTGATTATATTGTAGATTAGGGTGTCCGTTATTTTGGTAAAGTTCGAATTTCTTAGATCTCACCCCAGAAACTGGTTCAGAATATTGAAAAATTGTAATTTATTGTGCCGGTAAGAGGCTAGATTTTAACACGTGATTTAAACGGAGTTTTTGAACTTTTAACGATTTTTAAGTATATTTTTAAGTGTTTTAGAGCTAAATATCTGAAAATTGGTATATTTATATTTTTAGGGTCGCTGAATTCGAATCTATTGTCAGAATTTAATTTTTGACAGTTACAACTGTCAAAAAGCTGTCATTATTTATCGAAAAATGTCAATTTATCGATTTTCCGTTACGATACCATTGTTTAGTACGATTGTATATGTTTTTCAGGTCGCTAATTACAAATTTATAGTCAGAATTCACTTTTTGACAATTGCAGCTATCAAAAACTGTCATTAGTTATCAAACTGCCAATTTTTTGGTGTTGATTTGTTTGTTTTCGCATTAAAAAAGGAGGTTTCAGCAGTATTGATGAGCGCTGAAAAAGAATCCGACGGCTAAATTTTGATAGTTGTTGTGACAGCTGCTAAGTTTACTGACAAAAAAGAAAAAAAAATCATTTCTATAATTTTATTGTCATATCGATCAAGTTATTATCGTTTACATAAAAACTCTATTTGTATTTTAAATTTCGCAAACAGCATACAAAATGAATTTTAACGGGTGTCAGTGATATCGTGTACTTTGTTACTGTATTTTACATTTAGAATCTAAACAATTGTGTATTTAATAGAAAGTATTTGACATGAAACAAATTTCAATGTAAGAAATAAATATAAATCATTCTAATTAATAATTGTATCTAATCAGTGATCATATTGCTTTTCATTTCGGATCAACTAAACTACTTTTTGTCGCATCAGAGTACCTTTGTTTATACTCTTCAGTAACTTGTATAATGTATTGTTTTTGATTGTCGTCTCTTGTCAAGCGGTTATTGTATTCTGTAATCAATTTGATTCCGCGTTCCGCAACATCATTCACAACTTTGAGATTTCGAACCAAGATCTGAACTTTTTTGAATTCTTCATTCGATTTCCATTCTGCCACGTCTAAATCGAGAAACGTACAGTCAATTTTGAACCTCCTAAAAAATGCCATCGACTGCGGACTGATGAAATAATCGACTTCTTTATCTAATAAAGTGTGTACAATTTTGATTTGCTACTTGGATTCGTTTGATACTGCTATCTTCGCAATCAACATCAGGCACAGTTTTAATGTTTTCAACCATTCTGGATTTAATTTCATTAGGAACAGTTTTGTCGAAAAAAGCCATGGCTGCGGCTTCAGGGCTCAGGTACCAAAGGTGGTTACAAAATTTTCTTAGCGCAGTTTTGGACACTGAAGCATTGATTTCTTTGAATTCGTATAACTGTTTGATGAAATTCAAATCAAGATTAGCAGCAGCGTATCCACGTGAAGCAGTGAACCAATGTTTTACATATACGCCAACAATGAAAATACAAAGCTCTTGAAGCGATTTTTTTTCTGACGCTGTCAAATGGAACTACTCATTGAAGATGAAAATCTTGAAACTGTATATGGCCTTAGCCATCCATCAAGCTCGAGATTGTGCTCCCGGTTTATGAAATTTGATCGGGTCAGGAGAAGCTTTACCAATAAAAATGAGACACAACAAAATGAGCTCTCGATAATCATCACGTGGTTGCTTTTCAGAAAGCAAAATATCGTTTAAAAAACCAGCAATATCATCGATTTTATTCTGCAACACCAATCGAATCCTTTCATCGTCTATGCCAATTTTATAATTGGTTTGATGAATATTTGGCCAAAACGTTTGAAATCTTTTGAACAAATTGACCATAGGACCAGTCGATGGCCCCATCAATTCGTCGAATACTCCTCCCAGAACGATTTCGAAAATGTGGTGTCTGCAGGGAAGGTAAAGGAGATCCGATTGAAGAAGTCGTTCCAAAATCACTGCAGCACCGTTTTTTCCATCAAGGTTGGAATTTGTTGTGTCGCAACAAAGAGATTTTACAGAGCTTGATAGTCCCCACTCTTGAAGAATCTGTGAATAATTATGGAAAATATTATCATCAAAAAATATAAGTAATTAAGTATAATGTGATATTCATTTTTCAAATTTGAACAAACTTGTACCAAATGAAAAGTTATTTATTGTTACTTTTTATTACTTGTTGTTTGTTTAATTTGTAATTTTTTAAAGAATATTATTTTTGAAAGTGAATTTTAAGTAAATTTTTATCAAATTATGGAAATAAAAATTATTTTGACCCCAATTTTATCTCAGAAATTACTGTCGCCTGCATTAAACCAGTTCCATTCGCTAATTTCGGCGTTGACAGAATTTTTTCAGTTTCACCATCAGTTATCACAATTGCTAAGCATTCAGTTTCTTGATCGTCCGTCATATCTTCCAGCATTTTTCCGTCCCAATGAAGTACAGCAGCCTGAAGTTCAGTTGACATGAATGCTTCTTTTATTTGTGCAGCTTGATTTTCTCGAATTTTTTTCCGATAATTGTTGATCGAAGTTTTGTTAGCAATAATTGTGCTCGAATCAAGTCCACCAAAAGCTTCAGTGATTGCAATCATGATTCTAACAAAATTTCGTTCGGATATCAAACAATTGTCCATGGTTGCCACCACTTTTTCATTTATGATGTTGACCGTGCCTCGTCGGATTTTCGGTTCTGATGGTCCTGGAATTACCAACTCATCAGAAAAGTTACTTCGTTGAGTATTAGTTTCTTGACTGCTTTCACTAGTAGATCCTACTAATTCAACCATAACATCTGAAACATTCATAAAATTTGATAATTTAAATTTATATCATGAAACTCTGGTTTACAATTTTTTTTAAATTGAAAAAATTATTTTTCTCAATGTGCAAAAAAAATTCGTTAGACAAGAATTGCCTTTTCTGAATTTATTTTCAAAATAAAATTTACAAATTAAATTTGAATCGAAAAAATAAATTTAAATTAAATTTTTTATTTAAAATTTTTATTCTAAATTTAACTAGTGAATACGATTTAAATCGAAAATGTTTGACTTAATATTTCAAATTTAGAACTTTAATTAAATTTGAATCAAATTACATTTTTTTAATCAAATTTCAAATTTCAGTTTGGAATTGAATTTAAAATTTAAATTGCAATGTAGAATTAAATTGTTTAACAAATCAAATTTAAATTCAAATTTAAAAGTTAATATTATACATTTTTAATTAAGGAGGGAATCTTCTTTGTTGTCTTATAAACAAAAAAGAAAATTAAATTTGCAAATATACTTACCGAAGTTATGCGATTCTCTTTCTCGCTGCTTTGCCTTGCGAAACTCGAAAATATAATCAACTTCCTCCGCGGTAAATTCCTCATCGTGTATTATTTGGATATCACCAATGAATCCTGGCCTGCCTGGCATCCTTTGGTTTTCCAAGAACGACTTCTTGTCCTGATCCATTGCGCTCATAATACTTTCGTTTTGACTAGCGACGTCAAACAACATATCCAATTCTGTTTTGAATTCTGCCTCTCTTTTTGCATTGAAAGATTTTCCCGCACTTTTTTGCATCAAACGATAACTATTGTACAATTTCTCAACTTTTTCGATCCACTTCTGATCCGATTGGACTGGTATACCGGCTTTGTTCCAGAATACTAGAACTTCTTTGACTACAAGCCTTGCACTTTCACGAATGATGAACTTCAGATGACGAAGATTAAAAAACAACACTTGTAGAACTTGCTTCTTACTTGGAAGTTTATTTTCAGTGATTTGATTTTTAATATCTCCAATTAGAAATAACTTTTCGCGCAAGTAATATATCGAACTCATTGTTGGAAATTACTTTGCAGTTCGACATTCAATAACAGCCTACTGACACAAGTAGAGGTTATGTTAGCAACGTGAGCGCCACACGCAAAACATAAATTAAGAGTCATCGAGCGATGGCATACACAGCGCCAGGTGCCAAAAAAGTAAACTAAAATCCATTTCTACCGGATTTCGTGGCGAATATAACGATTACACGAATATAAAAAATATCAAAAAATTCGGTTTAATTACCCGATTCCGGTTGTGGTCTGTTTTCGGACATCAGATATTTCTTATCAACACAATAAATTAACAAAAATACGAGGCGGTTTGCTCACGTCATGACAACTTTTACGCCAGCCACAAAGATGATTTAATTACAAATTGTACTATAATTTTTAATTAAATAATCTTTATTATGTAAACGATAATAACTTGAAATTGATTGATATGACAATAAAATTGTAGAAATGAAATTTTTTTTCTTTTTTGTCAGTAAACTTAGCAGCTGTCACAACAACTATCAAAATTTAGACGTCAGATTCTTTTTCAGCGCTCGTCAATATCGCTGAAACCTCCTTTTTTAATGCGAAAACAAAAAAATCAACACCAAAAAATTGACAGTTTGATAACTAATGACAGTTTTTGATAGCTGCAATTGTTAAAAAGTGAATTCTGACTATAAATTTGTAATTAGCGATCTGCAAAACATATACAATCGTACTAAACAATGGTATCGTAACGGAAAATCGATAAATTGACATTTTTCGATAAATAATGACAGCTTTTTGACAGTTGTAACTGTCAAAAATTAAATTCTGACAATAGATTCGAATTCAGCGACCCTAAAAACATAAATATACCAATTTTCAGATATTTAGCTCTAAAACACTTAAAAATATACTTCAAAATCGTTAAAAGTTCAAAAACTCCGTTTAAATCACGTGTTGAAATCCAGCCTCTTGCCGGCACAATAAATTACAATGGGAAAAATCTGAAAAAATTCAGGCATTATTTTTTCAATATTCTGAACCAGTTTCTGGGGTGAGATCTAAGAAATTCGAACTTTACCAAAATAACGGACACCCTATTGTAGATTGACATGTTTAAATAAAGAACAAAATTATAAATATATCTATGTATCTGATGTGAGTCAGAACTTAGTTGCCAACCCAATATTAATTATTCCTTTTCAATGGATATTTTTATTAATAATACAACACATGTAATATTTAAACAAAATACAACATAACGCAATATGAGAGATAAATGTGACATAACCTGAGATAATGAAATAGATGAACTCCGTGAAGAATGCGGAGCCCGGCAGTTTTGAATGAAATTAGCAACGCACGACAGTGTGAAGTAGTCGATAGTCGAGGACTACCTGATATGGCCATCAATTCGATGTGCTAAATTAATAAATTTAAATGTAAATATTATTTTCCTCAGCGAGTTCGCAATACATTTTGACAAACTATGACTAAAGAAGAACACTGTCCGTCACACATAGAAAAGACAGACAAAAATTGATCAAGACAATTGTGACCGTTTCAGAGAAATGTTACTACAAAGGAAAGACCCCCCATCAACTGATCGCGGTGAAACCCATAATTCCCGTCTTTTTGCCCTACGGGCAGTCGGTTGTGAGACATAAACCCAAAAATGTGGCAACGTTAAATTTGTCCACATAAATAAATCCAAGCAATTGTTAATTTTCCAGTTTTTTCGTTGAATTGTAGTAAATATAAAATAACAACAATAATAATAATATCTTTTGTAGAAAGCATTTTTGTCATTTAAACATTTTACAAAATTAACCCTTCGAATACACACTACATTTACTCCCGTATTGTCACTGATTTCACTGGACTGTTTTAGGTATCTAAATTTTCCGATGGAGGAGGATTCGTATCAGGGATACTGAACTTTTTTTTATTCCGCACCTATACCCTTGCACTTTCTACCATCAAGAAACTTTCTTTTCCAACCGTTGGGACCTTTTGAGGCAGTGTGCACTTTGAGGGTTAATTGGAAGTATTTTTGGATTGAAATTAGTAACTGAAAACATTATATAAAGGACTATTCGCCAACTTCTATGGTTAAATTAATAATAATCTTGACTCGTGGGAACACAATCGAGAACCTTCATAGCTAGATTTAAGCTACTGATGGGATTGAATTCTTAATTTTACAATATCGTTCTGTATCACAAGTCAAATGTAACTCATTATTCTCTCGCTCCACAGAAAAGTATTTCTACAAAATTTTTGAAATAGCAATAGTTATTGAGTTAACTTTCGAAGCGGTAGAAAAAAAAAGATATGAAGGAAGTTAATTTATTTCTAGACTGCATTATTTAAGTTAGTATCGCATTAAACTTTGACAGATATACAAAAAGATATTTTCGCTTCCAAGACCTTCCCAGATCGTAAGAGATTTTTCCCTTCTGTCTTTGCTTTTCCCCTTTATATCTCCTCGCTCCCTTATTCACTATTTTCTCTCTTCGACTTTCCTGCAGTCGATCCACTAGACTCATTGGATCTGCTTTCCCAAAGCAATAAAATGGCCTTTGCTGCATAGCAGGTCCTTTAGATTATTCAAAAAGCGAATCGCAGAATTATTTATGAAGAATATCCTCTGTCAAGTCTATTCATGTTATATCTATATTTGTAAAAAGAGGGGCTTTTTTATGGCCACTTACCTATCTTCCGGTTCTTGTTCAATTTTTTTTATCCTCTTTCAACGACATTTCCTCTCGCTTTTTTCGATTCCTCGGGATAAACTCCAATATCTCTCAAGGCCAGAGTTAGAATTCTCGAATTTCGTGCGCGAAAAGCCAACACTCCTAGCTTTAATCTCAAACATGGAGAGTTTACGGGATATTCAACGTTCATGTGCGAAAAGAAAGTCGAAAAATGAAAAAAACAAGAGATACCATGAAAAGAAACATCTTTACTCCAAAGTTCTGCCGGGCTCTCTTTCTCTCTCTCTCCCCCTCTCCTCCTCTTTCTTATATGCATATACAGATGCACACACGGTCTTAAACTCACTTTGCACCCTTGTAGCCGAATACAAACCCATCTCTTGTACTGTAATTCTCATTCACGCCCTACTTCCTTCACTCTCCCTCTCTCTTTCTCGCTCTTCTTACCATAGCTTGCATTCCCGTAAAGTCTTCAGAGTCGTGGCAGGCCAACTCGTGATATTTCTAGCGGAGTAAGTGGCAAACTAGTAAGTGGCAACTTTGATGTTACGAGTGTTAAGGCATTTATGGATATCATTAATAACTTTTTGTCTCTCAGCCATGCCACGTCGTGGATGAACCATTTCTCTTCCTCTTTCTCTATCTATCTATTTCTCTACCTTTCCCTCATAATATGCTGGAGCTTTTCCCGGATTGGCCAGTGTATAAGAGACATACGTATATATTCAATTTACTTTCTAAATTGTGAGGTGACACACACACACAAACCCAACGTCACTTCGCCAACTCCATTAATACTTCTAACGCTCGTCCAGCTGGTTAATTACCGTTTGACTGATAGTCTCCGAGCACTCACTAATGGCTTTCAAGATCCAACGATCTCGAATCAAAACACTCATGCGAAAACTTTTGTTCGAGACGAAACAACTCTGTAGTTATGACTTTGAAACAGTAAAAAAAGAGCGCCAAATAAATATTAAAAATTAATGACCTTATAAAATGTTACATTTCGTTTTAAAACGACCACCATACATTATTGTTATTACTTTTAAAAAAATTATGATTCCATTCACAACTTTCATTTCTTTTTCATCATATGCAAATAGTTAACTCGAAAAAATATATACGAACATTTTTGTCCTTAATTTCAAAAAAAGAATAAAATCGTTTTAATATAGCCAAGAACGTTGAATGAATTATGAAATTCCACAGAGAATAACATCCACCCTGAACAGTACCTGCTGAATGGTTTTGTCGCCTCAAAGGTTTCTGAAGGAAATCCCACAAATATCAAGAAATTACTATTATGATAGCTAACTAAAGACGATGAAAGGATAGGAAATAACACAAACAAAAATTACATGGAAAAGCGCACGTACATGTGCTAGTGCACACGTACACATGTATCCACACACGTGCAAAGATTATACAAAAACTTGGTGTTCATGGTTTCAAAGGATACTGCAACTCTTGATTAACTCTACAGTGCCCATTTTTATAATTTAAAATCTGAGAATTATACGTGTTATAAGTATGATAAAATTTATGGAAAAAATAAACCCGTCAGCGGTCGCGCTATGAGACTTTTTCTCATACTTCTATTAAAACGATGATTACTAAAAAATTTCAAATGTCATAACGTTTGAAATTTTTGCTATCTTCACCAAATTTATTCATGTGTATGATAAAAGAGTTAAAATTTTTTTGAATTTTTGTTTTCAAATGTTTAAAATTATTATTATTATTTTTTTTAGTGTCAATTACCATCGTATTTGTGGTTTTGAAAAAATGAAATTGTTTAATAACCACAATCACACATAGCGAAATTATTTTCTAGTTCCTATTTATCAAATTAACCACTTGAAATTATACAAGTGAGAAAATCTCTCATCGCGCGACCAATGTTTAAAGTGTATATATCAAGACCGCTGACGGGTTAAAAAGCCATAATGCAGTAGTTACAATTTTCTTTTACTATTTCAATACTATGTTTTATTCAAAATTACGTTTATTTGCTCATAAGTAAATACATAAATATTAATTAATGATATAGATACATCAATAAAGCTTTACCTCGAAATACCGCATTTTTTCATGTAAAAATACACTTTTCTTATTATAGTGTTATAAAATTTTGAATTACGAGCTAATAACCATGAATCTTTGATCAAGAATGTATGTTTCGAAATACCTTCCATAATCCAATTCCAAACATCGTATATAATACTAGCTTCGTCGATAGTACGATTGAACTACACCAATATATGCCAATATAACTAGGAATAACTACAATTAAATTCATGAAAAAAAGAAATATCCCTTCCTTAGTTAGGATATTTACGTATATATACCTGGATGCATTGGGATGAATAAAGGGCACAGGAATCGATGTACCTGGGTGTAATTCGATAATGATTGTATCAGAGAGATATTAAATAATGTTGTTTTTCAAACACATGTCAGTCATGTCATTTTTTATTATTATTGTCAGTTGTTCGTTTTAAGTATTTACAATACATTATTCTTATTGAGCAATTAGATAAAATACAAGTGCTTTATGCACGGATATGATTCAAATTTTCGTACATTTATTTATTCGTATTATACTTTTTCGTTCTCTCTCTTTCTCTCTCTTCCTTAAATTATTAAAAGCTATTTGTATTACGATTACGTCTTCTTATTTTTCTTTATGGTTGATGATCGGTACCTCTAATTGTGCGACTAGTAATGACTCTCATTTGAAGTCGAACCGCTTATACTCTGGACTATCATGCTCAGGCAGTCGAGGCTACTTCCAGTATTCTGTGAATTCATTGCTTCCGATTGCTCGAAACCTGCAACATAAAATAAAAAAGAACCTTTAAATCTTGACTGCAGCGAAAGTTTTTTTTAAATTTAAATATTAAGTCACAATGGTGAACCTTGCATTGATAACATTATTTTTCACAGTTTTATTCAGTTTTTTAGAAAAAAGAATGGCTCAATATTAACATTTAGGAAAACTTCCGTACTATTTCTACTCCACTTTTCCATTCCCCCAACTGGCTCTTAAAATTTCGCTTTAGTTCGGTGCGTGTTTCACAAAGTTGAAGTGATATTTAAATTTTCTCTGGGATTTCTCGAAAACTTTTGTATTCTTAGTCAGCCAACCCCTTGAATTTTCGAGTTTTCTTTGCTGAAATCACAAAAGTTACGCCTTTTCCGAAAAAGTTATTAGCATTTATATACAGGGTGTCTCGTATTAATCAGTACTTTAAATTATCTCGGAGCAATAAATTGTAAACCATATAACAAACTATTTCATACAAAAGTATTGCTGTGTCAAAGTACATTCGATGGTATCATTAAAATTTCTTACATTTACGCGTTTAATTCGCGGTCATCTTCATTTTTTATTTCATGGAATATGTATATAGGTCACAATATTCCCAAAAAATAGATTTATACGTAGATTCAACATAAAAGAACTTTGACTCCAGAACACACAGAATTTTTGCACATTTGAAACTTTCAATGAGCAGCAGAAAACCTGTACGCCCAAGGAGATGTGACAATGTGGGGGGAATGTTCTCATTACCATCCACAAGGTGTTCGCATTATTCAGCCAATATTATTGTATCCATGTTTAAACAAATGATTTTTTAAAAAATAAGCAACGCAATGATAACTACACTGAAAATAATCAATGTAAAAAATAACCCGAGTAAAAATAACCGTGATCAAAATAACCACAATGAAAACGACCCACTTATGCTTATTCAGTCCTTATTCATTTCTGATTAAATGTATATATTCAGAAAATCATAATAGTTTGTGTTCAAATGCCGACT
This sequence comes from Rhimphoctona megacephalus, assembly GCA_963989365.1. Classification (NCBI taxonomy): domain Eukaryota; kingdom Metazoa; phylum Arthropoda; class Insecta; order Hymenoptera; family Ichneumonidae; genus Rhimphoctona; species Rhimphoctona megacephalus. The sequence goes on along the minus strand of OZ022418.1, from coordinate 15,014,667 downwards.
CGTGTTAATTATCTCGTCGGTAAATAATAAATAAGTAAATAAAATAAGTTAATGTGTTGTGGAAAAATGAAAATGACTTTTTTCCTAAAAATAAAACGTATTTGTTTACGTTTGATGGCTGTTTGGTTCGGGGGTTGGGTTTTTTTCTAAACAAACACAAAACATGTGGTTGCCCGCGTTAAAATCGATCAATATTACCATAAAATACCATGGGGTCAAAAACGACCCTAGCGACGCTTTAGAAGTTAAAAACAATGGGATATCAGTTCTAGGGTTAATCAAAAATTCTTGCTTCAAAACACCAAAGTTCGCTTATAGAAATATGAACCGGAAACATTTAAAAGTCTTGAAATTATTGACACCGTATATGTCTTGATTTGTAGCTTTCCACTTTTCTTCTTTATACTTGGCGTCAAGACTCTGCCGCGCCTTTAACGGGACAGATCTAGTTAGAATTTTCGAAAAATCGATTTTTTTTTATTTCATTTTCAAAAAGTAGAATCTCTTACGAACATTTTCCGCCCAGGTAAATGTAAATCGGACCATTATTCGCCGAAATACAAGACTTTGTAGCACGTCGTGTCTGAGCCATAGGTAAGCAGGTAGCGGACTTCAAGTGCGTTTTTCTCGAAACCATGTTTTTGAAGTCGGTGATCACTGTAGCTCGAGAACGGCTTTACCGATCGGGTTGAAATTTATATCATTTCTTCTATACATGGTAGTCCTCCATATGAACGAAGGATTTTTTTTTTGGATAATTATTTTTATTTTTAATAGCAAAAAATGGAACTGATATTTTGGTCAAAAAAACACTTTTGACTTTTAACGGCCGCCATTTTGTGAAAAATGGAAATTTTTCAAAACCCTTCGTTCAACTGGAGCATTATATCATTAACTAAAAATCCCCTCCGTTTTTTTTGTTTCAGATGAGCCGTTGCAGCGTGAGCTTGATCACCGCAAACCGTGTTTTTTTTTGCAGCGTCCTCGGCAATTGACGGTCACCAGCTTATTTCGATATGTATTGCGTTGAAAAAATTGCAACATATACATTACATATGTATCTTTTAAACGGAAGAACTTTTGTTGTGAATTATTTTATCGTTTGACCAAAAAAAAATCGGAAAAAAGGCCTTTTTTTTGACGTTCCAACTAGGTCTGTCCCGTTAAATAAACACCGTATATGACGAAATTTCAAAATTCTTCAAAGTTCAATAAGTTCATCGAAATGTTTGCGACTATAATATTCTTTTTTGGCCTTACAGAATTTCAAAGGGCAAAAACTATATTTATATATCGGTTTTGAAGAAAATGTTGGAAAATCTTAAACCTCTTACCTACAATTGAGAACAAAAGAATCACAACCTTTTGTAATGGTAGTACCGGTCCATTTTAAACGTTTGAAAGCAAGAGCGCGATTACTATTGATTTTTAGGAAAGTTTTTGATTTGTTCACAATGATGTTACGAATTAATTTTACTTTTTTTGTTTCACTTGTATCATTTTTCAAAGTGTCACGGCGTCTCTCGTTTCATACTCTCGTTGGGTTCTCGAAGGCTGTTGCAAATTGCGAATTTGTCAAATTAGAATCAAAACGACCGGGTAGTACTTGTCTCATGGCGTTATAACGCTCGTGAATTCGTTGGAGATGAACGTTATGCCGTGAAGCGGAAAAGAGAAGAAAAAGAAAATGAAGACGAAGAAGTATAAAAGCGAGGGAAAAGACGAGCGATGGGAAAAAAGGGCATATAAAGAGATCGTCTCTGGCTCGCTCATGACGAGGAAGTTGTGAAGAACCAAGTGACTTGTATCTGCTTGTCACTAAAATGAGAGAAGGATACAACTTCCATCAAAGTGACAGACGTAGCAAGAGGAAAAAAAATACAATTTCTTCTATGACTGACGATGTGGCAAGTGCTATAAGAGCTTGCTGGGAAACGTCGTCCTGTGAGTAGGAATCACGAAACATCGTCCACCGTAAGGCGTCGCCATTATTTTTTCTGACAATCACTGCAGCTCAAAATCCCTCAATCTTCTTTCGCTCTCTCTTTCTCTCCCCTTCTGTGATTCTCTATATCTCTGCCAAAATATGAAGGTAAGGTTCTTGTCATCGACCATGATCATCCTCATCCAATTATTGAGAGGCTGACGCGGTCGTAATAAGGGTGAGTGAGATGGATGAAAATGAATTTATAAGGAGAGAAAGATCGATGCACGAATCTTACTTATACAGGGCGTCTGAAAAGTCGTACCTATAGATTGAAGGGTAGGTAGATTTTAGGATTCCTCGGAGAAAAGTGGTTATGAATTTTTCTGTACTTTACACCATCGAGATATCAAACCGCGAAGTGAGGAGCGAGCGTCCCTTTAGTCGAGTTGAATTAGTAGGAGCGAAGTCGTTGCCCCCTTGTCTTATTTTTACATCAGTGCTCGGGATTGGATGTTTTATTTCATATATATTTGAGAGATTACAAAAATAGCCTTTTTTCTTCTTAAAGTTGCAAGTGAATATTTTAGTACTTCTTCAAAAAGTATATGATTCTCCCAAAATTTGTTTTTTTTTTTTTAAATCGGAGGTGCCTTCAGTGACTTTTCTATATTATTTTTTTTCTAACTTCAGATAAAAATGTGGTTTTCTTTGCGTCGCAAGTAAATATATTACTACTTTATAGAAAAGTAATTCTTCTAAAATTTAAGTTTTCTGAAAAATCTTTTGAATTTACCTTAACCACTTTTCGATATAATTTTCCCAATTTCAGCTGAAAATAAAATTTCCTGGGTAAAAATAATTGTACAATTAAATGGAAAATATCTTTAATCGTATACGATTAAAGATATTTTCCATTTAATTGTACAATTATTTTTACCTTCAATATAAAGAATTTGGCTTATGATTTGGCAAATTCGGCTGAAAAGTAATAAGTAAGTAATCTTCCTATAGTCGTTCACGGCTTGCAGAAGATATTGCTTTTGATCTTTATTCTTTGTGGTCCATCCATTGGACCCCTTTATGAAAAAGTCATTCACGATTCGTATTCTTCAAATTTTTAGGCGGTAAATTTTTTCACACATTTAGACTATATACTATTAAAAATATTTCTCATTACATTATCTATTTAATGTTTTTATTGGACAATTTTTATGTCAATATTAGCTAGAATTAGAAAAAAAATATTGAAAAGTCGCTAAGGGTGACCACTTACAAAATTTTTAGAAGGCTCGTTATTCGTGAGAATTATTAAGTACTAACATCTATTGTTGTAACACCAAAAAATCTACATTTTTATATCATGGTTTTTCGCCAAAATTATAAAAAAATGTTAACATTTTTTTTAGAAGACCCAAATTTTGGAAGAACGATTTTATCATAAAGTCCGAACATATTCCTTGCGACTTCAAAAAGAGAAAGTCATGCTGTTTTAGTCACTCTAATATGCTAATCAATAAATCGCTTCAACAGTACTTCGAAGAATAGAAAACATGCGAGAACTTTTCTCTTTAGATTTGTACGATCGGATTTTATTATCTACAGCAGGAGCACGACCTTTGAAAGAACCTGTATTAATGCATTTTTCGCTTGGTACATCAGACCAGATTCTCGAGCATCTTATCTCATCATTCTCCAATTTTTCGCGCTGTCCCGGTCGATATGCTTTTCCTACGTTGCCATGGGCCGTCAACTCCACTACGCTCCAAACGTTTAACATTCTCATCTAGACGTCCAACGTCTCTTAGGACACTTGAATTTTCAAAGCGGGTAATACGAAAACCTCGAAAGATCGCTCGTCGCTGTGAAAGCAACATATTCAATGTGTCTAAGTCACGAACACTTAACACAACCAAATCCCTGCTGGAGACAAGCCTGTACAAAGCCAAGAGAGTGGAAGTAACATACATTAGTCCTATGCTCACCAGGGCATGTCAAAAGAATAACTTTGCACTGGAATTTCCGACCTTTTGGCTTTAAAATAATCGTGTTGGTATAATGTTAAGTGTGAGCATTATTAATCGTGACGGAAATGGTAAGGGACCCATTGATCCGCAATACGTGACTATGATCTCAGCGTCAGCAATGTACCCGACATCCCTTCATGTTGAATGCTCTATAGTAATGTATTTGCGGTCAACGAAACTAGTATAGCTCCTGATGTGGGTGTATCTTTCCCATCCTCCTTTCTCTTTCTCTCTCTCACACACACACACACACCCTCCCAGACTTATACAGTCTTCTGCGAGAGATATAAAGAATGATAAACCGAAGCAAGAGGATTAGAGCGTTACGGGTGTTTGAACTACGGCCATTGGATTGCGGAAATACTTCGAATTTCTGGCCACATGTGTCACCACTTATTTGTGTCGAATTGATATTTTATTTTTTTATAATTCAGCTTTTATAAATGAAATAAAACATATATATCACAAATAGACATTAGCCCATTGTCAAAAACAAAAGTACTCATTTGGAAGTTTCCAATAGAAATTTATTGTAGAATAGTTTTTGATTGGTGAATCGTGGAGTCTTACAAGTGTAATGTTTAGAGTCTGAAAAATTTCATCACATAAACTCCAATAATATATATATATATCGTGACGTAAAATTTTTGAGCGACTCACATTTAATAGAAAATTGGTCGAACCTCCCCGACCCTTCCGCTCAATGCTCCAGCCACAATAAAATCTCTTAGAACCGATTCCGGGAAAACAACAATTATTTCTACCGTTATTAAATATTTTTTATTTTTGTATTTTAATTCCGAGCTATATTCAAAACCGGGGCCACGGGCTTACACACACCGATCCGATCTGCTGTATTGGCATCTGAACGAGAGCGAGGAAGACAAACACCTTCGGCCAATTACTGTCGTCGTCAGTGCATTTCGGGCAGGGCTCATACACTTGGCCATTTCCGTCTTCGATTTATCGCTGCCAATCTCTGGATCCCGCCCAACAAATATACTGGCTAACGAAATTATGAAGATTGAGGATTCTTGTCGTCGCGCGTCGTTCGTTACCTTTTCGCCGTTATGATATTTCGTCCAATGTATCTCATCTCCCGAAAATATTTTCTGACATCGACAACCTCAATTGGAAGGCTCGTCTACGGAAAAATGGTTAACATCAAAAGCTAGGAGTTTGAGATTGAATTTTCGTTATCATTCAATTTCAAAAATCTCAGCTCCGTCTCACGCTTATTTAAATTCCCCTGTATGGAAGCCTTGTACATCGTATTCGGGAGACAATCGAGAACATTCGGTAATTAGGGTAGGGGGAGAGTTTGCTGTCCCGCCTAAGATTCATCATTGCGATTGTCGTTAGATTCTCACATGGCATTGAGCGCGACGGACGTCCGAGATCATCCTGAAAGTACGTATTTTGCCTAACACGTTTCATACGGTCGGTGAGCCCATCCCGATATCTTTGACGTTTTCTTGAAAAATAAAATAAAGTCTAGGCCTTTGTGGTGCTAGTCAATAATTTTAAGATATTTTATACCTTACATATGATATAATTCAATAATTTATGATAAGCATTTCATGGGTAATATAACTATTTATATTGTAATACCAATTTTACAAATCAATTTATTTTACCTCTCTTTGGCGCTTAAATATTTTACATACTCTGTATTCCTTTGAATTCAAAAAATTTCAGACCCAAATGCAACCATCTTTGTCTGGAATGACTCAATGTAATTAATGAGTTCCAGCGATTGATTTTGTTTTGGCAAATCGGTCCTTTAGGTCATTTACAGCCTTATTATAATCGTATTACAAGAAAAATAATTGATAATCGCTTTACCTGTGAAATGCTTATCATATATTATTGAATTAGATTATGTGTAACGTATAGAATATCTCAAAATTATTTACTAAGATTGATTTCGATGTGAAATAAAATTTTTGAATGCAGAGGAGTTGAAAATTGACAACGAATAATTTTTTTTTTTGAATCAAAAAAAAATAGAAAAAAAATTCGGCCCACTAAGCAACTAGCGGGGTTAACTCCGGAATAAATCAAAAATTTTTTAGGAAAATAAAAAAAAAATTAAAAGTGTCGGAATTTGAAAAATTCATGGTTTTTTCCAAAAAAACTGAAATTTTCCATAGAACTTGATTTCCAAAATTATTTTTGTATTTCGTTCAGAAAAGTACATTCGAAAACAAAACTTAAAAAAAAAAACGTCCCGCTAAGTAAATTTTTGAAAAAGTTATAGCTACTTGAAAAAGAAAAAGCCATTTTCTTTTAACATTCATAATTTTTTTTGCCTTCGGTAAAAAAATTTGAAAAAATCCACAAAAATTTCTTTAGTGGCGTAAAAGAAAATTGCGAAGTTTCAGCCAAATCGAAGGGGGTCGGGTTCAAAAGTGGTCAAATTGATGTGGAATGATCCATATATATATTGTGACGTAAATTTTCCTATTCAATTCAATTCAATTTTCCCAATTTGAGTCCTATTGAATAAGTAATCTTTTTCCTTACACTTCGATTTTCCATTTTATTTTCGCCAAAATAGATTATAAAATATAATAGTTTATAAAAAAAGTTTATTAAAATAAAATTGAATTCAACAAATAGAATGTGTTTAAAGTTTATTCATGCACAAACACATTACGCATAAGTGGACTGTACGTTAAAGCGTAAAATTTTTTATACATAATGTTATGAATATTTGGAGTAGATTTTGTATTCCAGTTCGTCAACCTTAGTGTATTTATGAACAATTAGAAAAATTTTATAATGTACGGGAATAAAAAAAAAGGCAAGAAGAAAGTTGCATCTTTTTTTTAAATATTTTATATCAACTGCGTTGATATACAATTTTTATTTTTATATCAACTGCGTTGATATACAATTTTTATTTTTATATCAACTGCGTTGATACACTGCACAGTTTACAAGTTGTCAACGATACTGCAGAACGAGCAGTAGCGTAGGCCACCAAGTACAGCAGTTGTTTAACGGAAAACGAGGAATAACGGCAGTACCTTTTGCAGATGGTTAGGAATCACCAGAAACACCATGCAACAAATATAAAGAAAAGCTCTTTGTGTCAGTAGGTGAGTTTTTTCTCATTCATTTAATGATGTTGGATTAATTTTTAATGAAATGTGAAATTTTTTTTTTTTATTATTCAATCGCCCTAGGGTTAATTTTTTATAAGATTTTTTTTATACACTTACATTAACGTCGTGATTAAATACCGACTAGATCTTATATACTGCTTTGAAAAAAATGAGATTTGTTGAATTAAAAAAAAAGAATTCTTCACAAAATCAACTGTAATCGCCTATATCTCTGAAAGGAGTGACTCTACGGGTTCCGTTCAAAGGACTTATTTTGTAGAATACCTGTTTTTATACAGTTGCCATTTGAATGTTTTCTGTATAATCAATAGTCTAGGCGGTAAAGCCATTTGAATACAAATTTTCACGTAAAATTGATTTCAATCATTAGTATCTACGAAATTATTCAATTTATAGGCTTCGTTCAATGGACTTTATTATAGAGCATCCAATTTGCTATGAGAAGCTGCTTGAAAAATATTACAGCATGGCAAATCGCAATAGGGTAATAGAAATAGTGAAAAAAAAAATTCCCATGTTAATTAAATGGAAAACTTTAATAGCAAAGCGCGACCTCTAAATATTTTTTGACAGGGACCCCCTTTCGCGCAGTTTCGTTTTTGGGTGCAAACTCAAGATTTTTGGGGGGCCACCGTAAAAAAAAATGTCGTCCTGAAATGACACACCCTAATATATATATATATATATGTATTAGGGTGGTTAAAAAAAAATCGATATTTTTTTTTTCGCGGGCCTCAACGGAAATTGTTAGTACATTATGAAAAACTAATTTTTGCAAAATTTGAATGGTCTAAAAAATTTTTTAGATAGTGCTCAAGCGACTTTTCCATATTTTTTTATATTTTTTGTTGAAAATCACGACATGAAATTTTTTTTATTCTGCTCTCATAGCGGAAAGTGTTAGTGCTTGATGAAAACGTGATTTGTGCAAAATTTGATCACTCTTAAAAAATTTAAACAGCTGCCTCAAGTAATTTTTCTGCATTTTTTTTCATTTTTTCGATAAAAATGACGAGATAATCAAATTTTTAACTACAAAAATCAATTTTTGGTTTCCTATTAAAACGAGAGTCATAAATATTTGATGAGACTATTTTCTCAAAACTTTTTACTTCAAAACATTTTTTAAGCTAATTTAAGCGGATTCTTATTTTCTTGTACTTCTAGCTAAAAAGCATGTCGATAGATAATAATAAATAGAACAATTTCAAAAGATGTGTTTGAAAACACGTATTCCAGATAACAGCATACGAGTATCTACAAACTTACGTGCTTACTTCGAAGATGCAGTTGAAAAATAGTTGCTCTTAACCAATTAATTTGACTTATTTTTATTACCAATTTCATTTTATTACCAATTTTACCAAGATTTTTAATTGTATAGAATGGACTGAAATAAAAAATGTGAGCTTGTTTGCGAAACGTTGTCCAGGTTTGCTGGCCTATAACAAGTGGCTCAAATCTTCAAAATAGGATGGTAAGAAGAATCGTACGTCGTATTTCAGCAAAATTAATGTTTTGTAATTCATAAAAGAATAAATTATTATGACGTTATTTTTTTCTCTATTCTACCAGGAATTTCATCCAAGAAATGATTATAGAGTTTCTGGCATTGGGGTATATTTTTTTTAAGAAACGTTCTATATTTTTTTTCCTTTAAAAAAGTGGAGCCCGGCTTTAATACAGTGTCGTGGACAGACTCCTTTTTTAAAAACATTCTAAAATAGTAACGGGTGTACCTTCACCAAGAATCAACTGAAGTCAGAGAAATTTATATTATAAACAACTATATTTTAACCACATTAGATATTTTCTTGGCGTGTTAGAAATATTTTATGGTTACTACAATCCGCCAAAATATAGCTTTATTTCCTATTTTTCAATAGTCGAATATATTGAATGCATATGCTAATTACAACAATGAACATTTTGGGAATCTATTGGAGTAATCGGATGAAAGTTTTTCGAGGTTGAAAATATACATTTTAAGAAACGTTCACTATTTTTTTTTCTTTTAAAAAAGTAGAACCCGGCTGCAATACAGTGTCGTGGAAAGACTCCTTTTTTAAAAACATTCCAAAATAGTAACGGGTGTACCTTATCCAAAAATCAACTGAAGACAGAGAAATTTATACTATAAACAACCATATTTAAACCATATTAGATATTTCCCTGGAGTGTTAGAAATATTTTATGGTTACTATAATCCGCCAAAATATAGCTTTATTTCCTGTTTTTTAGTAGTCGAATATATTGAATGCATATGTTAATTACAACAATGAACATTTTCAATATACGTTGAGTATCTGTTACTGGAGAATAGTAGTATGTCACGTAAAATATATAGATTCTTCCACTATCAAATATGAATTTCCCGATTATAGGTATGGTAAAAAGTATACTGAGAAAAGAAATTTGTTGATTCAACAAAATTTTTGTTGAATCAACAAAGCCTGCGGTCACGTAGTGCGAACAAAACATTTGGATCATGATAAAACATAATCCAGTTATTTCAAATTACAAAAAAGAGTCCATCGAACTAAATATTTTGTTTCCCTGAATGAAACTGATATTGTTTCTGACTGAATAGTTATTTAAATCAAATAATTATTTATTTGAATTAAATGAACAATGCAATTTATTTGAATCAAATAAACGACGAATATTTATTTGAATCAAATAAACAAATATTTATGTTAAACAAATTGATATTACATTTTTTGTTTGACATTCAAATATGTATAATCGAACCTCTTACAATCCGGAAATGTGTATTCTACTAAGCTCTCATCAATTATGATGAGAAATCAGTTGACCATGTGAGTCATTAGACTCCGATAGATTTCTCACGGGAATATCACCCGTGGTAGTTGTAAACGTTCGCTACCTAATTCTGGATCAGAATCAGTTGGAACGTGTCATCTTACTTGACTTCTGCAATTTATGTTCGTCCAAAGGTTACTATGTATGCTAGACGAGCCTCGGCGCTCTGCGCCACGCGGTGGCCGGACTGAGAAGCTACTCAAACGTTCGTTAATTCTCTGGACAACTTATTTAGTTACGATAATGTCAAAACGTGTTCACACAACAAAACCTAATTTGTTGAAATAGTTTAGTATCTTCAACCAATTATTCTGTTTATGCGACCATATGATTCAGTTCACACAACTAAATTTTAGTTGAACGGGACGTACGGATTTTTTTTAAGTCTGTTGACTCAATCATATATTTAGTCAGCCAAAATCCAGATTTAGTTGTTTAACTAGCATTCTTTAGTTAAGACAATGTCTTAGCGTGTTGATGCAACTGAATGGATGCAACAAAACGATTTGATTGTTTCAACCACTTAATTTGTTGGTTGAGCTACATATATGCACTTACCATGACATTATTATTGTTGAATCAACAAAATTGTAGCGAACAAAATGAAATTTGTTGATTCAACAAATTTCTTTTCTCAGTGATACTGGGTCAGCACTGGCATTCCATTGTACGCGTATACTCAATTTCAACGTAGGCAAACAATATCGGCCGCGTATCGGCCCTACCGTTGAACGGCACTGGTTGGATAGCCAGTGAAGTCCCGAGCGCTGGTCGTATTGTAAGCATCGGCTATTTTTTCATGGGTGATTGCAGTGGACGATAATATGGATTTTATCATTTTTAATCCTTTTTGTATTGTAATCATATTTTTAAATAAAATTCTAAACGTTTCGAAAAAAATTATTTATCTATCAAAAGAATAATCATGTAAATAGACGAATCAATGAAAAAATAATTGCATGATCAAAACCGTTGAATACATTATAATTTGTGATATCCAAAATATCGTTAACAATATTAACTAAATTTTTATTTTATTTCATTTCTCTTGCCTAATAAAGTTTTGTTCACTCTACATCTATACTTCTATTTTTCCATTATTACTTGTATCTATTTTGTAGTTGGAAATAATATCAACATGTATAATTCCATAAAAAATAAGTGGTAATATAACTGTAAATAAATCTAATTTTTTATCTCAAGACCATGGCCCAAAATATATACATGTTGCACAACCATTGTGAACTCGTAGTTAAAAAAAAAAATAAATTTGATGAATTACAAATAGGTAGAATTAGATATGGCTTCAGTAAATATCGAAATTTTCAAGAATTTGGTTCCTAAACGGCTGTCCAAATGAATATCTAGCAAAATTTTTGGAATGAATGAGAGGTTTTTAATCAGTTTTTCGTAGAAGAAAAAGTTACGAGAGGTCAAAAGTTTTCTAATAAAGAAATTCTCTCTGTTAGGACAACTTCCTCAAAATAAACAGGGCAATGGGAATCAGTAAAAGAGGGATTAAGCAAATAAGTCAAGTTTTAAATGGAACCACGAAATGTTGTCGTCAGGGGAGTAAGGAAGCTTTTCCAGAAGAATTAGAGGGGGGCAGTAGAGTGAGGAGAATGGTAGTGACTGTTATATTAACGTGACAAAAACACCTCAAAGTAAAAAGTGTTTCATCCACTTGGATTTACTAACAGCCTCCGGAGTTACTTTTTCTGTCGAGATTAATGCCTGTGTGTCATAGTTTAGTGTATCTAACAAGAATTTATCACGGATCTTCACTAAATTTACAACTATTCAAATCCCCCTCGATGAAGAAGGTTAAGCCACGTGCCACCCTCAAATGCGGTTTCTTATTGCAGCGAGAACCCATCGCTATCTATGTACGTTTATATAAATATGCGTGCATATATATATATGACATTTAACTTTGGATATCTTGCTCTTTATTTCCGTCCGTCACAAACACATCTCGATGAGAAGCTCTTCGTTTTACGATTCCGTTTTCATTGCTGTATTTTACGACGAAGACTCTGTTCACAATTTTATTTTTAGATCTTTTTTATTATATAATTTTTTTGTTGCTATTTTTCGATTAGTTTCATAACATAACTTCCATGTCCTGGAATTCATAAATATATAGCTTCAATCGAATCATTTAAATACACTACTTGAGGAAATAATCAAAACAAACAATTACAAAAACATATTCATGAATTTGATATAAAAAAACCAACCATTTATTGATTTCCAATTATATAAATAAAGGAAAAAAGATTGGTTCTATTCCTCCTAAAATTTATTTCGTTCCGAAGCAACAGTCGGTGTTGAAAAAATATCGAATTTAAAAAACCATCTTCCATGCTGTATTGAAAATTATTTTGCCCAAAGAAGAAAGACTTATGTTCGTTGGTTTCTCAGAATACAATGAGACATTACAACAAACTATTTATTTAAAACATATGGCAAACTAACATTTATACCAGTAATGTATCCCTATCTATTGCTTGAATTTATTAATCGCACATCAATCGGCATCTCATGCAAAGCGATGTTCCTTTGCGATTCAGAAAAGTAAATTTTTCTCCTTTCTTCGCATAGGTTCTTACAATTTTCCGCATTTCTGGCTATGTTTACCACGTTCATGAACATATATCAGTAAACAAGTTTTTATATAAATCTATATACGGATAAGCATACGCACACACGCACACAAACGTACTCGTGTATTTATATGTGCACATGCATATGTGTATATTTATTAATGTGCATAAGTACATGCTGCAAAAGCAAGACTAGTCAAAAGAATAGAGATTGCGTCTGCATGGGACATAGATGAACCAAGCGAGAGAGCGAAGGAGAGAGAGAGAGAGAGAGAGAGAGAGAGAGAGAGAGAGAGAGAGAGAGAGAGAGAGAGAGAGAGAGAGAGCTGAGCCTCGGGCAACTAAATTCCAATTGTATTGCGAGAGTTATAAATAAAATTGTGCTGTGTTACATGCGGGTCGTTCGTCCCACGTAAACTGCGTGGTCGGTAAACGCCAGCATGAAAGACGAGCACGCACACAATTATACACGTATACACATGGGCATAGACACACCTGTGTGCACACACGCAAGTACGCACATCCACATTTTTGTCACATAATGTACAATAAATAAATGGATATAGTTGAAACCATCCATTTACGTGTTTGTATGACGTCACGCACACGTATTGATTGTTAGAGGCCACAAAAGCGTATCCATCATCGTTATGAATGGTAAGCGATGTAGTATAGGCCCTTCCAATTTTGAACAATAATTAGGCCATGTATCAACGTTGTGGTTTCCTCGGCTATAAATGCATAGATATATGGATTGTTAACGGTAATTTATACCCCAATAACTAAAGAAATTTACGGAAATATTGTATTTTCATTGATTTTAATAAACTTTGTCTACTTCTTTTTACTTGTATCCATACAATCAAGCAGTTCGTGACCATGAATGATGCATTATGTGAATGAAGAAAAAAAATTTATTAAGTTCAGCAGAAATTCTGTTTTCAATCAAATTCTTTTTGTTTACAATTTTTTTTCGTATCGGAATTTTTTTTCATACTGATTTTTTATTGTAATTATTTTAAGTTTAATTCTCTTCAAGTTGATCAGAAATTTCGAATCAAAATTCAACATTATTTGCAGATTTTATGTAATACAGTAAAGCTCCCCGTACTTGGTCATAGATGCTTTAATAGAGCTGAATTTGGTTAATAACTTTTTGTGAGATCTCATCATAGCCTTTTGCGAGGATTAAGTCATCATTGTTTTATGCGATTTAACTTTATTTGATATTTTCTTGGAGAAGGGTTTCTTTTATAACTTTTTGTGAGGATTTGATTTTCTGAGGGATTTTTGTGAGGGAGGATTTTTAGAGAGGACGACTTTTGGTCGGGAGCAATATGTACTTGTCTCAACTTTTTGTAAAACATTACTGCTGTTTTTTATGCGTGAACTTATTGATTTTTAAAAATAATTTGTTAATTAAATGTGTCTTTTGTCCATATACTTGGGTGTATGTAAACAAAATTTTCAAGTCAAAAGTATGTATCAATATTCAAGTTATCACCTTATTTTATGTCAAGAAAAAGCAGCGAAAAATTTAAACTAGTTTTCCTCGAACCAACTTTTTTTGACTTTGTCCCAAGGAATACTCGAAGACTAATGAACTGATTCTTTTTTGAAATATTTGTTATTATAGTGACTAAAGTTGAACGTGGCCAATTTTGGAAATTTCGATAATTACTATTTTTAACCCTTTGAGTCATAGTGGGACATACGTTCTCCCACCTTTTTTTTGCAGTTATTTAATTATTAAACTACTATTTTAACAACTAATACTGGATCTTTGGGGCCTACATGATCCCTAGGACATTCATGAATGTAAAAAAAATATGAACAGTCATTATTTGTTAATTGCACAAATGCCACATATAAATAAATCGTCAAATTTCGTACTTTTTCATGAAAAGAAATCATTTTCTACTAATCTACTACGTAAATCGGAATAAAAATTTTTTCACAAACTTAATACACTTCAAAGATTATTCCAGAATTTTTTTGAAATTTTTCGCACGGTGGTTTTTGTTTAAAAAAATAAAGATATAGTCATTTCTGTACTATGTCCAAACTAACAATTATATTCATCGAAAGCTTTCGCTTTGGGAGTTTTTCGCATTCAAATTTAAAGAAAAAGTCTTGTTATTTTTAAAATTCAAGATCACAGGACCAAAAACAAACCCAAATATAACAGATATAAAAATTAAATGGTTACGTGTATTTAAATTGGTTTTCTTGCTTTTAGCTTTATACGGAATTAACGACGGGGACGGAGCGAGTAACTATATAAGAAAATCAAACATTTGATTGAATTTGTTGAAATTTCGTCCTTCAGGTCTTACTAAAGAAGAATTTATTTACACTCGAATATTCTGCTGCACTAAATATCTATTTAATCGCCAACAATTTTAGTATTGGCTAAAACTAACAATACCGTAACAAGTTCACTACATAAAATTTTATTGGACTAGAAGGTTGTTGCAGCTGTATGTCAAAAAAGTAAAAATGATGAATATTCGGAACCAGGTAACCGAGAATCTCTTTGAGTACTGGTGTTTATCCAAATCCAATCCCTTTCTACATTTTAGTCTGCCATTTCGAGTTTTTGAATTTTTTATGGCGGATCCAATATAGCGGACCAAAATGCGAAAAATCACTTGGTCCCAAACCTACGAATAACGAGTTCACGCAATCCCAAAAAGCTACAAATACCGAGATTCATTAATATCAAGTAATTTTTTGCATTTCGGTCCGCAATATTGGATCCATCATTTTGAATTTCCAAATTTCGAATTCAGATTCGAAATCGGCAACCCCAAAAATTTGCGAATAGCGAATATTATTAAATTCAAGTAATTTTTTGCATTTTGGTCCTCCATATTGGATCCACCATTATGAATTTCCAAATTTCGAGTTCACATTTGTAATCAGCGACCCCAAAAATTTGCGAGTACCGAATTTCATTAATATAAAGTAATTCTTTGCATTTTGATCCGCCATATGGGATCCGCCATTTTGAATTTCCAAATTTCCAGTTCAGATTCGTAATCAGCAACCCTCAAAACCTTCGAGTACCAAATTTCAAGTCGACTGGACTTAAGGAAAAATGTATGGGTTAAGACCGCATAAAAAAAAAGGTCGAAAAATCGAAAAAATGATAAAAAGAAATTTCAAACAGCCGCCATTTTGCGATTTTTCTATTTTTTATGACCACGTACAACCATAGCTACATTCATATAGATATTGAATTTTTTTTAGTTTTTGTTTGTCAAGTAACCCGTCACCAAGATGTCCTTGGGACAATGAAGAGGATTTTTTTTTCATCATCACACGGAAGCTCATAACATTGTTAAGTTTTAATATTTTTCAATAAAACTTGGTACTGAAATACTTGAATATATACTCAATAAAATATCCTCTGTCCATTCCTTAAATACTTGGGTAAAAAAATTCCCAAAAAATGAAAATTATTTAGCTCGTCACAGTGGCGTTCCCCCTTAATATTTCGTAAAAGAGTTCCCAACAAATGGATCGTCAACTAAAATTTAAACGATCGCGCAAATCATTCTTCATATTTATTCTAAATTCGATTAAAACCAATGACATTAATAAATTTTGAACCACTATTTTGCGACTATCTTGGAACTAATAAAAAAAGTATCAAGGTTTTCCCCAAAGAAATGTTCAAAAAAATGCAAACCTCATAATAAACCTCTACTACCAATAAAGTTGTTCAATTGGTAAAACGTACAGTAGTTCTGAAGAATTACGACGCATAAAAGAACCAAGAACAAGTGAAAACTGAAATTAAAAAAAAAATCGAATCGGAAAAAACTTCGTAATAAAGAATTACACTGAAGAAAAAAACATTTAAACAAAATAAAATACACTAAATATTTTCAATTTAAGAAATATCAAAATGTCACAAAATTTCGACACAAAAAGGTATGCAAAAAATTGAAGCTGTGTAAAAATTTGTCTGAAAAAATCTTCACCCGAAGTACTACCCAAGTCTCAGTGACAGCGATAGGTACACAGCAGGTGTGTGGCTCTGGAAACCTCCCAAATTCGGGTAAAGTCAATACTTAGATGACTGAATGCTTAGCTATGCACCGGCTCTCATAGCTAAGCGGAAGGCAGTTTTTCTGAGTTCCTGATGGTATCAACGAGCTGAAACTTACAAGGAACCCCAGGTAGGTCGACCCCTTCGATTTTGATCTAATTTATGTGTTATAGTACATCGAAAACTAAGAGACATGTATTTTTTTTATCGGCCCAAAAATGGTTTAAAGGGGTGAAAACAGCCCCCAAAGATGGGCACCGAACGGGGTGGTTTCTCAGTTTCGAATAGAAACGCTTGACGTATTCGAATGAAATCAACGCTGAAATGTTTCTATTGATGAGTCATCGAAAACGCAATCTAGGCTTTTTAGGGGAAAGGGTGTTTAAGGGGTTAACAACCCCTAATATGATAATTTTATTTTGTACCGTAAAAAGTATTGTTCCGATTCGAACGGAGCCAACTGTATTTTGTAGAGGTCGAAGAACTAGTCGATACGTGTTTTGGGGTTTTTACGAAAAATTCGCTTTAAGGGGGGCAAACCACCCCTTTCGTTGCAATACCTTAAATTAATATTTAAAGAATTTGTTTCTCAATTATATTATTGTACGGCAGCACAGCCACGTATATAATTTATTGAAATGTCTTCAAACATAAAAATAAGTTTATCTTTGACCTTGTTTCTAGGTGAGATCATCCCCGTAACGATAATTCCTACATAAGCCCATTGTGAGTTACGATTTATTTATTATGAAGGAAACAAAGCATAGGTTCAACTGTGATGAACCATAGAATGTAGAATTTAATACATTTGAAGGAAATCCCTACCGCCAAGCCCCTTTTAGCAAGATGTAAAAAATTTTATTTCAGTATAATGAATAGTATAATATGTACGTATGCATACGTATATTAAATTATGGTACACACTTTAATGCTACGCTTTGTAAATTTATATTAAATGATACATAGGAGTACGTCTGGATAGCATTATCTCGGTTTCGGCGCCCAGTCTTCTCTTCTTGATAATCTCTCTCATTGTTTTTCCCACTTATCTCCTCGAGTCCATTGATTTCTCAAGTTATTTACTCCAGCGAGAGCAAATATGTCACTACTATTCGAAAAATAGATGTGTGTAGTTATAGTTATGCGTAGGTGGTGGTTATGCGTAGTTATGGTACTTAAAGATAGGATGTAACTTCTCCATATCTTAAGCTACGTGCTTCGATCAGTATCTTTGCTTATCGCTTTGGCTGCGTGCTTATCTGGTTTAGGTTCTGCTGATATTTACGTATTTCTTAAAGCAATTTTTGAAGACAAATATCAGTTTCTCACGGGACATTAAAGTGAAATATACACTGTTATTGTACACGTAGTATAAAATGATTGTGAATCCGTTAAATGTTATACGACTTTTGTTGATCACGTTTGAAGCGATGAACATTGCTGAAAGCCCGATTAATAATGAAGAACGCGAATTGAAAAATAATATTGAAAATATTTTACAGCAAAGTATGCAAGATTTTTATGGGGTGGAATATATTGAAGAAAATACTTTAGATTTTCAAGATCCCTATAAAGAGTGTGAGGCGAATCCTATAGAAGATAATGTGATGGAATGGAGTCCTGGAACACCATCCGATACATGTTCGAATGATGAAGAAGTTTTGAGCTATGATTATAAAAGAAGAGCAGTCGAATTTTGGAGGAGCGGAAAGAAAAAGAACTTGAGCGTAGACAGTGTCAAACACCAATTCAAAAAAGTAAAATCTAAAAGTCAATTAAAATGTTGGGCTCATCAATTCAATAAAGATGGGACATACATGGAAAAACTAGCTCGCATTTCTCAATTTACGTTGGATAATCTGAAAAGTGCTGTTGACGCCGGTTTAATTGTTCATGATGTGGATCTTCGAAGGTGGGCCCTACAGGCACAGAAAGAGATGGGATTTAAAGACGTACAGTTTAAGGCTTCCGATTGGTGGTTATGGAAATTTAAGAAAGCTTATCGTATAACATCTCGAAAAATTAATAAATTCGTAACCCGAAAAACTCTAGAAGAAGGAACAGATTTGAAAACAGATGCAGATAATTTTGTTAATAAAATTAAACCTTTTGTTGAACAATATGGCTTACAAAACATATACAATTCAGACCAAAGTAGGTTTCAATTAGAAATACATTCAGGACGAACATTGGCAGTAGAAAGCTCAAAACAGGTCGAGTGCCTTGTGCAGTCAGTGTCTTCGACAACTCATAGTTACACTATACAGTCCACAATATATGCAGAGGGAAAATTACTATCGCCACTTTTCATTGTTTTGAAAGAACCTATCGGAAAATTTGGACCAGTTGTGGAGACAACCATATTTAAACCGAGTAATGACTTTTAGACTGCTTTCAAGTCAGGAAAACTTACGTCAGGTATTTGTATACCCTACGTTCTTTTGTATTTTCAGCTATAAGAAAAAAAAGCTAAATTTAAAACCTGTTAATCCTACACATGCAAACAAAAATTAAAGTCAAAACAAACATTATATTGAATTTTCCAGAACACTTTAAGATGTGGCTGGAAAAGGTTTTTTCCCCTAACATTGGTTCAAAAAGCGTACTTTTAGTAGATTCATGGAGTGGTCGTTGCACAGAAGTGGTCAAGCAAGCTGAACCCCGTGGAAAAAGCATCAAAACAATGATTATACCAAAAGGTACAACCGGAAGCATTCAACCACTTGATGTTTATGCATTCCGAATATGGAAAAATTATGTTCGACATTTTTCAGACGCTGTTTTGTTATTTGATTATGATCTCAATCTACATTTAAGAAATAACGTAATCAAATTGCAATCTTTAACTCATAATCAGTTATCTTCGCCAAGGTATCAAAATTTGTTTCGATATAAATGGTACAAAAGTGGTTACACAAGTGATCAACCTGAAGAATTTGTTAACCCCGTCGAATTTGCTTTCGGACAATCATCAAGACCTCAATGTGATGTTCAAGGTTGTGAGAAAGTAGCAATAATAAGATGTTCATGGTGTAAGAAATCACTTTGCTTGCAACACTTTTTCGATGAATACCATTACTGCACGACCTATAAAAACTGATTATAATCTGAAAACTATATTCACGTATTATGATGTTGGTTTAATATGTACACTAATATCAGAAATACACAGTAATTGAATAAATATATGCAAAGAACCCAGTAGTTATAGTAAATAATTATAGAGCATGAGACCGAACGAATATCCTGTAGTGCAGACTAAAATATTATATTCATGAAAGTTGATAAATAATAATAATCGGAACAGGTAAAACCTAAAAAAGACTTGTTGAGTAAAGCGGAAGGAAGAGTTGATCATCATAAGCAAATAATTAAGCGTAAGAATGAACTCCTGAATGAGTTAACTATATATTTCACAAATTTTTATATTGCCTTCCAGTTGAATTATATTTTTTATTGCTTATGGAATAACTTCGAGGAGAGGCATTTGTCCCGAAGAATTCCAACACTCGAAATCACTGTAAATTTATCGTTTCTCACAATGGGCCTACGCAGGAATTATCGATACAGGGATGATCTCACCTAGAAACAAGATCAAAGGTGAACTTATTTTCGTGTTTGAAGACATTTCAATAAATTATATAGGTGGTTGTGCTGCCGTACAATAATATAATTGAGAACAATTTTTTTAAATATTGATATAAGGTATTGCAATGAAAGGGGTGGTTTACCCCCTTAAAGCGAATTTTTCGTAAAAACCTCAAAACACGTATCGATTAGTTCTTCGACCTCTACAAAATGCAGTTGGTTCCGTTCGAATCGGAACAATAGTTTGTATGGTACAAAATAAAATTATTAAATTAGGGGTTGTTCACCACTTAAACACCCTTTCCCCTAAAAAGCCTAGATTGCGTTTTCGATGACTCATCAATAGAAATATTTCAGCGTTGGTTTCATTCGAATACGTCAAGCGCTTCTATTCGAAACTGAGAAACCACCCCGTTCGGTGCCCATCTTTGGGGGCTGTTTTCACCCCTTTAAACCGTTTTTGGGCCGATAAAAAAAAATACGTGTCTCTTAGTTTTCGATGTTCTACAATATATATAAATTAGATAAAAATCGATGGGGTCGACCTACCTAGGGTTCCTTGTGAGTACCACATTTCACGTCGATTGTACGTAAGGAAAAATGTATGCTTCAAACGGTTTTGTCAATTCCTATTATCACTCTAACCAACCGAGCTACAATAATAATAAATGCTTATCAATGTGTCTATTTTCCTCTTCCTATCTGTTAATTAATACGGAATGACGGAAATCTATATTACATCTTCCTGTATTTTTTTGTCAGTATTGTAATTTCATTTTTTTCATTTTAAAGTGTTACAATCGGAGATAGTTAAAATTTGTTGCACATCTAAAGTAGTAAGGGTCCTAGAGTGCATGTTTAAACTTGTTTGGCGTGTAGCAGGGAGGTCCGCGGTCAGTCAAGTCAGGCGTTCATGTGTTATTCCCTACCGTGTATAGTAAGCACTCCCCTCTCTTGAACGTAGTCAGCCTACGTCAGTCAGGTCATGCGCAAAGGTCCGCAGTTTTTTCCTCACTACCTACTGTAGGCGCTCCCCACTTTCCACAGTAGTCAGCTCATAGCGTCAGTTAGGTCTCGCGCAAAGAAGAAACAAAGCACATGCAGCAAACTTTCTGAATGCTCACGGATATTCTTCTGTCACTGAATAGCGCGCTTTGATGCTTTTGCCTATTAGCTCTTCCCAGTAAAAAATATCATTATCATAGTTCTGGTGATACCGTCGTGACTAATCTTCTCATTCTATATTTCGATATTGTAATTTGAGTAGATTCTGAATGACATGAGAAAACATTGTAACATAATTGATTTTTTTTAGATTTTGGGGTTGTATATTTAAACGATTCAAGTTTTTTCTATTTTATTAACTGCTGCGTTAATTTTAGGGTTCGGTACTGGACTCTATTTTGTTTACTGGGCAAAAGAAGAAAAATACTTTTTTCCCCCGTTTTTTTTATTTTAAGCCTCAGATGTCCGCTCATGGATTATTACAACCGGCACAGCTTCATCATTGGCTTGTAATTAATGAATTTTAAATTGAAAATATGAAAAAAGGACTTGTAAATCAAAAAATGCACCAGCAGAAGGCTGGAGACACGTTATTCTTTTTATTTATTTTATTTCTTGGGAAAATGTTATTTTAGGTACTTTGCCAGTTTCTTGCGGCCAAATTTATTTAAATCACGTATGTTTGCTGAAAGCAAAATATACGAGGGGTGAAAATTTAGTAAATAGTTTGAAGTTAATAGATTTTTGGGACTTCGCCGGTCCGTAGCGGCCAAGAATGTAAGTCTCCTATGGCAACTGTACGTTAAATAAATGTGCAGTTTGTTTCAGTTGTTTTTGTTAGTAACGTTAAATGCCGAGGTCTAGTTTTTAACGAGTATCTATACTCGAGAATTACTATCCTCTAGGTGTTCTTAAATCTAAGTTATGTCGTCAAGACCTCACCCATGCGCTGGACGCTATGCCAGTACAAGTGTTTAGCTATGTCGACGTTTTGGCGAGCCGGGCATGCTCAGGAGACAAAACACACAGAATCGGATTCTTTATCAATTTACAAAATGACAAAGTCCGTATCCTAGGCAAAAGTGTCGGTGTTCGCAATCGTACAATACGACCACGGACACCATATCTTTTTAGGAAACCCTGTACGCGCTAGACGCAATGCTAGTACGATACAGAGCGATGCTAAAGGGGTAGGACAGTACTCATCAATCATGCAATACGACCACATCACACCTTTTTCCTTAGGACACCGTGTATGCGCTAGACGCAATGCTAGTATGATACGTGGTGATACTAACAGGATGGACAATGCTCAGCAATCGTGCAATATGACCACGTCACACTTTGGAATTGAGGAATCCTTATACTAAGCATTAGACGCAATGCTGATACTTAGCCGGAGAGTATGGAGAACTGGATTGTTCGGTAGGATATGAGAGAATAGCTTTTTGTTTGCTGTTTTGCCCGCCTTATACTATACTCTGTTGGCCCGTCATATCGTCGAAATTTGGAGGAAAAATCCAGATCGATCGGGATTTTTGGGTCGTTTGTCTCTCTCGGCGTTCATGCACTTGACGACGCCGAGCGTCAATCATGTGTGCGTGGACGCCGAATGTCGAACATGTGTGTGCGGGTGCTAGGCGTCAAGTTTATGTCTGTCATTTAGGCTTGAGTCGGAGCGCGCGCGTGTGTGTGTATGTGTCGCGACGTGAGGAGTACGGGTATGCTTCGCGTCGTTGAATGTGGAACTCCGTTCCGTTACAATATATAAACATATTGTAAGGTTCTATTATTTTTTTTATTCTTCCTAACTTTTTATAAGGTTTTATATATTTATATATATATAAACTGTACGTATAAATTGTGAGGTTTTTTAAATTTCGTATTCTTTTTAACTTTTTATAAGCCAAGGAAATAAAAATGTAGTGCATTACGATGTAGTGCAGTTGGCAAAACTGCAAAATTTTGCGTCCTATCTTTTTCGAACAGCTCACATGTGATTGATGGTATTAACTCAGTCCAAAAAATTATAAAATAGTTTTTTCTAGCAGCATATTCCTCTTTCTCAATCCTGAAACGCTTCTTAATTTAAAATGCCTGCATCGCCAGCTTATACAGTTGACGAAATCTTTAAGGCAATAAAAGATTTGCATTATCATTATATAGATCAGAATAATGAGTGCAAGCTGTATTCTTTATCTGATCCAGTATGGACTCATGCACACGAAAAGTTGCCAAAAATGAGTAAAAAGTACATTTATCTGTACATTTCTACCAAGCGCAACGGAATCCATGAAAAACTCTTAAAAAACCGAAATCTCCCAAACATTATTAACTCTTCAAAAGCACATGTGGACGATAGCCGTACCTCTAACTGGTCGATGGATGAGTTCCAACAGATTTTACCTGAATTCCCTGCTCTGCGCAAGACCATATATGTGTCGAAGAAAGACAATGCGAAAATAAAATCGTGCCTTTTTTCCTACAATGAAAATGACCAATCAACTCTGACGCCTGGCTGGATGAACACGCTCTATTCCCTGCTGTGGGAAAATATAAAGCTTCCATTCCCATTTGGATTTAAACATGCAAACATCAACGAGAATCCCGGAGAAATTTTATTAACAGTACGCGGAAACTATCGAGAATGTGGTAACGTTGTACATATTTATCTGCCAAAGGTTAAGGGGGAAGACCCTCAAGACAACAGATTTTTCAATATTTTTTTACAAAAAACTGAGAGTATTTATTACATTGAATGAAATTACATATTGACATTGATGTTCAAATGTATAAACACACATTTTTTTATAAGAAAAAAAACAAAATGACGACGCTACAGCTGCTCAAACTCGGCGCCTTTAATTTGCGCTGTGGAATGCCCAGCTCCTGATAGTCAACTGAAATCAACCAATCAAAAGTTTTTCATTAAAATAAGTTATTTCGCTTTGTATGTACCTATTTTTAACGAAAAAAATGAAAATTTGAACACAAAAAGAAAAAAATTATACTTTTTTTTATAAATAAATTGTTAAAAGCAATATTTTTATTAATAATTAATACAAACTTTTAGGTATATCCAAAGGCCAATACGTTAAAGAATATCTCTGCAAAATTTTAAGTCGATAGCTTAATTACATTTTAAGCCATATTCGACAACGCGGAAAAAAACATGTTTTGAAAAAAACGCGATTAAAGTTTTCGTTCTTGTAAAGTAGAGTTAAAAGCAATTTATAGTTACCCAAGCTTAATCTGCGATGTCAGGACCATTAAGCAAGCCTTCTACTTCGAAAAAATTATTCATTACGGCTGCATTCTTTTCTTTCTGTGCAGTTCTGGCCTCTTTTGTCGAATTTAACGAACGCCGCTCTTGCCTCTTCACTCGATTGCTATCGTACGAGTCTCCGAAAATCTTACATTCCACGCCTATTGTTAAATCCAGGTCACTCATGACTTTGAGTACGAATGAGTAGCCATCGTTAAATATTCCTGCAGCTAAAAATGCTGCGATTTCAATAATTCTTGCGCCACAATGTAAGTGCTTGGGAACTAAATGCCATACAGTTGAATTGAAAGACTCGTTCGCATTTCGGGTAAACCGCCAACGCAACGTTCAAGCAAATCATCCCGTGACAAATCTTCATAAATTGGTAGTATGTTTTTTTGTACGTCTTCGTGCAGTGGAGCTGGATGTTCATAAGAAATATTTTTGGCTTGTGCAGCATTGTACACCACGAGTCGACGCCTGTGGGGCAGAACTGATATTGCGGCTTTCTATCAGTTGAGATCAAGTGATAATACGTGGCCATAATCTCTTTTTTCGTATCATCTTTCGATTGCGCATTTCTTCGTATCGTAAGACCATAGTATTTTGTTAATTTTTTAATCAAAGCATCGGTTAGTTTGCCTTTTCCACCGAGCTTTGCGGTCTTTTTTAAATTTTGAAGGCGGCTTCCCATACGCTTTTCTACGTGACCTACGCACTCACTTTTTTTAACTTCAATATCTTCGTATGGATTAGCATCTAATATAGCTTTGAATGTTTTTGTGTCGCCATCTCCAACATAATTAATGTAACGTACCCCATACTTTTCTTCTGAACGGCTAAACATCTCAAGAATCGCATCGACTTCCATCTCGCTTGCAGCGCCTTTATGATTGATGGTACAACTTTCTTCGTGATTATCGCCTTCTGTATTGTCGGGGTTATTTTGAAAGTACGTACATGCTTGGCAGTAGCTGCTTTTCACAACTAAATCAATTACTTTTCCCGAATAATAGGCCATTAGCGTAGTTACGCCGTACAAAGACGAGAAGCCGCGCTTCGTCCAAGATCCATCAGTGCTAACAGTGAAATTTAGTAAAGGTTTTTCTTTTACCTCATTTTCTCTTTTTTCGTCTTCAATTGCATTTTTACATGTGATATTAAACAATTTCTTGACGGAAGTATGTTCCTGTTCGATAATGCGTTCATAAGCATGTTTACTTAGTCCGCTGCCTAAATTCATTACGCCACAATAGTATATTACGCACCTAGGGAGGGAAAGTAGACTACTTCAAACCGCGGGCAGAATTGTCACCCGAGCCGAAGGCGAGGGTGACAAGTACGCGGTTTGAGGTAGTCTAATTTCACTCCCGTGGAGCGTATACTATTTTTCACCACATATGCCCCGAAAGTTCAACTTTCCGATTTCGGAAAGTTGAACTTTCGGTGCATGTGTGGTGAAAAAAATGTTTATACCTTCTCGAGCGACACCAAGTAAGCGCATTGCGAAAACAATACGTCTGTTTATTTCATAAGCACAATGAATAAACGGGCTTGATGGAATAAGTAAAGTACCACATCTGCAAGTAACAGAAATTTTGCAGCCGAGTCCTTTGTCACCTGATTGTCCAAACGGCACTTTCTGTTTGCACAGTTTGCACACTAATATATCGGCAAGAGCAGAAAATACACTAACAAACTCAATGATTCTATAGGACAAAATTTGGCTAACAATAATACTGTCCGGCGATGACATCAATTTTTTTGCAGATACACTATCTTCGTCGTTGGACTCTTCGTCAACTTCCATGTTTGGTACACTGCAAAATTGATTTCCTTGAAATTTCTTACGGCGAGGATAGTTTGGACCATAATTTGAATTATTTTTATCAACTTTACGACTCATTTTATCAAGTAATTATTCAAAACGCGATTGAAAATAACACGAGGCACTGGACTGTATACTAACAACAAGTCGTTTCTCTGCTGACTGTTTGTGTGCAAACAAAAACGACAGTTACACAATTCGAATAATCGTCCGAAGTACCCCCTATTTTCCAAAAAGTAAAGTACAAAACTTATTTGGGTAAGAAATTAAAAGGTAAAGGCCGTAAAGAGCGCGCGCTTGCTTACCCGCTTTCGGTAATTCCGACGCTCATCACTTCACTGACTTTCTAGGGACTTTTTATACTTTCTATTGGGTTTAAAACATTGAAAATATATTCTTCAGGTTGTAAATGAATTTTTGAAGCAAACAAAAAATGCAAAAATTAAAAGTTCTGGAGGGTCTTCCCCCCATTTTCGGACAAGGGAATGGCGATAAACGTTTTCACGGTTGATACCACTAGTGTGGTACATAAAAAGAAACGGTTTTTATCCGGCATAGAATGTTTAGCCGTTGTGAAAGAGTTGCAGGCAAACGGTGTATATGTCTGGCGAAGAGAAAATGCTAATCAGAAGATGGAGTTCGGTGACATTGAGCCTGCACATTTGTACTCAGAAAATGTATTGCAAAAATCAATACGACTTGAAAATGATAAACAATTAGGTCTTGTCAACATCTCCGAGCCAATAATAGAATTTTACGAACAGTACATACCGTATTTTTGAGGTAACTGGACTACTTTATGCGATAATTGAATTTTACAAATAGTGCTCGGTTTCTCATCGTTTGTACCCATTTATACCGCAGAGTACTTCGATTGTACCTCGATTCGACGGACAAAAACACCGTTTAGAAATGTATTTTTAAACCGACTCGGCTATTTTACGAAATAATAGTATTTTACGAATGGGACCCGGTTTCTCATCTTTCGTACGCATTTGTACCGCTGAGTACTCTGTTTGTACCTTCATTAAGGTTGTTGTGGGGCCAACTCAAAATGCTACTATAGAGCTGAAATTTTTCTAAATATTAACGAACCCTTCCTTGACCATCCTGCGCAATCTGAGGACGATTCATAGTACCATTCTTGAAAAAAAAAATCGGAAAGTCAAGTTGTTTAATGCGCTCTTAACCCTACGCTGATGGAAAGATTCCAAACATTTTTTAGTCTACTAGATATATCTCCTGAAAAAAATGCTACCGTGGAGTTGAAAAAATAGATGCGGGTTGATGGGATATTGGACTAACTTTTGGTACTTCCGAAATTAGAATTTACAGCACCGTTTTAAAGCTATTCATGGGTTTTATCGCGAATTTGCTTTAAAATCAAGTACACAAAATACTCACATTCGGTAATTATGCACGAGACCATCATCGCACTTGGTCGGAACAGAGGATATGATTTATTATAATTCTTTTAATCAACAGTATTTACTTATTATTGATTTAAGATTCGTGTGCAATAGTGGTGATTTTCGAGAAATGTTCAGAAAAAAAGAATTCAGTAAAAAAATAAAGAAAAAAATTGTAGCATAATCTCATAACATTCAAGAATATTATCCAATTATATAAGAAATTTTTGAAATATCGAAAATTTATAAATGTTTTTTATCAGTTTTAGATTGAAAAGTGTGAAAAATATTTGACAAAGTTGAAGAAAACGTTGCCGTATATTGGGTATACAATATTCACATAGTAAGTTTTTGATATTTGAAAATAAATCTTTATTTAAAATTTTTCAAGAGAGCAACAATATATAACGTATCTGGAAATCACAATGAGTTTTTTATCCTAAGTTTTGATAAAAATTCAGGAATTACAGTCGCATAGAATAGAATAAAAAATCGCAATAAATAATTAATAAGAATGACGAACTCTTCCTTTAAGGTCGTTCATATAACGCTCTTCTGTCGATCATCTCTCAAGAGTTCCATAATTTGGTCAACGAAATCTACTAATTGATCGACCGTTGAACATCTATTTGTTATTCGAGGGTTGCCGTTGATGGGTTCGGTTAATAATACTCGCACCCCGTCGATATTTTTAGAACTGTAGGTATCGACTATATTCGAAAAATGTATATTTGCGATTGCCATTTTTTTATCATCGTATCCAACAAAACACTTCGCAATGGAAGCAAACTTCGGGTAACGTCCCATACATTTCCGATGCAATATTTTGTGCTATTGTCGCTTCGAATGTTGTCATTTTGGATATGAGTAGGACATTCGTAATTTTCAAACGATGAGCCAACAGTTGTAGAACCTCTACATCTCGAAGTGCATTATGAGCTCCATCGTCTGAAAGGTTGATAAATTCTGCAGCCAAATCCGTTTGCTTACAACGATTTCTTCGATTGAGCAGTTGTCGTACGATCGGAAGAGTGTCTGCAAACCCTGCAATTACGCTTTTAAATTGCGTAATCATCGAGGTTTGGTTAATTGCATGAAGAAGTTGGACACTATCAAAAGAGCCATTATGTGCGGTCAGTACGCACGGTTTATTCTTTACAATTAAAAATTGTAAAAAATTCTCTAATGCAACTCAAAGCGGGAGCGATGGAACTCTTGCTCCACGCAAGAAGAGCTCTTTGTTGATTTTCACGAGACCGTTGACTGCCGATGCTGCAGGAGGGATGGGTTGTCTCGGAGTAACATAAATATTAAAAAACTCCCTTTTGCACAGTGCTCCAATTTGCAGTATTTCGGCCGTTTTCGAAAAGCCAGATGTTTCCAAATCAAAAAATACAATCTCGTAACTGAGAGAATCTTCGGTTTCTGATTGTGTAGAACCAGATTAGAGTTCTTCGTTGATTTCGCAAGTACCGTTGGGAAGCGCAAGTGCCGAGGTATATAGGAGACCCATATCAGATTCGTATGTGACTCCTTCCCTAATCTCTATTCTTGTTCCCAACAGAATTCGATATTTTTTCAAAAGATTCCGCCCGATTTTAAACGAATGGCTCTGGATTTTTGAGACGCGAATTTTATTGTATTTCAATACGATATCGATACATTTTGCAGTGTAACTCCACATCGAATTCCCAACGCAACTGTGACTTTTTTGATGTACGTTTCACCCATGTTTTTATTAGCAATGACAGCTGCAAATCGGTAATCGCTCAAAGTACTCGTGCTGTAGCATCGCGCCTTTAGTGCCTTGCTAGCCATCATCACATTCAAACTTTCATTGAGATTACTCGATACGCCCTGTGCAAATTTATTCGAATTTTCAGCCAACTTATTAAATATCTCAACAAGATCTTTGTAGAGCTTGGCGTCATGAAATCTGCCAGGAATCATGCTGTGATCGTACATTTGTCGATTGTGCTTCGAACCGCACCAATCTCTACAATTTTTGTGTTCGTTAAAGGCATGGTGCGAGATTTGTTGAATTGCAGTAGCCACAGCTACACTGTTCCCTTTATTTTGCGCTACAGCATACGAAAAGCATTGGTGTAAATAAGCGATCGATTCGCTCGTCAGTTCCTTATGCTACTTCTGTATGCTGTATAATTTTTTCGTGACACCTTTCGAAGTGTTATTGGTATCCGACAATTTCACGATTGCATGACCGCTTGAGCCGCGTATTCGAGCAATAGTGGAACTATCGTCGTCACCAATGAAAACTTCTATTTCGCATGCATTTTTCTTCAATATTGAGTTGTGATTGATGAGTTGATTCGCCAGATCGTTCTCCATATTTTTGGCGCTACCCGCGTAGTTCAATCTGCAGTCATGAGTGTCTGGAGAATGGCCCATATCACACAATCGACATTTTTGATTCCGTGTGCCATAATCCAATACTTTTTTTGTATTATAGCCAATAAGAGCTCCATATCCGTTAAAACTATCGTAGGCTCGACCGGTCCCTCTCTTACTCCAGCCCATGTCGAACGACACAATCACCCGAACTAAATTTTTCGCATCCTCCGATAATTCATGGGTTACAATGAAGTCGGTTCCCAGTTCCTTTGGCCTATAGGAAATTGGATGAAAAAACCCGAAAAATGTTTATAGTAGCAAAAAATTTGTACGCGATTGTTCGGTATAAAAGATTTTTTATTTGAACAATTGTACATATCTCATTGTAAATATTGATTTATTCTCGAAATTGTATATATCTTATTGTAAATATTCTAGATTCTTAGTAGATTTTTAATTCAGTAGATAGATCGATTTTTCATTCTACATCTTTTACATCTTTATTTTGATCTTATTGTAAATATTGTATATATTTTATTGAAATCATTATTCATTTTTTAGGACATACATATATAAATGTTGTAAATTTTGTTAATATTTTATTGTCGTTTGAACGTATAATCAAATATGAAAAAAAAATTCATTATTTTTTTCTACTGAAAAGTGGCTTCATAAATCGTATACATTCATAAATAAATTGTTTTTTTTGTATATTCAATTAACTATGGATTCCTATGATTGATTATATATTTGTATGTAAATAGTGTCCCTTAAGACTATATAACAGTCGTTAAGTGCTCCTAACATCTCCGAAAAAAATGTGGATCTGCTTTTTAGAGGTCGATCTCTATGGGAATATTTCATAATATAAATGTTCTATTCTATAAATATTTCTACGATGTAAATATTCAATTTAATCATATTTGAGATTTTTGTAACTGTGGCATTGATGGCAACAGTACACGCTTAGAACTCAATTTTCGTTTTGCAGAATCCTTAGACGTTGCTTTGTGCTGCTTCAAATGTCGAAGCGATGATTATATAATTTACGATGGAATCGAAAAATAATGAAGAATTGAATCCGTAACTAGCACATGAGATTTCGAACTACACACTTAATGGAATGAGAAAACTTCGTGCTATTTTTTGGCGATTTTTCTACTTTCAATATAACTAGAAGAGTTTTTTCTTTGTTATTAACGAAAGATTTAGGTTGAAATTTTTACCTCTACCGATTTTCGGAAATTTTGTGAGGGCACTAAATCCCCTTGGTGCATGTCCCGGGAAAATCTCTTTAGACTTCTTTGCCTGTTGCTTGCGTAATTGGGAAGATTTCGTACAGTTATTGGATCGTGAAGATGGTCGCCGTTCTCAACTGATCTATAAGTGATGTATTTTTATTTTGTAATTTTTTTTTCATTACAGTAAAAGAATGTCTCCGTAAAAAATGAAATTGATAGATAATTCAACTGAATAATTTTTAAAACGAATATGAACGTACCCATCAATCATGCGTTTTTTTTCGCCAATAACGTCGTGTTCTCGACGGGACTGATGATGTTGCATGATTTTTATAATTATGTAACCGATAGTTACCCTTTTTTTTAATTTCTTTCATATTACGTTTCGAAATATCCAAGTCGTACAAAATATGTGAATAATCCAATAAACCGTCTGATCTATAATCGTTGATTATTGGTTTATACTTTTTCTAATCCATTTTATTGAAGTTTATGAGACGTTTATTATTCTTATTACTCACATGTAACATTTCTGTTTTCAAACGTCTTCTACTGACAGATCGGATATAATTTGTTTTAAATAAAATTCATGAAATAAGTGAAGTGAGCACCTAACGTAAACTGTTATTTAAATAGAAAAAAATTGACAGCATTTGACAGCAGTATTTGAAATTTCTTCAACACGAACAGTTTTTTTTTCATTAAGTGATCAAACTGCATTATGCCATGAAAACATCAGCTCTACGCTTTGATAAAGTGGATTGGTAAAGAATACAACAACACTTATACACCAGATGTCCCGGTCGAATGGATAAAAGACTTCGATTCAGATAATTTTGATCCCGAAAATCATGATCCTGATGAGTCCTATGTTATCGAGTGGCACGATAAGAAGCATAAACCTCGTGGGGGCTGAGATTGCTATGATGGAGTAGTTGTCTGCGTATCAAGTACGTAAAATATAATCAAACAAAATAGTGGGGGAAAAAATGAAAAATCTTTAAAACTTCCCTTTTTCCGTGATTTAAGAAAAAGTTATTGCGTACTTTTATATAGAAACGTGAACCTATGAGTGATGCGTTTTATTTTCGTCTTCACAATGAGATGAGGGAATTGATAAAATCTAAAGTTCTGGTTTTCTGGGCCTTCGTAAACATCGCAGCAGCACTTTTTTATATTTCGAGTTGTAACTAACAAAAATTTTTTTAAACTGACAGGCCGTCGATCTAAATTAGAAAAAAAGATGAGAGAGCTGTCCGGCAAGTTATCTCCCCTAAAATTTGTACGAGAGGAACGCTCCAGATCTAGAGAACGCTCAAGATCAAAAAACCGCCAAGAGGAGAAGAGGCAAAAAAACGGCAGCACTCTGTGCCCAAAGAACGTTCTCCGGCGTTCTCAGTCGAAAATTTAATATCGCGCGACGAATTAAAAAAAAAAAAACACTGCTAGGAGTTCGGATACTCGGCACAGTAATGTAACGGTATTCTTAATGTCGACTGCATGAATTTCTATCTGGGTGAAAAGGATCGTCATATACTCCCTTATTCCTTTTCTGTAGACACCGGATATCTTAATAGAAAATGACCCTGAGATACGGAATGACCGAAGTTTTGATTTAAATGGGTCGATTACCCCATTTTTGCAAAGACCCACCAGCCACAGGGCTAGCAAACGAGACCCAACCCACCCAGAATTAACCCTTGAAAACTCGATGCAAGGTATGCAAAAAACAATATGAGAAATAGTTAACCCGTCAGCAGGCGCGCTACGTACACTTTAAACATTAGGCGCGCGATGAGAGATTTTCTCACATGTATAGCTTGTAACGTTGTGGAATACAACGTTACGAGGACGATTCGAATTAAGTGTGGTAGGCGGCCTGGATAGCTCAGTTGGGAGAGCACTCGACCGGCAATCGAGAGGTCCCGGGTTCGAACCCCGGTTCAGTCCCTGCCGCATTTTTTTCGGATCGTTCCTCCTATCCCGTTTTTCCCCGTCACAAACTGGCGCCCAACTTAGCGGGAAAACATCAAACCTCGAAACGAATCTGAGATCGGCTTCCCTTTCCCCTACGAGCTCCGTAGTACCCCGGCCCCTTCCGTCCCTCAGACACTCCCAGTCTGCAGTAACCCTTGAGTTCCCTTTCCCCCTACGAGCTCCGTAGTACCCCGGCCCCTTCCGTCCCTCAGACACTCCCAGTCTGCAGTAACCCTTGAGTTCCCAGTTTCACAGTTTCTCCGAGTAAGAGTCTGATCTGTCAGAGATAGATCAACTCTGGTGGGGGGGATTGTAACGTTGTGGAATACAACGTTACGAGGACGATTCGAATTAAGTGTGGTAGGCGGCCTGGATAGCTCAGTTGGGAGAGCACTCGACCGGCAATCGAGAGGTCCCGGGTTCGAACCCCGGTTCAGTCCCTGCCGCATTTTTTTCGGATCGTTCCTCCTATCCCGTTTTTCCCCGTCACAAACTGGCGCCCAACTTAGCGGGAAAACATCAAACCTCGAAACGAACCTGAGATCGGCTTCCCTTTCCCCTACGAGCTCCGTAGTACCCCGGCCCCTTCCGTCCCTCAGACCCTCCCAGTCTGCAGTAACCCTTGAGTTCCCTTTCCCCCTACGAGCTCCGTAGTACCCCGGCCCCTTCCGTCCCTCAGACACTCCCAGTCTGCAGTAACCCTTGAGTTCCCAGTTTCACAGTTTCTCCGAGTAAGAGTCTGATCTGTCAGAGATAGATCAACTCTGGTGGGGGGGATTGTAACGTTGTGGAATACAACGTTACGAGGACGATTCGAATTAAGTGTGGTAGGCGGCCTGGATAGCTCAGTTGGAAGAGCACTCGACCGGCAATCGAGAGGTCCCGGGTTCGAACCCCGGTTCAGTCCCTGCCGCATTTTTTTCGTATTCCACAACGTTACAAGCTACAAGTTAATTAATTTGATAAATAAGAACTTGAAAACAATTTCGCTACGGTGATTGAGGCTATTAAACATTTTTATTTTTAAAAAACCATAAATACAACGATAATTGACACTAAACCAAAAAATAATAACTAAAAAAATTCAGCAACAAAAATTCAAAAATTTTTTTTAACTTTTCTATCATACAGAAGAATAAATTTGGTGAAGATAAAAAAAAATTCAAATGCTTATACCATTTGAAATCTTTGAGTAATCATCGTTTTAATATAAGTGTGAGAAAAAGTCTCATAGCGCGCCTTCTGACGTGTTAATTAGTCTAAATCGCATCGCGTATCATTAAGAATTACTTAATTGAGTATTTCTCGCGCTGTAAACGGTCGCCCATTCTCAATTTACATATACAATTTCAGTTATCAAAAGTGGCCATGAAGATATTAATGAAATTGAGAAAAAGCGAAACAGGCAAATCAATGGTATGCTACACAGGTTGGACATGCTAGAAAATCGGGCTGGTGCTGGTTCGGGAACAAATAGGAGACCAAATTCGACCATTGAAGAATGTGATTATGTGCGACCGCTGTCCTGTAATGAAGTATGGCCAAAAATAGTTTCACTAACGGATTTTAAACTCATGGATTTCATCAAATTATTTCGTATAGGATAATATTGTTTGATAATAAGTCATCAAAGACATATGATTGGGTTTTATCAATGCTGGAAACCACTTTGAGATTAAAGGATTACCTTGATTGCAACATGTATGAAAAAATGGAACATTTTACAAAAAAAATGCTTGTATCATAAGCTAGAAGGATACTTAAAGGTTTTGATTTGACTCGATCAAAATGCTAAATAATTTATTATTTGAAATGTTGTGAAGACAATACCAAACAACTTTCTTTCATCAGACAAGCTGATTTTTCCTGATTCTTTCATCGTTAGTGATTTGACCCGTTTCGCAGCATTTCTGTTTCCAGAGTTATGTCAGACTTATTGCTCACTTGCCAATATAAAAGATTGAAAAAAATAATGATTTTCTATTATCAAGGAAAAGCTATTTCATTTTTTTCTAAATTTAGATGAATTTCTCAAGATTACGGAGTATTCTCAGATAAACTGGAATTTCGCTTTCCCAGAGATTTTTTGAATTAATTAATGCTTAGTGAGCCCCAACTTTCTGATTTTTTTTTTTATTTTCGGTATTTATTTTTCTATTCGTCGTCCGACAAATTTGAGACATCAAAAGCTTCTAAAAACGAACGATAAGACATATTTACTTAATGTAAACGTACAGTACAGATTGAAATCGGGACACCAAGGAGTAACGTTATCATAACCCAAGATCAATGGTATATCGCAAAAAGTAAATCATCCTTCACTGCTGCCGGATTGTCTTTACTAACGGCCGTCTTTCCTCTGCGCGAGCTCCTTAAGTGTAATATAAGAGGTGGTGCAAGCAAAATTTCAAAGTCCGCGGAACATAACATTGCACTGAAGCCAAATTGGGTGCAGGCTATAAAATGTAAATATTTGTGCAAATATAAAAGCTTCAATGTTATTGAAGGAAATCATCTTGATTGAAGAAAAATCAAAGAATGTATAGTTGGCAACAAAATTTCTCAAACATTGATTTACAAAACATGTTGTGAAAATATAATTTGGTGTACAGTTCAATTTGTTACAACTAGAAAAACTCTTCAAAAACAGAGAATATCAATTCAATAAAAATCCAATGATTGTTTGAAAATTCTTAGTAGACGCCACAAAACTATTATCGGAGAGTACAATAAATTTTTGTTGTCCAACTATTCGTTTTCGGCATGGCGTCACATGAATGTGCGAATTGCTTATTGACCGCGTGGTCCTAGTATAGAACGTCCATTGCCATCGCAAATTTTAGAGAGAAATTCACTACGAGATACTTTTCGTGTATTAACAGAACAAACTCTCTGTTTTATTTAGATGCCGTGCGGGGAATGTTCTGAACGGAATATTCCGAAAAAATAATGAACGTGGCAATTAATCACAAGCTAAGCAGCTTACGAAGAAAATACGAAAAACCTACGGAAAATTAATGATAAAATAGTTTTTAACCCCAAATAGTGGTATTTAATAAAACATTGAATGTATACGGATTTCTGATGGCATTACTGACGAATAAAACCGAAGTTTAACTCTGAATGTCTTATAGATGTTTTTTTATTGATAAACTAACAATGCAAATAATATTTCGTTTTGCGAAAGAATAAATCTCCTTCAGAGATTGACACTTGCCTCTTCGTGCATTTTGCACACTTTTTTACATAAGCTATTGAAAAAGTTTTCAGTCAAATTATAATATTCTTCGAAATTTTTTTTAAACCTCCAAATTAAGTATATTCCATAGCTGGACTTAAAGTTATACCTGAATACGATTCGGTATCATTAAGCATATGCAGTGTGGAAGAAAAACTATTGGAGACGTTTCATATGAGAATCCCTACCACCGTACATTCCGTCCGAAGATTCATCGGTTTTCATGTTGCATTTTCATTCAAGGTAATATAGATTGTTCATTCTACATTCGATTCAAATTTGACATCGATTAAAATTGATTTTTTTATGTACATTAACATGTACATTAAATATATATCTTTAATATATAATCAATATATTTTTCATATATAAAAAGTGTACGATAAATATATAAAAAATATAATTGCAATATATAAAAAATGTATATTTAATATAAAAAAAAACATATTTTCAATGAATCATTGAAGTATTTTTTATGTAAAAATTATCTGTTTGAAATTTTTTAAAATTATATTTTAAATTTATCAAAAATATATATTAAATATACAAAAAAATATATGAGTAATAGCATCATAATGTATTCAAAATACATATTTTATATACTGAAAGCGGCAAAATCATCCATAAAAAAAATATACGATTCATATATTTATATACATGAAACTTATAAAAAAATATATTCTTTATATATACGGATTATATTTTTTATATAATACAGAATATATTTTAAATATAAATTCTTTCCATGGGGGTATGCCCACTTCCAAAGACGGCGAAAAAAAATCGATTTCATTTTCCCTAGTTCATCGTATAATTAACTGCTATTTTGAAATCCAGAATAAATTTCACATGAAATTGCAAAAACTCAAAGAATGAAGCTCCAAAATTCTGTTTCAATAATATTGCTACAATCATGAGTGAGATAGGGCCTCTCATAAAAGTTCTACATTCTGTAAAAATTTCGATGATTTTTTTAATTTTGTGCTCCAATATATTTGAAAGTTTAATCACAACATAGTAAATGAAATGTCATGAATTTTTAGATCTCTTTCTTGCGGTAGGAATGTTTTACTAATTCTGTCGTACTGATCCGTACTTTTCATCGTCGTTGACAATGTGTGATAATTTATATTTCATTTATGATCGCACAGCTGTTCGTTGGTTTCTGTCTCTTCGATTTTTAATAATACTATGTAACAAAATGGAAGAATTTTTTTTTACTGGGATGATAGTATATAGTTATTATTCAAACCCAATATATATAATAATTACACACTGTCATCCCAATAAATTTTGTTTTCTTTTATTTTGTTACATAGTGTAATATACCCAATGTATTGTCAAAGACAATATATTAGGTTTTTTCTTCAATCAGACTAGCGAGTGTCCTTAAAA
The DNA here is from genome assembly GCA_963989365.1 of Rhimphoctona megacephalus. Classification (NCBI taxonomy): domain Eukaryota; kingdom Metazoa; phylum Arthropoda; class Insecta; order Hymenoptera; family Ichneumonidae; genus Rhimphoctona; species Rhimphoctona megacephalus. The sequence continues at coordinate 14,976,801 of OZ022418.1, read as the reverse complement.
GAGACTAACAGTAATCGATATAAAATCATGAAATGATTGCTCCAACAAAAAAAATTGTATTATAAATTTGTGAATAAATCCTATATTAAAAATATCTATATGTTTTTTAATTCCAATTAATCCATTCATTTCTTCTCCAACTTTTGAATGATTTCGTCTTACCATCCATTTTCTTCATTTCTACCTTAATGCTCTTTAATATTGTAGCAGTAACACTGGAATGTTTCTTACAACTCTTCAATAAAAACATAATGTATTCGTGGAAAAAATGGATCCACCACAAAAGAATTATATTCAAAAATTATGATTATGGGACCGATATGCAAAGAAACGAATTTAGACGAGATTTAAACAGGTTTCTGATAGTAAAAAAAAATGGTGATGAGAATAAATCACCTAAACACGAATGTCAAATTAATTAAAATTCCACAATGACGACTGAAGTCAGTTGCAGCACTGAATAATCAAAACATATATTATCAAGTAACATATATTATCAAGTAACAGTGTCGCGTCTCGCCTGTAAGTAATTAAAAAGAACAATGTTCCAAGGCTGCGTATATGATATACATATGTATAGCATTGGACAGTATACAACATAGAAGATATCGGGGACAATTCTCCACTCGTTCATTTCAATTCGTATTCCCATTTACAGTCATGCAGTTGTATGCGTTAAAGTAATTATGCGTTGCTAGTAAATAGAGAGGGAGAGAGAGAGAGAGGGAGGGAGAGAGAGAGAGAGAGAGAGAGAGAGAGAGAGAGAGAGAGGGCGAGAGGCAGAGACAGGGTGAGAGAATTCGAGGATATCGTCGAACCAATTTTCTCTCCTCGAAATGCCCTCAACCCATGCTTCCAAGCTTGTTAAAATGCTCGCAAGAATACACATAACGAACGTGCGAATTAGTGTAATAAAAGGATTTCGAAGCGTACGCCATTTACATTCAACGAATCCACCAATCGTTTTTCCACCGCGCGAAATATCATTTAAACAAAACAAAAAAGCTTCGATCCTTCGAAACTCGATATTGCCATATGTGTTGAAAATAAAGAAAATGCTAAATATTTTTTTCATTTCTTACTTTAAATCAATAGTTGGAAATAATCATTTTTCATTTATATTGGACAATTCTCAATTATAGTGAGTTACCTTAGATATTTTATTCCTTATAATATTTTTACTATAAATTCATTCAGTATATACGTAGTTTCGTGTATTATTCGTGCAAATTTATGTTCGCTTATCAAATGACATTTTTCGGGCACAGTCACTTATTACGTGCAATTCGAATATGTTGAGCCCTCTTTGTTTTTTAAGGACTCCGTCCTTCACCTAAAAGTATTCACACCAGCAAGCACAACATGTTCTCCCTCGACGTAAATTCAGCTGATTTTTTTTAGACAGAGAGAAGCATTTGTAGAATCTGAGTGCCGTAAGAATAATGCATAACGCAAGATACTCGCTGTAATAGTCAGCAGTATCTCAAATTTATACAACAATTTCTAGGAAACAAAAAGTCATGACTCCGTTCGTTCTACAACCCTGATTTGGAGAGTTACGGCCTTCTATTTTCCTAGACAAGATCTATATTATCATATGTATGCATACAACATAAATATGTGTACTCCGTTGAAATCTGCAATATACGTATGTGAGAAGGGAGTTCAAGAGCGGCAGAACAGTATCATCTCATTGGAAGCGGCCAGGGAACGGGGGATGACGATGCGGTAGAGAGATAAATCCACGAGTTAGAGAATCCGCGTGAGGAAAGATTGACGTCTCCGTTGGTCTATAAATATTACGCTTATTCCGTGGAACTTGCCGAGGATTAGAAGTGCGAGAGAAAAGCCCTGAGCCTTCTTATATTTCTTTTTTCTCCCTTCTCAACAATTTCTCTTATTCTTTTTTCTTACCTCGTGTGTTACTTGTGAGCTGCACTACGTTCACTAGGGTGTGCCAAAAAAAATCCACATTTTTCTTCATGGCTTTTACGACTGAATGGCTTTATGATCCCAAAGGAAGAAACCACCTAGAAGTAGAATTCATGTATGGCATATCTGTAAGATTTTTATTCTTAACCCTTCAGCTGCACCTATTTTCACCGACGGCTTTTTAAACGCCTATTTCTCCGGCTTAAATCGTCCAATTTCAATTTATCACGGGTGATTTTCAAACTTCAAAATGTTTCCCAATGAACCGGCGCTCTGGTCTAGTGGCTAACATGCTTGTCTCTAAGCCAGAGGGTTGGGAGGTCCTCGGTTCGAATCCCGGTCCCGTAACCTTTTGACGAGAATTAAATATGAGCGTGACCAGCTCCAGATGTATATATGAGGCATACACAAGTACCTGTACATGTGTATGTAATATGTATACAGCTGTAGTTCACGTTTACATTCTCGGGACAAGGCGTGACGCAGCTCCGGTATCGTGAGGCGAACCCAGAACCGGTTCTAGTGGCACAGGTTTTCCGCGGTTTCCCTGGGCCCACGGAATCGAATGCCATGGCGAATGCGCTACAGAAGGGGAAGTCAGATGCAGCCGCATGGGGGCCTGGTTATTGATCCGGACCGGACCCCCAGAGGGGACTGGCTACTGACCCGAGCTGACCTTGTAATAGGCGAAAGCCTCTAGGCAAATATCATTAACCGCCAAAGTACACACATGCCTCAAAAGATCCGAACGTTCGAAAAATAACATGGTATTTATTGATAGTACAAAGTGCAAGGATATAGGTGCTGGATAAAAAAGTTTAGTATCGCCAATACGAATCCTCCTCCATCGGAAAACTTACGTACCTAAACGAGTCCAGTGAAATCAGTAATAGGCGATAAGGTAGTATATATAGAGTGCACTCTGAGAGTTAAAGAGCGAATCTAAAATTGTGTTTTATAGAAAATCCAGAAAAATGCCCAATTGGCAGTGCAAATTCACACCAGTGTGCAGTCGATTCTTATTCTCTTTTTTTCTTTTAGTTCAGTTTATATGTACAGTCTATGAGCGAACAAGAAACATATTTTCCAAAAAATCAGTATTTAACCCTAGCTAGACACATTCTGATCTGGGAGACCGTCAGTAGATTTTGTAGTTCTCTACTTTACGCGTCTATACAACAGGACACTTCAAACAGTGTCGAAAAAAAACTTCAGAGTGGCCCTCATGCGGGTAACATAGCTTGACCTCCAAAGCCGCATTAGTAGCTGAATGTTGGGAGTTTTTTTATGGTTAGCGGTCTGTCAGACGAGAGTGTGTCTAAGTTGTATAATTTTCGTCGAAATCGTAAGTATGTCTTTTTTATTTATGAATCATCTATTGCATCTCAAACTATTACTAAACTATTATACTAACATCAAAATTTGAAAAAAAATTGGAAAAATATTGTTTTTTTTTAAATTTTATAATAAAAAAAGAGTTTTGTTGCAATTATCACCATTGCAATTTTAAGGTATTCCTTTTGCTGACGGCCGTATTTTTTGGGTGTATAAGTACGGTCTTCCACATTTGTTCATAAATTAGACTGGATTTTATTTAAAAAAAGTTATAACCAATTATTAGTCCCAACTGTAAACAAAAACAGACAATTTCAGCTTAATTGTGGAAATTATGAAACTTTTTGATATTTTTTGGAGAGCTACAAACGTTAACAACCACACTGTCAAACGGAGAAGCTGGTTTTATTGTATTTGATTTCAAAAAATAGTGAAATATGAGTGATTATTTTTTTAACCCGAATTCCGACCAATAGGCGATTGGTATTTAACATCTAAAGGTATTTCTAATTCTAAAGGTATTTTTCCATACGTTGAATGCTGCCTGAGCGCGCTTGTTCACCCCAACCGCTGCGTATACCGGAGCAGGTATACGGCGACCGGTTACATGCTTTTGTTATTGCACCCAGCTGCTACCTATTGTAATCCCTAAGTCTTAATTGTATACAAATCGATTTCTAATGTTTAGCCTTCATCGTTTAATTTTTAGAACTAACAACGTCATCAGTCGACGCTCCACAGTTACTCTGGTAGCGTTTTCAAATCAGTCTTATTTGAAAATTTGTAACAGCACCTAAAATAGATCTACAATGGAAAAGAAAACGCACAATTTGAAAGATTCGTGGAGACGTCCTGGTTCGTCGTCCAAGAAACGAAAGTTCCGTGGAAATGAACACTCTGACGAAGTCGGCAGCGATTACACTAGCGCGTCAGCGGAAAAACTCCAAAAATCAAAAGATACTAGTTTCGATATACCTGTCGAAAAAAATAATGGTTACTGTATCCTTGATTTTTTTTTCGTGTTTTCAATGTTGGAAACAATAATAAAGTGTAGCACGTGTAACGGAAAATTGTCATTTTCCAAGTACGGACTACGAGGTCTTGGTTTTAAAGTGCGTTTAGTTTGTGATTGTGGTGAAAGATTTATCGACTCGTGTTCAATGATTGGTTCAGGATACGAAATTAATCGTCGATTAGTGTTTGTGATGCGTTTGCTGGGTATTGGGCTGCAAGGCATAAACATATTTTGTGGGCTTATGGAACTAGGTCAAGGGTTAAATAAGAAAGTTTATTACAATATTATAGAGGTCATCCACACCGCATCAAAAACTGTATTTGACCTAGTGACGTTGAAAGCCGTACAGGAAGAAAACGATTTGAATGCAGAAAAAGGATGCAGCGAACATTTGATTGTTTCTGGTGATGGTTCGTGGTCGGAAAGAGGCTTTTCATCTCTCGTAGGCATCGTATCATTGATCGAAAAATTCAGTAAAAAAGTTATCGACGTCGCTGTGCTTTCAACTTACTGCAAGGCATGCGAGTGGTGGAAAAGAAAAGAAAATACAGTAGAATATAAGAAATGGCAAGAAAAACACAATGATGAAAAATGTACTTCTAATCATGAAGGTAGCGCTGGCAAGATGGAGGTGGAGGGGATCGTTATAATGTTTTTACGATCTATCGAGAAGTTTGGCGTGCGCTACGGTTTTTACATCGGAGACTCAAAAACGTTCAAAAGCCTGCTCAATGTTCATCCATACGGCGAAAAATTCGAAGTGAAAAAATTAGAGTGTGTTCTGCATATCGCTAAGCATATATTTAAACGTGCTAGTGAAGCCAAAAACTTCTTACACAAAAGAGAAAGGTCGCAAAGGAAGCTGAAAAAGAACTCCAAAAAAAGTAGTCGCGAAAAAAGTGAACAAAAGTTTAGGCGAAAAAAAGAAAATCTCCCGTTGAAAAAAAGAAAAAACTGTTGGCTTAACAGTAAAACTGATGAAGGAATTGTCATTAAACTATGGCTTGGCAGTGCAAAGATGCAAAGATTCTGTCGAAGAGATGCGAAGAGAGATTTTAGCCGGCTTTTACCACAAAATTTCTACCGACGCTCGACCACAACATTCGTATTGCCCAGCAGAAGCGGAGAGCTGATGTAAATACCGCAAAGCCGAAGCCACCAATACTTTACATAATTTCAAACATCCTCCTGCTCTTTCTAAAGATGTTCAAGAGGTTTTGAAACCCATCTACGAGGACTTGACGAGAGACGAATTGCTCCAAAGATGTCTTGGCGGCAACACCCAAAATAATAATGAGAGTTACAATAACTGCGTCTGGAATATTGCGCCAAAACACATTTTCAATGGCAAAGTCATTGTTAACATTGCATGTTATATTGCAGCCTGCATTTTGAATGAAGGGTACCAACCAGTATTAAAAATAATGAGTGTAATGGGCATCAAAATCGGTGAATGCGCGAATTGTTTCGCCATAGTGCGCGCGATATCCAGCGCATCAACTTTGCGAACAGACATCTCATTGGAGGCTTCTAAGGAGAGCAGAATAAAGCGGAAAAAGGCTAAATCGCAAGAAATTGAGTTACAAGAAGAGGCAGAAGGAATTATGTATGGTTCAGGCATGGCTGATTAAGTGTAAGTCAGATTTCTTTACGATTTTTTATAAATTAAAACTTTAAACGCGTTTTTCTCGAAACAACGTTTTCGAACCGCTTGTTGAAAAAATCTCGGAAACTACTGAACTGATCATTATGAAATTTTAACCACATATTCTGTACACTTATTGCTATATCCCGTACCAGAATTATTGCAAAATTTTTATTTTTACTATTTTTTTTGGCAAAAAACATGCAAAAAAACACGTTTTTTAATTTTTTTTCTCCGCCATTTTGTTATTTTTGCATATAAATTAATATTAGAGGTACGGGATGTAGCCACTGTCACACTAAACCTAAAACCATTCAATTTTTTTGTTTCAGATGGGCCGTTGTTCAAATTTTTTCAACAGCGTACACCTACCTACTTTTTGAGGACTCCTATTTACCTGGCATTTTCACACTAAAAAAGTGGTTAAAATCAATAAAATTTTTTTTGTAATTTACGAATGTTTTTGTTAAGCCTAACAAGTTTTATATCAATAAACATAACAGTATTCTTAAAAAAAAATAATAAAAATAGCGTTTTTTTCATGCATCCAAAGTAGACAGAGCCCTTAATATTTAAGATTATCTTATTAAATATGCGGACTTCGCACATCTTTGAATGTCTATAAAATTCAAGAATATTTGGCGGACTGAACGAGTTTTCCGAACTCTATTGCTTTTTGGTGGTGTGCTTTGGTTGGGCTGATTGGCTCGATAAATCCCCTCACATAACTTCTAGTTCTCCTTTTTCCGCTTTCTCTGTCTGACTCTCGTAAAATATGTTGGAAAATGAGGGAAGCAAAAGGAAACGAGAGATGCTCTGATTGCTCGAGAGCTGAAAAGAGGAGACAGTGGTTTGAGACAGAGAGAGAAGGAGCGAGAAAGTTTCAAAAATAGCTGGTCAAGTTTTCGCTCTGTGGATGACATAGAGAAAACGGAAGTGTACAAAATCTATTAATAATCATATTATATATACATAAAAACATTAATACGTATGGGTAAGTATGGAACGAAATGGTATAACGAAGGAGAGTAGGCTGGTTGTACGTCGATTCGCAGTTTCGTAAAGGATACGCAGTATGGATGAATTATGTCTGAAGCCGGAGGCAGCAAGCGTCAGACTATTTGCATTATTATGAATCATAAGATCAGCAGGTTTGTGGTTGCCGCCGACGAGTAAAATGACGAAAATAAACAAATGTTCACTACCGTTTCTTCTCGTTTTTTTTTTTTCATATCCACCGTGACATAATAATTCATTGCCACGTTAAACGGTTATTTCACGGGGTAATTTTAACGCTGGTTATATAGCCCCAAAACTCTCCTGTGGGATGCTCTTCCGTTAATGATACTTTACCTATATTACAGAGTATCTTGCTCTCTTCATTCATATAGCTCATTCTTTTTCATCGCATCTTTCTTTTACGATCTCGAAATTTAGAGGGTTGATTAATAGCGGCATTCTGAAAAGAACAGTCCCCAGCCATTTTTCATTCCGATGAGTAGTTGTTCAGAAATTAATTAATTAGGGAATGCCAACTCCATACGGCGATGAAAAAAATGGGCGTGGCAAGCGCTAAGCACTCATGCTTAACCCTGTTTAGTATGGCTAAACCTGTAGGATGCGACTCCTCCATTTAACGTTGTCCGTTTCCGGCGCACCGAATTGGTTGTCGTTAATTAAGGGGACAGAGCTAGTTGGAACGTCAAAAAAAAGGCCTTTTTTCCGATTTTTTTTTGGTCAAACGATAAAATAATTCACAACAAAAGTTCTTCCGTTTAAAAGATACATATGTAATGTATATGTTGCAATTTTTTCAACGCAATACATATCGAAATAAGCTGGTGACCGTCAATTGCCGAGGACGCTGCAAAAAAAACACGGTTTGCGGTGATCAAGCTCACGCTGCAACGGCTCATCTGAAACAAAAAAAACGGAGGGGATTTTTAGTTAATGATATAATGCTCCGGTTGAACGAAGGGTTTTGAAAAATTTCCATTTTTCACAAAATGGCGGCCGTTAAAAGTCAAAAGTGTTTTTTTGACCAAAATATCAGTTCCATTTTTTGCTATTAAAAATAAAAATAATTATCCAAAAAAAAAATCCTTCGTTCATATGGAGGACTACCATGTATAGAAGAAGTGATATAAATTTCAACCCGATCGGTAAAGCCGTTCTCGAGCTACAGTGATCACCGACTTCAAAAACATGGTTTCGAGAAAAACGCACTTAAAGTTTTGAGTACGGTTTGCATGCAGATAAAAAATTTTTTTTGTAACTTACATAGAATCGTCTATTCCTGGGCCATATACTTCGCCTTCCTGCGCTTTGTTGGTGGTATTAGAAGCCACTTTTAGCTGCCGCCGAGCTACTCTCGCCTCTCGAGTATTTTCCAGGGATCGCCGATTAGCCTGCTTTATTCGAATAGAATCCTCGGCCTTGACAAACTCGTGTGCGTACGGTCCCAACTTAATCCCCATGGCATCGAAGACTGCCAGCAAACCGTATGTACCCTCGTTGAAAGTGCAGGTAGCAATGTAAGCGGCTATGCTGACGGTAGTATAGCTGGCAGGTAAGGTTTTCGGCATGACCTTCCAAACAATTTGATTAAAACTTTCGTTGCTATTCTGGGTGAAACCTCCAATGCACCTTTGCAACAATTCAGTGTTTGTGAGACTTTCGTATATAGGCTTTATTGCATCGAAGACTTCCTTCGGCAACGCAGTGAAATCGTGTTTGAAAGATTTCAACGTTTTCTCGGCCTTTGCTCGTTGATATTTGCACCACGAGTCAGCACCTCGTGGACACTTGTGATGCTGCGGTTTCTCGTCAGTTGAAATCTTATGGTAGAGCGTAGCCCAAATAGCATCCTTCATTTTTTTGACCGAATCAGAGTTGTCACGAATAGCTTTGCCAAAATACACGGACAATTGGTCAATTAATTTAGCAGTCAGTTTCCCTCTACCGCCGAGTCCTTTATTATCTTTTTTACACGATCGTAGACGGGTGCCCATCCGTTTTTGAATATGGCCAACGCATTCTTTTTTCGTCACTACAGTTTCTCCATAAGGAGCAGCTGCAACAATGCCAGAGTAAGTCTTTGAATCTCCATCCCCGACGTAATACAAAAATCTCACTCCAAGATTTTCGCACGAACGACGAAACATTTCGATTACAGCATCGACCTCCATCTTTCCCGCACTGCCTGTATGATTCGTCGAACAAGTTTCTTTGTGTGCTTCATACCATTCTTGATATTCTTCCGTGTCTTTTTGATTTTTCCAAACTTCACAAACCTGGCAGTAAGAACTTTTTACAATTACGTCAAGAACTTTGCCCGTGAAATGTCCTATTAGCGATGTGACGCCAAACAGAGACGAAAATCCGCGTTTGTGCCACGTTCCATCACCTGACACAATCAAATCAGTATTCTTACTTTCACTGTTAGTAGAATTCAAGTTTATCTCTTCTTTAGAAGCCTTCTTCATAAAAAATTGAGCCATATTTTTACTCGCTTCACAAATATGCTCCAGTAATATGCAGTACGTAGATTTAGCCAACCATGGCGGGAAGTCCATCAATGCGCAAAATTTTTTTGCACCTTTGTAACCGACGCCTATGACACGCATCGCTAATGTGAACCTTCGATTTATTTCATAAGAATGGTGAATAAAATCGCACGACGGTATGTATTGAGGAGTACACTTATCACACACCACAGAAATTTTGAACCCAAGTCCACGTTCGCTTACTATTCCAAAACATATTTTACTGTTGCACTTAGCACATTTTACGAGACTCGCGAGCGACGAAAAAACAGTAAAAAAATTAATTATTCGGAAATTAACTGCATCTGTTTTTGGCACATGATATTCGTCCTGACCTCTTAATTTTTTTGCTGATGTACTTGCTCCGCCATTATCAGTCTCCGCAGATTTTGGATTGAAATACTGTTTCCTTTTCAAGGGTCGTGTTTTATAAACCCGTTGACTTTTCCGCACTTCTCTCGATATTTTTCTATCCATCTTGGACTCGAAAACTCACGAAATTGTTCCGAATATGGACGTTCGCACGCTCCAACGTTTTGAATCTTACTGATACTGAAACCGTATTTTGAACTACGAAAGGCCTTTCTTATTTTCTATATGTATATATGAGTGTGTAGGGCTATATTGATGGTCACAATATATGTATGTATACGCAATACAATAGAGACCTTCAGGTACCCTCTAACGGACTCAGCTAGTCGAGCGGACAGCTGCCGCTACCTGCTTACCTATGGCTCAGACACGACGTGCTACAAAGTCTTGTATTTCGGCGAATAATGGTCCGATTTACATTTACCTGGGCGGAAAATGTTCGTAAGAGATTCTACTTTTTGAAAATGAAATAAAAAAAAATCGATTTTTCGAAAATTCTAACTAGGTCTGTCCCCTTAATTGATATATCTCATCAAAGTTTGACGGCAAGAAAAATGGGAATAGATTTTAATGATTTCCGCGATCTTCGCCATTCTGTAGACCTTGGCCGCTACGTTTCAAACTCTCGATGTCTCTTGATTCCATTATATATTTCTCTTACTCTAACAGTACGTTTTTCTCTCACGAACACGCCTGTTTGAGCGAGGTAATTCACCTGGATCGAACTATGCAGTTCCTTTTTTTGGAGCCATATACTTTTAATATTTATGGGTCACGGGTCTTCCTTTGCGACATGCATTTTCATGAAACTACCGCGACCAATTTCAACGCGTACTTCAAACTATCGTCGTCGAATCAGAAAACCTGATTAACCCCATGATTTCGTAAGTCGCAATGGTATTGCCACTCACTGCTCATAAATGTAACTTTGTAAAATGTAGGCAGAAGTCATGAAATATTTTACTGCTTCACGTATAATTGAAATGTCAAGTGCACTCGGTAAATTGACGGAAAAATTAGAAATATACCGCAACTGAAACTTTTGCATGAGTCGATCAATTTATTCAATAAATGCTCTCTGAATATTTTCGATAAGCATTTAGGTCGGACAAATGAATTTGATCGAAATGGATACTTTGTATGGTATGTGCGTTGAGCTGTTCTCAATACACACACCACAATTTCGGAGCTTAAATTAAAAAATATGATATATAACTACAAACTTATATAAAGCATAACAATTATTTGAATTTGTTAGTGCACATATGCATTGAGTCAGTATCTAATTACTTAATTTTCAATGTTTTATAATATGCCCATGTTATTCTTGTTATATTGCATCGTGTTTATTTTAAATATATTTTGAATATCAATTGTTTCCACTAAAAATTTTAATTTTTTTTAGATTTAATATTTAAAATCGAAAGTTAATTCGTTATGTAGCATTCTATTACACATGTACTATTTCACTTCCTAATCTACTAATTACAATGTTTTGTCGAAGTACACCTAAACATGAACAATGGAATGATCTATAAAAAACAAAAATCAATAGCTTTGGTGCTGTTCAGAGTGCGGTATATAAGTTTAAGATAGGAAGGCCCTCCAGACAACAGGTTTTTCAATAATTTTTTACAAAAAACTGAGAGTATTTATTACATTGAATGAAATTACATATTGACATGGATGTTCAAATGTATTCACACAAATTTTTTTATAAGAAAAAAAAACAAAATGGCGGCGCTACAGCTGCTCAAACTTGGCTCCTTTAATTTGCGCTGTGGTATGCCCAGCCCCTGGTAGTCAACTGAAATCAACCAATCAAAAGTTTTTCATTAAAATAAGTTATTTCGCTTTGTATGTACCTATTTTTAACGAAAAAAATGAAAATTTGCACACAAAAAGAAGAAAATTACACTTTTTTTATAAACAAATTGTTAAAAACAATATTTTTAGTAATAATTAATACAAACGTTTGGGTATATCTAAAGGCCAATACGTTAAAGAATATCTGTGCAAAATTTCAAGTTGATAGCTTAATTACTTTTTAAGTCATATTCGACAACGCGGAAAAAAACATGTTTTGAAAAAGAACGCGATTAAAGTTTTTGTTCTTGTAAAGTAGAGTTAAAAGCAATTTATAGTTACCCAAGCTTAATCTGCGATGTCAGGACCATTAAGCAAGCCTTCTACTTCGAAAAAATTATTCATTACGGCTGCATTCTTTTCTTTCTGCGCAGTTCTGGCCTCTTTTGTCGAATTTAACGAACGCCGCTCTTGCCTCTTCACTCGATTGCTATCGTCCGAGTCTGCGAAAATCTTACATTCCACGCCTATTGTTAAATCCAGGTCACTCATGACTTTGAGTACGAATGAGTAGCCATCGGTAAATATTCCTGCAGCTAAAAATGCTGCGATTTCAATAATTCTTGAGCCACAATGCAAGTGCTTGGGAGCTAAACGCCATACAGTTGAATTGAAAGACTGGTTCGCGTTTCGGGTAAAACCGCCAACGCAACGTTCAAGCAAATCATCCCGTGACAAATCTTCATAAATTGGCAGTATGTTTTTTTGTACATCTTCGTGCAGTGGAGCTGGATGTTCATAAGGAATATTTTTGGCTTGTGCAGCGTTGGACACCACGAGTCGACGCCAGTGGGGCAGAATTGATGTTGCGGCTTTCTATCAGTCGAGATCAAGTGATAATACGTGGCCATAATATCTTTTTTCATATCATCTTTCGATTGCGCATTTCTTCGTATCGCAAGACCATAGTATTTTGTTAATTTTTTAATCAAAGCATCGGTTAGTTTGCCATTTCCACCGAGCTTTGCGGTCTTTTTTAAATTTCGAAGGCGGCTTCCCATACGCTTTTCTACGTGACCTACGCACTCACTTTTTTTAACTTCAACATCTTCGTATGGATTAGCATCTAATATGGCTTTAAATGTTTTTGTGTCACCATCTCCAACATAATTAATGTAACGTACCCCATACGTTTCTTCTGAACGGCTAAACATCTCGAGAATCGCATCGACTTCCATCTTGCTTGCAGAGCCTTTAAGATTGATGGTTCAACTTTCTTCGTGATCAGCGCCTTCGGGATTGTCGGGGTTATTTTGAAAGTACATACACGCTTGGCAGTAGCTGCTTTTCACAACTAAATCAATTACTTTTCCCGAATAATAGGCTATTAGCGTAGTTACGCTGTACAAAGCCGAGAAGCTGCGCTTCTTCCAAGATCCATCACCGCTAACAGTGAAATTTAGTAAAGGTTTTTCTTTTGCCTCATTTTCTCTTTTCTCGTCTTCAATTGCATTTTTATATGTGATATTAAACAATTTCTTGACAGAAGTATGTGCCTGTTCGATAATGCCTTCATAAGCATGTTTACTTAGTCCGCTGCCTAAATTCATTACGCCACAAAACATATTTATACCTTCTCGAGCGACACCAAGTAAGCGCATTGCGAAAACAATACGTCTGTTTATTTCATAAGAACAATGAATAAACGGGCTTGATGGAATAAGTAAAGTACCACCTCTGCAAGTAACAGAAATTTTGAAGCCGAGTCCTTTGTCACCTGATTGTCTAAACGACACTTTCTGTTTGCACAGTTTGCACACTAATATATCGGCAAGAGCAGAAAATACACTAATAAAATCAATGATTCTATAGGAAAAAATTTGGCTAACAGTAATATCGTCCGGCGATGACTTAAATTTTTTTGCAGATACACGAGCTTCGTCGTTGGACTCTTCGTCAACTTCCATGTTTGGTACACTGGAAAATTGATTTCCTTGAAATTTCTTACGGCGAGGATAGTTTGGACGCTAATTTGGATTATTTTTATCAACTTTACGCCTCATTTTATCAAGTAATTATTGAAAACACGATTGAAAATAACAACACGAGGCACTGGACTGTATACTAAGAACAAGCCGTTTCTCAACTGACTGTTTGTGTGCAAACAAAAACGACAGTTACACAATCCGAATAATCGTCCGAAGTACCTCCTATTTTCCAAAAAGTAAAGTACAAAATTTATTTGGGTAAGAAATTAAAAGGTAAAGGCCGTAAAGAGCGCGCGCTTGCTTACCCGCTTTCGGTAATTCCGACGCTCATCACTTCACTGACTTTCTAGGGACTTTTTAGACTTTCTCTTGAGCTTAAAACATTGAAAATATATTCTTCAGGTTGTAAATGAATTTTTAAAGCAAAAAAAATGCAAAAATTTAAAGTTCTGGAGGGTCTTCCCCCCTTAAAACAGGAGGCGTCCAAAAAAATCTGGCTGCAGCTTTGCCAGCAAATTAAGGCATCTTCTCACTTTAAACGCCTCAAAAATAGGCTGTTTTTGCGATTTTTTTTCGAGGATTTTTGCTTAAAATTATGGGATAAAACGGATCCTATGTAATAAACACATCTTTCAAGTACATGAAAAAATTTTTATTTTATTTTTTTAAACAATTATTATAATACATCAGTAGCATTGAAAAACCCGTGTAAAAATGTTATGGTCGTGGCTTGTTGATGGTATCTCCGAGACGGGTCGTCTGAAACAAAAAAATAAAACTGTTTTAGATTCAGTATGTCAGTGGCTATAGCGCATATCATCAGATTTTTGATATTCGCGAAAATAACAAAATGGCGCACGTTTTTCGAAAAAGTAAAAAAAAACCACGATTTTTTTGCAGTTTTTTGTAAAAAAAAAATTCTTAAAATCAAAATTTAAAAAATCTGATGATATGCGCTATAGCCATAACTATGAAGCATATGTCATTCAAATTTCATGACAATCGGCCGGATAGTTTCCGAAATTTCATCAACAAAGCACCGAAAAACCTTGTTTTGAGATAACTGCGTTTAAAGTTTTGGTTGCAGAAAAATCATGAAAAAACCTTACCTCGGGTTAATCAGCGATGCCTGCTCCATACAATGGACCTTCCGATTCTTCGTAGAAGGTGTGTTCGTCCAAAGTAGCTTCCCTTCGTCTCGACCTAGTCTCTTTTGAAGCGTTAGAGCTGCGGCGGTTCCCTACGCGTACGCGATCACTGTCGCGTTTCTCGGCGTATTGAACGGCGATAGGGCCTAGTTTGACACCCATCACCTCCAAAATTTTTAAAACAGGTTGTAGCCCTTCGTTATAAATGCATGCCGCTGTTTGGCAAGCAATTTCCACGGTTTTTCTTGATGATGTTTCTTGAAACATCTTTGTTACAAACTTTACACTTCACATATTGTTGTAATGTAGAAAAAACAAGAAAAAACTGAATAATACTATATCCAGCCGTTGGATCGATGTGTACATCGAAACTTGTATCGTCCGATTTTTTTAATTTTGCTGCACTCGCACTAGCATGACTCGTATCTGCTTCAGACTGGTGTGGAAGCACTCCACGAAATTTTCTTTTTTTAGATTTCGAACTTGGACGTCGCCACGTGGCACTTTGTTGCGAAGTCTTTTTATCCATTATAACAATCCTGAGCGCAGAGATGTTGCCGTTACGAAGTTTCAAATTAGACTGATGAAATAACAGTTTAGCATCGTTGCCGAGTGATTTTCTTTTGAAAAATGCACGTGTTAAGGTCTTATTACATGAGTATAGACCCGAAAACAGAATATACCTAAGCAAGGGGTACTACATTAACAAAAGAACACGGCTATTCAATTGTATAGAGTCAGATATACAGGGACCGTCCGAGCGGCGTGAAAGGGATCGCCGGGTACTCTCAGGTAGTCACCTAACGGTCGCCAAAAAATGTAGTTAGACTCGTCCGATCTTTATGAAATTTCGAGATGACATTTTTGAAGATATGTACTTTCAAAATTTAAAAAAAAAAAAAAATCGATTTTTTTAAATTTCCAAAGTGAGAAGACGCCTTAACCGAACGCGCAGTCTGACATTGAAAGCCAATGAAATGCTGAAACAACCTATAGTAATAATAATATAATAATAAGTGTTATTACAGTATACAGAAAAATTAAGGAGGTTGTATCGATATTTATAGGACATGATACGAAAAATACATTATATTTGATTATTCCAAGTTAATGTATTGAAATTTGGCGTGAATCTTCTTGAACAGCATTTAATTATGTGTGAAAAATTTGGAGAGGTTTCACCGCCTGGTAATCGAGATACTCATTGTTGAAAATGACAAGTTTAGCATGGGCTCTTATGAAAGCTTTCAAAAAATTGCGAACTTCAACAATAAATATCTCAATTTTGAGACGGTGAATCATCGGCATATTCCGCCAGAATTTTAATACTGTCTTAAGCTTTCTATTTACAAAATTTTATTGTGTAAAGTTGGAAAATAATTTTTACATGAGAAACGATAGAACCTCCTTAAGAAAACTTGAAAAATAACAAAATGCAGTACATATGAAATATTACTTTCAAATTTTACGTAACCTCCTTACAAGTCCAGACTCCAAATAATAATCCGTGAAAATATTGCCGATGCCTGGCCCGCTACTGGATAAATGACCGTTGGGATCCAAGTTTGGGCCTGAACACGGACCAACATATTTACTTATATTTAACCAATGCCCAAGTTGAGCATCAACATCCGACGACCTGTCCAGTTTTTTTTTAGTTTCTTTTTAAATATACTACCTGTTCATCTTAATAAATGATATTATGGAGCTAAATAATCAAAATTATTAAATAAAAATATTGTTAAATTGAATAATCAATAGTAGCAATGGCGAATAATTGAGAGGCGACGCTGGACGAGCTCTGGTGTTAGCATTGGGCGAACATCGAAAGCGGAACTTTGGCCAACGCTGGCCCAATGTTGGGGGTAACGTTGAGTCAACGTTGGCTCCCAATGCTGCGCCAACGCCAGCCATTCACCATACGACCGTATTTATCGCTCCAACCTTGGTTCAACGATTGGCCTAGCATTGTTACCGACGGTCGGGCATCCGGCAGATACGACTGGCACAACACTGTGCCACGTTTTCCATGAGAAATTAAAATTAATGTTATTTAAATTTCGGAGTTTGGAACTTAAAATTAATTACATTTTTACAATAAAATGAAATCAGTTATGCGATTTACATTTTTTATCATAAAATGAGATCAGTTATGTGATTCACATTTTTTACAATGAAATGAAATCAGTTATGTGATTCACGAAGCGGCTACGTATTGTAAAACGAAAAGGAGTTTTTACCAAATGTAACCTTTTTTGTGTCGGTGGTTAGATTTTTTGTTTTATTGTCAACGTAATCGAAAAATGGGATTAAAAAAATCGTGTTCGATTCGACCCTCAAAGTTCGATTTTGGGATTCCTTATACTTAGAAATACGAAATATCACTGGTTTATAAAAAAGTTCGTTTTTATCTATTTGTTACCCGACTGCAAAAAGGGGGGTTATGTTTTTGTGTGTATGTGCTATCTTTGTCATAGTGACAATAGTCATGAGCACGCAATGCTTCTTTACCCTCATTCTAAGCTCTTAAAAACCATGCTCAAGACAATTTTGATGGGGAATATGGAATAGCTTCGATTTTTGAGGTTGACGAAATCCTTTCATCACCGGAATTAAAAATTCACCGAAATACTCACGCTAACTTAAAATGTTGTTGTTTTTTCACTATTCCTCGCTTTGTTGCATAAAAGTAGATCTACTACGATCTTATATAACGCATTAAAAAGTATTTTCGTTATTTGTAGATTGTTCACATTCACATGATATTTTAATATTACGTCAACACCCGCAATGAGTGTATTACATTTAAGGAATATACCACCAAATTAATCAGAAGTCTCGTCCAAGAATATACAAATAAAAGAAAAGCCTGTAAGTCAAGAAAGAGGTTCCTGCTCCGTCCCCTTCCCCTCTCAACTCTCTCTCTCTCTCCTTCCCTCCCGCCCTCTCTCTTTCTCTCTCTCTCTCTCTCCCGCTCTTTCTCTCTCTCCCTCTGTCTCCCTCGAGTGTTTGGGTGAGATATGCACACGTTCGTATATGCACACGTGTGCATTTTGACGAATGTTCAACAATAAAGTGCACTCTCTACCAAGTGAGGGTTGGACTATGATCTACTTAAAGAAGACTTTGCTCAAGCGAGAGAGTTCTCATCGTCGTCGACATCCTTTTCTCCCTCTATTAGACATATGTGTATATGAATTAGAACGAGTTAATTGCATTTTCATCTTCAAAGAGAGAGAAAGAGAGATGGAAACTTCCTCCGCTAATTTGCGAGTGCAACGTACGCATGGTGTCCGAAAAGAGGACGAGTATCCCACACACAGTGCGGTTTAAGAGCTAACCCAACGTGGATTTGAACATGGGGCTGTTATGGCCGTGAAGACTCACGAACCTAATATTCAGCGCTCCCAGAATATATAATACAACGAGAGCGTTGATTCTACCTCATTAGCAAGAGAAACCCATTGGTACTTTGGGCCAACAAACTTTAAATTACATTGGCAACTTTACTGATGCATACTTCTCTCTCTCTCTCTCTCTCTCTCTCTCCCTCTCTCTCTCTCTCTCTCTCTCTCTCTCTCTCTCTCTCTCTTCTCTTCTTCTCCTCTTCTTCTCAATAATCTGTATATGAAATACTCTGTTCTAAATCTCCTCATCACTTATTTCTTTCATCTCTTCCAATTATTGAAATTATGTAGTTATGTGTTTTTCCGCTATGAATATCAAGTTTTTCGAGTTCTTTTTCATTCTGAATCTAAGCCAACCATTTTAGACAATTTTTATTCCCTCATCCTTGAAGGATTGCTCAAGTTTTTGTATCAAGAAGATCAATATTCGTGCCATTTTACTGGTAACAAACTTTTGAATGTTTAAGAAAGTTAGGAAAAAAGACATTTGCTACATTAGTAAACGTTATAAAAATATTGCGAAATTAGAACAGTAAAATCTAACACATAAACGAAAATTGAGTTGTTATCAAAAAATTTGATCAAGATTATTGAGTATACAAAGCACAATTATCAAAATATTCATTAATAAGTCATTTTAATGGATCATGGAAATGTATAACAAAAAATAGCCAAAAGGAAATGCAAAAAACATTTGGCATTTGTAAATGTGTAGCGGGACTAAAATAAAAGTCATCAGTAAAAAAAAAACACCCTTTGAAGAATTTCGCTAAATTGCACTAGAGGAACAGAGTACGCAATACAAAATTATAAGAATAGAACAAAATAATGAGAAGTAAGTAATAACTAATAAAAATGTAGCAAAATTTGAGGAAACATATCATATCAGGTATTCAAAAAAGATTAGAAAATTTCAAAAACTGAGTAAACAATATAGACTCTGGTTAAACATTTATTCCACAGGGGATGTCCTTTACACTTCTAGACACTTCTCTTTGCCTCATTAAAGTTTTCCGATCTCATCGTCCCAACAACAGCTCGACAAACACTGCTGTATCAGACAAGGTTCCTCGCTTCATGGAATATATATGGAGCATTCCACGCCAAATTGCCAAAAAAATATCAACAAGATAATAAATACAAAATTAACCCTAGAACTTATGTCCTATTGTTTTTATCTTTTAACACATAACCGGGGTCGTCTTCTATCCCATGGTATTTTTGACCGCAAAATCGTCTTTACAAAGATAAAATGCCTGAATCTCTTCATTTTTTAATAACGAATAGAATGATATGCGATGAATTGAATTTCAGGGAAGGTGAGTTGATGAAAAACTCATTTAAAAACTGAAAAATTCAGAAAATCGACAGAAACCTCACTTTTTCGACATTCATCTGGAGTTGAAATCGACCCGGCCTATAAATTCTAGGGTTAAAACAGTGGCCGATTTGGTATGGTATACCCCATATATAACATATTTTATTAATAATACATGGAAAAAAGTGTTTATTATTGTTTTTCTGCTTACCAAACTTCCTAGTTTTAATCAAAAAATGGTTTTAAATATTCGTAGGATTTGAATGTCTCGCATATTGAAATTTGAAGTCTATCATATTATTTTTCATTGAGTTTTGAAATAAGTTGTGTGATCACTTCGCTAAATTAAATAATTTTTCGTACTGAAGTATATCCCATTTTGTAATCTGATTTATAACAAACAGAGCTTTCTAATCGTTCGGAAAGGTTTATCGAATGTTATATTATTTCCTTTGACTGGCAAGTAAAATTGATTTCATACATATATATTTTCACCATTTTCGTCTAACGCCCTCAATGCGGATGTCTACAGCCGCACTTTATCGATCGCACAACAAAACAATGTGAAGAACTGACATACCCACATTTTTTTGTACATAATTAGGACCCATTCCAGTAGTCGGTCTTTCGCAACTTTGTATGCGTGAGAATAGCGTGACAGTTGTTTTCGAGTGGTGGAAATTTGTTATTGACATCTCTGACCTCTGATTAACCTCTACACAAAGTGTTAACGTACTGACTATTCAAACAACTGAGGAAAAAAATATCATTCGGAACGCTGAGACCGATGCATACGGACTTGTATCACACGCTATTTTTTTCTTAGCGCGGAGGCCTATCGCACAAGATAGAAACTTCAAGTTTTTTTAAAGCTTAGTGTTCTTATATGCTTTATGTAATTTTCTATAAGTTTCTGATCAAAAAATCGTTTTAAATAGTAAACAATATTTTTTCTTCCGGCTGACTACTGGGTCTTCAATTTAACATTGTAAATCCAATGTCCAGCCCCACCCCCCCCGGCCGACTACTGGTTTTTTAATGAATTTCTTCTACACCACTGAAATTTGTACTGTTAACAAATAGAGTATATTTAAACAATTTACACACATAAAAACATTATTATGGCGAGCAACCACTTTAGATGCTTCAAAAAATCAATTTTTTTATTTCATAAATCGTTAGCAAAATATCTTAAGAATACACCCTGAAAATTTCAAAACGATATTCGGATTCCTTCTAACGGTATGTATATAAATGATAAAGACTCTCCGCTCGACTCCCAAGCGCGCTCAGGTATCCACGAGCGCTTAGTTAGGTAGTCCCTTTCTATGACTCATCTGCTGACGTAGATCATTGTACGTTTGCTTTGAGGTGGAACAGATGATTCAGAAGGTCTTTTATTATATTATTTGAAAAGGAACATGTACTATATAAATTGCTAGAATAGAAGCTACTAGAAGCGTCACCGTCATTCTGGATTCAGTTTAGCTTCGGCTTTTGCCTAGTATGCATCGTGAATATTCTGCAGTTGCAAAATGTCATCGTATCCAAAAGGTGATCATAACACATCTGAAAGACGCCAAATGCCATGGAAGAGATCTTTCCATGGGAATCAGTTTACTAACAAAGATGCAAGTGAAACCGAGGGTCCGAGTGCTAGCGCGACAAAACTTAGTACTGCTACGAGTGAAAACGTTCGCGTGAATCTGTTACATTGTTATCGTTTCATTGAATTTTTCAGTCTTCACGGCGTTGTCTGATATCCTTATTTGTCGGAGTTTCAAGCAGAACATAAAATTTGAAGAAACTGGAAGAAGAGGCCTTGATTTTAAGATTGTTGTCAATTACCGATGTGGACGAAGAGAAATAAATTCAGGTCCCTTCATCACTACTGGTTTTGAAATCAATCGTAGAATTGTGTTCGCCATGCGTCTCTTAGGTATAGGTAGACAGGGGTTAAATACATTCTGTAATTATATGGGCATCGGTAGCGGTTATTTGGCTGAAGAAAGTTATATTAAAATTTACAGTCATATCCATGTGGTTTCGAAGAAAGTGTTTGAATTCTGCTGTAAAAAAGCTGTAGAAGAGGAAGAGACAGCAAATGAGCAATGCGAGAGACCAAAATATCTCCATTCTGGGTACAAAATGATTGAGGTAGCGGTATTTCTTCCTGCTATTTTATTTAATGAAGGAAATTCAGCCCTACTCATGGTTGCGATCGCGATCGCAATTTTGAAGAATTGATGATACAATATTAAACCATTGAGGAAATAGGCTTGTCGAAAAGAAAGTAATAAATTCAGAACAATTTTTCAGCACAGGCACAATAACATATTTATATTATTGTAAATAAATTTCAGGGATTAAGTTGTCAAAACTAAGGAAAAATTTTGAACAGTTTGATCAAGAATATGGCATAAAATGAATACGAGAAATTAAAATATGAAAAAATGTTGAAAAGAGACGCGCAAGCTCGATAATGGTATATGTGCAACATCACGCCAAGTGCTCACGTGGATGCATTTCTTTAATTATAACTATGCCCGAGGAAAAAGAGGCAAAGAGGAAAGAGAGCGAAAGCTCAGAGCAACTCTCAACTCGCGTTTAGCGGATGAAAAAAGCTCTCCAGAACTGCTGCACACTTCTGCTTGTGGTATACTCTGTATAGCCACTTACTGTTACGTGTTAGTGTTAGGATACGTGATGTAATGCACTGAGAAATCCGTAACAACGATGCAAACGACGAGGGAGAGTTTTACACCCGTCATTCAAAGTATAAAATAGAGAGGAGGTAAAAATATAAAGTTTAAGCCCAGCTTCATTAAGGGTGGAGGATACCTTTAAAAGGCTAAAAAATAAGCTTGTCTTCAAAATCGGTTTGCCAAGCAATAAATAGTGGCAAGGGTACAAGCTTTCTTGTTTTAATCGTTTTTTACCAGTTTTTTGAAAATTGCAGTAGCGAATCGAGACAAGTACATTTTCGTTCGAAAAAAACAAAGGCTTGATGACAGCTACCGCGAATCTAGATGTAGCAAGGACCGTGTCGCATCCCTACTTTTAAAACTTCAAATAAGTATTTAACATAAATTGTTCCATCATCCAAATAAAATGCTGGCATCGTGACAAATAAAATGCTGGCAGTTATTTTTTATATTTAAAAAAAAATCAATGGCGTAGCTATATGTAGTACGAAGATCTTATTCTTTAATAACGTTCGCGTCTTCTAGCAGCTTATTGGTCGAAGCCATTGATTTTTTGCAAACCCTGAACGTTTTTATGAAATAGTCACATTCAACCTATAAAGGTGGTAGTACTACTATTTATGTATATTGACTACTCTGAAAGTACCAACTACAAGTCTCAGTAGCCGACAGTTCTATAGGCAACAAATTTTGCATATATTGTAACGACATCGTCTATTCACGTAACGTGACGTGAACAGCTGGGCGTCCATCGTCATACTAAGCGAGCGCCTAACGAACAAAACCAACACTAATGATCGGAGCAAGTCGTCGCCTATGGGAAAAAACGTGAAACAAAGTAGTGTACGTTAATTTTAACATAAAAGTGGAGGTAATAATAATAATGAACATTCTAAAAAGGGACTGTTATTATGAAGTTTAAGACATTCAATAAACAAATCGAAATTAAATGCGGATAAAAACAAGCATAAAATTATAAAATCATGTTATATTGAAAAATAGATAATTGGTGCGCATGCGCGTAGCAATCATGCCACGCGGTACGCGAATAAGAACAGAGAAGCGAACGAGTTGGGAAGCGAATCCCCAATGAAATAATTTAGAAGCGTAATACTTCATCGAGATTATTCTACGGACTAATCAAGGTTCGAACTATTTTTGGAAGCCGAGAACAAAGAAACTCGCCGGTATAAAAGCCGTTGCAGAGCGGAATTCAGTACTCTTTCTCGGAGAGCTACAAAGCTCTCAACAGTAGAACATCTCTCCGATTCTACAGAAGAAAAGAGTCACTAAATTTCACACTGAGAGGACAGAAATCGTTCGGTTTCGTTCGATTTAAAGATTTTCGGTGTGAGATCTTTCCTTTTGCTTCATACTGGGATGGCAGGAATCATTCGATTTCTTATGATTTCAAGATTCTCTGTATGAAACTCCACACTGAGAGATTAGGAATCGTTCGGCTTCATTCGATTTCAAGATTCTCGGTGGGCTACCCTTTTCTAACCTAAATTTTATTAAAATAACAAACCGGAGACCTGTTTCTTGCTGTTTAAAATTCAAAAGATGTCAAAAATTATTTTTATTATATCGAATCAGAAAAATCTATTATTTTTATTATATCGAGTCATTTTTCAGGCATCAATTAATATTATTTTTTTTTAATCAAACTATTGAAGAGTCACCGATTATTTTTGTAATATCAAATCATTTAAATTATTTTCGCGTTATCAAAATGGGTAATTCCGCAACAAAATCGAATTCTTTTGCATTTATTATCATTTCATTGAATTGTCGACAAGTAAAAAATCGAAATTGAGCAAAATTCAAACAAAAATCAAATAAATAATGATTTCATCATTCAATTTGAAGTATATAGAATCACAATCTGAATATCAAGTACAAATCGAAAATTTTCATGTTAGTTTTGATGAATAAATCAAATTACATTGTTTAAACATTATTTCCGCCTAAATCTCACGTTTCTTTCATACCTGCTCCGAATTATTAGGAAGCTCGAACTGATGCGTAACGTTTAACGTTTCGGCAAAAACGTTCCGTTACAATATATAGGCATGGGGCATTTCATTCCAAACGCACAACCAAATGACTTTTGGATATTTTTATTTGTTATTCTATTTATTCTTCTTTAATGGTAATTGACGGCATATTACTTGATGTGAGAACAAAATGTATCTCAATACGTTCATCGAAGACAAACATTAGTCCTTGAAAAATCGAGCAAATCAAATGAATGAAGCTCTCTTGAATGTGCACGGGGTATTTCGAATCATACGATGACTTCATTTCATGATTTGAGTTTGTTTTTTAAGTTCATCCAGGAAAGTACAGTACATTTTTAGGCTCAATCGTACAAAAAAATTTCGGGCCCGACAAGTACTCCATGCGGATCCGCTCAATATACAATGGCAAACTTTAATCAAATGGTTACCAATCACTATACTATACTTTAGAATCGTGAGATAATTTGTTAGGTTATAAGACGTAACCTAGACGATTGGTATGTATTACAACATTTTATTAAGCTTTCATAAAATATTACAAAGCTCCACATACTGGGCCGTATATGCTTTGGTATATCTCTATTTATTTAGTAACTTTTTGTAAAGTTCGAACTTTTTGTAGGATAGAATTTTCGTCTTTTTGCTAGATTCGAATGTATTTGATAATTTTGTTTGGAGAGTTTCAACATTTTTTGAGGGCATGATCAGTTTTAACATTGAAATTATTTCAGAACTTTTTGCAGGCTTGAACACTTTTGTGTGAAACAAATGAATGCGATTAGTTTTTTCAAAGCCTACAAAAATGTACTTGACTCAAATTTTTTACGGTAGTTTGTAGTTGAATAGATGTACGAATATACTTTGGTAATGAAATTTTAGGTAATCAGGCATACAGATAGATAAACTTTCTTTTACTGATTTATAAATCTATAAAATTTTACTGATTTATAAATCTTTTACTGATTTATAAATAAATAGAGATAGACCCTTTCATTTTTCTCTCATGTATAAATATAAATATGTATATTATGAATGAGTCTAAATGTACACGAATTTATGAATATTTTAATACAATTAAAACTACATGGTCTAAGCCCTAAGTCACTAATTAAATTAGTGTAAACAAACAAATCTGTACATAAAAAAAAAATTAAGTTTTGTAACACAGAAAAGTAGATCTTTTTCTTCTTCGTGCAGCAGCCTCCTTGTACTAGCAACGATGATAATATAATAACTTTCGTGGAGTTCAGCCAAAATCAACGCACACACATACACACGCGTGTGCGCGCACACGTGCACACACACACGCGCGCACACACACACACACGCGCGCGCGCGTGCGCGCCCTCGCGCACGTACTTCAGCGCACACATACAATATACTTGCATGCCTAACTCTCAAGATCTGTCTTTCTCAAGTAAGAATATTCATCGGGAATGTTTGCATTGCCATTCGATATGTGTAAGACATTTTCTTTACGTCCCTCGTCTTTAGCACATTGTGTGTATGGCAATGTGCTATATTGTATTGTTGATGCATTTTAGAAGTAAGTTCGAACCAGCTGGCAAATTTCCAGTGGAAAACTCTCTCAACTGCTCAATATTATAAGATACATATATAAATGTATATGTAGATGAATATGACACTACAGTAAGAAAGTTTAACAACACCGATATTCCTTCAATAATGTTTACTTATTGTTTACACGATGTTATCAAAGTTCTTTGAGTTGGCAAAAAAGCACACAATTCGAAGGACTACACAAAATCAAATCAAAATAAAAATCAAAAGCACTTATTAATCGCCATTTTATTGTTGGCAATGATATGGGAGTTTTGCTGATATCGGCGAATTTTGCCCGGTTTTCGCTGGCTGTCAATCGTCGATTACGCTGGCTTATTAGAATGATTCCTTTGTCTTCCTGTAGAGTCGTTATTCTGGGCCGGCTTGAACGACGATCATTCATATGGGAATTTGATTTCCGAAATCGCAAAACTGTCGTTCTAGCTCCGTTGTATGAAACTTGCATTTCTTCAGTGATTTTTCAGTATGACATACCTCTATTACATAGAGCCATCACGTTTGTCTTTCGGGATTTCTTTTTTTGGTGCCATTTTTTGGTGATTTTATCGATAATTGTAATCGAAAACGAATTGCAATTTAGAGCCACGTACTCGCGTTCGAAATATTCATAGAAATGATTTGCTTTCTGACAACGTTTGTAGTATTTCTCCAAAAATGTAAACAAAGCTAAGGAGCGAATAGAATTACAGCCTTCAATATTGTTATTATTATCAGCAAAAAAGAAACATATCAAGGTAAAGATTGTATTGGCGGTCAAGGTTGTGATTCTATTCGCTCCTTAGCTTTGTTCATATTTTTGGAGAAATACTACAAACGTTGTCCGAAAGCAAATCAGTTCTGTTAATATTTTGAACGCGAGTACGTGACTCTAAAATTCAATTCGTTTTCGATTGCAATTGTCGATAAAATCACCAAAAAATGGCACCAAAAAAAGAAATCTCGAAAGAAAAACGCGGTGGCCTAATTGCTCTATGTAATAGAGGTATGTCATACCGGAAAATCGCTGAAGAAATACAAGTTTCATACAACGGAGCTAGAACGAGTTTTGCGATTTCGAAAATCAAATTCCCATATGAATGGTTGTCGTTCAGGCCAGCCGAGAATAACGACTCCACAGGAAGACAAAGGAAGCGTTCTAATAAGCAAGCGTAATCGACGATTGATAGCCAGTGAAATCCGGGCCAAAATTCGCTGATATCAGCAAAACCCCGATATCATTGCCAACAATAAAACGGAGATTAATAAGTGCTGGTCTGAAAGGTTGCGTTGCCGTAAGAAAACCGGTGCTGCGTTCAGTGAATAAAAAAAAAGGTTCAGTGAACTCTTAAACATCGCGAATGAGCGGTGGATCAGTGGAGGAATGTGCTGTGGACGGACGAGTCAAAGTTTCTGATTTTTGGTTCTCAACCTCGAGTTTATGTCAGAAGAACCGCCTCGGAGAAAACGGCACCTCAATGCTTACTGCCCACTGTAAAGCATGGGGGTGGTTCGGTCATGGTGTGGGGTTGTTTTTCTGGTCATAGTACTGGAGACTTGATGAAAGTCGAAGGTATCATGAAAAAAGAGCACTACCATCAAATTCTCATCAGGCATGCGATTCCGTCAGATCTCAGAACCATTGGCCGCGGATTCGCAATACAACAGAACAACGATCCGAAACACAGCTCCCGTGTTTGTCGAGAATACTTGGAGACGAAGGAAGAAAATGGAGTACTCGTCAATATGGTTTGGCCACCACAATCTCCCGATATGAACCCGATCGAGCTTTTGTGGGAAGAGCTTGATCGGAAAGTCAGAATGGTCTGCCCTTCATCTGCCGGCGATTTGTGACCGAAGCTTAAGGATGCGTGGGCGAGTCTGCAGGAAGTGGAAATAAGTAAATTAATCGAACGAATGCCTCGACTCGTCAATGCGGTCTTCAAAGCCAATGACAGTTATTTCGATGAAAAAAGCGTATAAAAAAGTAAGAGATTTCAATTCGTGTCAAAATGACGTGGGGATTGTGATGAATTAAAAAAAAACCTCGCCCGGATGGAGAAAAAAATCGTCATAAGAAAATTTGAAAAAAAATTAGTGAGTCCGAAATTATAAAATGAAACTTTCTTGTCTCTAGGAATTTTATCCCAAACTCCATAGTTCTCGGATTACAGCCCTTCACTCAATCTAGTTCCGACGGAAAATAGTGAAAAAACAAATTTCTAAGAAGAATTCTGAAATAATTATAGCAGGTCTATTACGAACTCATGCAACTTTTCACCCTCCTGATATTTCCTCTGAATCCCCGTAGTTTTCGAGATACGCCGTATTTCCTAGAACACTTCATTTTTACCGAAAATTAGAATAACTTGCGAAAAAAAATCGCACGGCATTTTCTCAAACACAAAAATGGAGCGTGTGCTATCCCCTTCAAAGCTGTTATAGATAAAATTGGACGAAAAATTTTCCACTAGACAGGCAGCTCATTTCCCAAGGCAAAAAAAAGTCGGTAAATGGCCCTGTTCGAAAGCGTGTGCCAGCTAAAAAAAAATCGTAAAAATATTCTCAGGTGGCATAATGAAGCTCAAAGTATCCTTTAAAACGATGTTTGTTAAATTTGATTACGTCTATTTTTGACCGAGCTATGGAACTTTGACTGTGGCTGAAAATTTCGCCTAGTGAACCCATACGTTTGACCGGGAGTGTATATTGTGATGAAAACACTTACGTGCGGTCCCAACACATCCTTATCAACTTTTTATTCCTATGTTACGTCCGATACCCGACATTTTTGTCCAAAATTGCGAAAACGACGCGACAACGTTTTGCGTGCGTTTGTTGACTGTTTTCGTCGGCGGCCATCTTGAACACTATGCTAACGACGAAGCGACACTTACGAAAGTGTCTGGCCGCCGCGTATCATGAAAAACCATGCAGAACCAAAAAATGCGTATGTGACTTTTTGCACGTTTCGGTAATTAATTATTAAAAAGACATTATTGTAATTAAAATAATGCATAAAATATAGAGAAAAATCCGACAAATCGAGGGGAATAACTCGCGCGGTAAAATTACGAGAAAATGACCGGTAATTAAAGAGTGAAAAGAACGAATGTTTCTGCGCATGCGCGTGGCACATGCGACAAGGAAAAGAATGAATGAGAGAGCGTGTTCTTCATTATTTAGAAATTAATTAAAAACATTTTAATTACACAAAAATCTTCGTGGAAGGGTTAAATAAAAATAGAAAACGATCAAATACGATAAAATTATTATAAAAAATTGTAAATTACGAAAATGGTTCATCCTCGCGCAGGTGACGTACAAAGTGGGGATAACGTCGAACAAATCAAAGTATGAAAATACGAGAGTGGGGGAAACGAAGAACGAATCATAAAATTGTTGTAAATAAGCGTGCGCAGAACGGGTTCGAGACTACCTGGCGAGCGAATCGGAACTCGAGCGCGAGAACAAAGGACCTGCTGGGTATAAAAAGCCGTGCACAACAGCAGTGGACGCGCATTTTGCTCATTCTAGAAACAGCTCGGAGAGACAAAACGCTCTCAGCAGCAGAGATCCTTCCCGGTTCCAGCAGTATAATAACCTATCTTTCTTATCATATTTGATGCTTGGAGTATCGGAGCGGTTCGGCGACGTTCAACTCCCATAGTCCAAGGTCAATTCCTCATTTCTTTATTTTTTCCTATTATTCCTTGATGCTTGGAGTATCGGAGCGGTTCGGCGACGTTCAATTCCCATAGTCCAAGGCCATTCTTTAATTTCTTTTATTTTTTTCTATTTTTCCTGTGGATGCTCGGGGTATTGGAGGTGTTCGGCGACGTTCACATCCCATAGCTCGGGGTCCGCATCCTTACCTGTGGTGTGTGGGGTATCAGCGTCTTTCGGTGACGTTCGGGGCCCGTAGCTTGCATACTATTTTTCCTTTAATTATTTTTATCTTTTCGAATTTATGCCTGCTGTAAACGGGAAGCCTGCTTGTGCTCTTTTGATAAAAATATGCTAATTAAATGTATATTTAGAATTTTTTTAATTCAAAATTGTTTCTGATAAAAATAATCAGTCTGCGTCACTTATTATAATCTGCAATCCTCGTCTATCCTTAAAAATCATCAATAATCCTGAATTCGATAATCCAAAAGGCCGTGGTAAGATTATCCATTATATAGAATCAATTAAAAATTTAAAATTATCATTATTATTATTATATCGATTCAATCCACTTTTGGATTGTTGAAATTTAGAACTATTTTATTTATTCACCACACAATAAGAGTGAATTTCGCGACACATAAAGCCCTATTAATTGTTATTTCATATTAAATAATTCAATTATTAATTGAATTTTTATTATTATTTTATAGACAAAGATTCATCGATTATTTCGATAATTATTATTAATTAACCTCGAAGACATCGTTTTTAAATTATTATTTTACCATTATTTCGAACGCGATTCATGCGATAGTATTATATAAACAAATCTCATCAAAATTAAAAAGCGAATAATTATTACAGGAAATAAATAAAATAAACGCGATAATTCTCGTAGGTAAATTTTATTAGTTTATTATTTATTTCTAAAAATAAAATGCGAGCGCGAAATAAAACAAGCAATTGGTTATTGTAACAAAAATCGGAAAATTTACATTGTTTATTGAATAAATTGATTTTGTTGTTATTTTAAACATAAAATCCGCGTTTCTCACATTTCTTTCGTACCTGCTCCAAAATTATTTAAAATTATTTAGGAAGCTCCGACCTACGCGTAGCGACGTTTAGCGTATGGCAAAAGCGTTCGGTTATAATATATATATATATATATATATATATATATATGATGCACTTGATCTAATAATGCAACGAAGTATCTCTCACAAGAGACGAGAGAATGAAAAATAAACGAGTTGCAACGGTCGAGCGCTTTGCCGGACACGAAATTCATTGGGAGCTAGTCGCACAAGAGTAAAGAGCAGTTGTCGAGGGCTAAAATTTAAACGGACTTTTGTAGTACGTGTTAGAGGTAGCTCTCATGGCTTTCTGACACTGGACCATCGATAAAGTAATATAGCATCAAGCTCTGTCTATCTCGAGGGATTCTCGGACACACTCAGTGCACGTCTATTAATACTCTCCGGGATTAATTAGCGTTAATGAATACCTGGCTATTGGTAAGCGTGAAACATAATTCAAGAGCCGCGTGGGGTTGTCGCGTAGTACGGCAGGAAAAAGAGATGAAAATAATGTAACAGTGATAGGCGAGAAAGACGAGTTTCACTTCGTGTTTCTCTCCTGTTTTCGATCTGCCCCGCACGTGCAAATTGTGAAACCCTCGTAAAAGCTCTTTAAGTGCCCTTCACCAAGGGATATCGCTCTCTCTCTCTCTCTCTCTCGCTCCTTCTCTCTCTGTCTCTGTCTCTCCCCCTCCCCCCCCTCTCTCTCTCGCTCTCTCTCTCTCTCTCTCTCTTTCTCTCTCTTTCTCGCTCGCTCGCTCTGTCTCTGTCTCTGTCTCCGTTTCTGTCTGTGTCTCTGTCTCTGTCTCCGTTTCTGTCTGTGTCTCTGGCTCTGTCTCTGTCTCTGTCTCTGTCTCTGTCTCTGTCTCTGTCTGTCTCTGTCTCTGTCTCTGTCTCTATCTCCATCTCTATCTCTACCTCTATCTCTATCTCTATCTCTATCTCTCTCTCTATCTCTATCTCTATCTCTATCTCTCTCTCTATCTCTTTCTCAAAAAGTCCATGCAGCCTCACACAAACTAAAACATCACAGAAGTTCACTCTCGATAAAACTTAAAATAAAATTGATATCTGCTCTTGTTCTACCATACTTTAATTTTTGCTATTTGGTCTATCATGTTGTGAGTGACGAATTATACACAAAATTACAGGGACTCCTAAACTGCTGCATTCGACAGAGATTGGTAAAATAAAAACGATTAATTTCCATTTTCAAATTAACTTAAAAACAATCATTAAAAAATCTCAAATACTCATAATCGAAGAAATTGGAAATGTGTCAAACGACATTACAAAATACCATTAAAAAAATAAAAAAAAAAAAATTATTTAAACAAGTGTATTTTTCAATAAAATATTATAAATTAACGAAAAAATTGATATTAAAAAATATATATCAATTACCTAAAAAATTAAAAATTGTGATTTTTTTAAAGTTGTTCGCGAAGCCACCCCTCATGATAAAAACATCATACCAATGATTATCCCAAAAGGAACAACTGAAAAGATTCAACCACTTGATGTATTTGGATTCTGGATAGGGAAAAATTTTGTGCGACATTTTTCAGATATTGTGATATTAATGAACGCTGATATAAATTTACATTTGAGAAATAATATAATTAACCCTCCAACGCTAACGATGAGTCATTCGTGTCCGGGCAAAAATTTTCTGTTACATTTTCTCGTAGACCTTTGCAGGTAAAAATTTGGAACCGGGGAGGGGGGGATTTGTTTAGGGAGGGGGTAACCCGTGGACCAAGTCCCGAAATTTTCTCTCATTCTGTTTGTGACCAGCGGGCTGGTGAAGTCGACGAAGGACATGAACGACCCATCGTTAGCTTCAACGTAAGTAAAAATGACTTTTTTTTTGCGTTTTCGTGAAAAATACGTTCATTTAATCAGAGAAAGTGCATTTAAATTGGTCTCGGATTTTTTTTCTTTTATAGCAAAATAGCGACACGAAACCCCAGCGAGCCTCAGAAGAGGAAGATAGTATTGAGGATGAAGAAGTCGCGAGTACAGATCAAGAATGCGACAATTTTGATAGTAATAGCGAAGATTCGCATTCTGAATCGGAAACGGAGCAGCGAGCTGAATAACCGGGTGAAACACAGGCAACGAGAGTTTATATTCGTGGAAAAAGTGGCTATAAGTGGTCAAAAAATGTACTGAAAAATCGAGGAAGTAGGTCTGCACCACCGGTAGTTCATTTTCTCACTCCAACTGCGAACGCCATGACCATTCGGAGCACGATCGACGCCTGGAGTTCATTATTTACGGACGAAATAGTCAATACCATCGTTACTCACACCAACGAAGAAATACAAAATTACCTGAGTACGAGAGACGAAGACGAGGATATTGCGACCTACCGAGAAACGGATATAATAGAAGTGAAAGCATTTATTGAACTATTGTATTTTGCGGGCTTACAACACCAAGCCAAAATGTCTCTCGTTGAGATGTGATCGTCGGAATTCGGTACCTCATTTTTCGCAACCGTCATGAGTCGCGAGCGTTTCAAATTCATTGCCTGCATTCGACGCTTTGACGATAAGCAAACTAGAGCCGAGAGAAGGGGGACTGATTTATTTGCTCCAATTAGGAAGATCTGGGACTTATTCATCGAAAATTGCCGAATCAATTATTCTCCTTCGAATAAATTAACAATTAACAAATAGCTACTCGGTTTTCGCGGTAATTACGGTGCTCGCGTGTATATAAAGTCAAAACCCGCACGTTACGGTATAAAAATAATTTCGATGAACGATGGCAAAACATCATATATGTATAACAGGAAAAATCACACCGAAAAAGAATGAAAAAGTACCTGAATATTACGTTCGCGTTTTGACCGAGCCAATCCATCACACAAATCGAATTATTACATTCCATAATTGGTTCACAACAGTAAACATTTGTGAAAAATTACATAACGAATATGGTCACGATGCGATTGGAACGATCCGGAAAAATAAACGGGAAATTCCGGTAACGTTCGTTAGACCAGCAGCGCCCGGATACACTCGTTACGCATATCAAAATCGCAAAGGCCTCACTCTCGTTTCTTTTTGTGCAAAAAGGAATAAAGTAGTACTTCTACTATCGACTGTTCACCGAAAAGGTATTGCTGGACAATCGGGTAAGCCCGAAATAATTGAATTTTATAATGCAACGAAAGGAGGAGTCGATGTCTTTGATAAAATGATGTCCGCATATACCACTGTCCGGACAACAAAAAGATGGCCGATTCGAATATTTTTTGGTACACTCGATCAAGCGGGAATAAACGCAATCGTTTTACATAACCTAATATCGGAAAATAATAATATGACGAGAATTGAATTCATAAAAAACTTAGTATTGAAATTAGTGCACCCGCAATTGAAACGGCGAACGACTAAATCCAAAGCTATCGCGACATTTACGCGTATCCTTGTCCGTAATATTAGGTCACTCCGAAAATGAGCCTCAGGGGAGCGACAGACTACCAAAACGAAAAAGGCGTATTTTTTGTCCGGCTTCAAAAGATAAAAAAACATAATTTTGTTGTATAGGGTGCGGAAAACCCGTATACGCGGAGCATCGAATGGTTGTATGCTCAGACTGCAAATAAAAAAATTAAAACAAAAGTATATATTTCTATAAATTTATACGCAAAATTCATTTGTTAATAAAAATTTATTAAATATTATAAGAAAATACACGAAAAAGTTTTTCCGAATATCCTTTCCTTCATTTAAACACATATAAGGAGGTCAGGAAATAGGCATTTTTCAGGATGAAAAGTAAGGGTTCGATTTCAACCCTCGAAATGTCTCATATTTTTTTCGTAAAAGGTTGTCATTTCAATGCAAAAATGGCGTTGGATTTTTCAATTTAATTGAAAAATTAAAGGAGATATGATTTTTTAAACATTGTCGTGAAAAATGCCTGCACGTCTCCATATTTTGCATGAAATTGTTATTAAATTTTTTTTTTTTCGGATGGAACGAATTATGATCATTTAGTTAAGGGCCCAAAGAAGGCCCATGAATTTTTTTAGATTTTTTCAAAAGTTTAAAAATTGTGAAATAAGTGAAAGACACGAACGACCCATCGCTAGCTTTAACGGTTGCCGAAAAGATCGTTAGCTGATGAAGGTTAAACCACAATTTGTTACCTACAATCAACTGTCATCTCTACGTTATACTAATCTTTTTAAATATTCATGATTCAAAAGTAATTATATAACCGAAAACCCAGGACACTGTGAAAATCCTGTTAATTTTGGTTTTGGTCAATCAAAAACACACTGTGAAATACCTGGTTGTAATCATATAGCAATTATAAAATGTACATGTTGTAAAAAGTCGTTATGTTTGAAGCATTTTTTTGATAACTATCATTATTGTACGACGTATGAACCATGATTGCTGAAAATTTCAATATAAATGATACCACCGCATATAATAAGAGAATAGGATTACATATAAATATTATATTTTTCAATAAACGTATAAAAAGTGAAAAAGTATGACTTTAGTTATGAATATAATTATCAAATAAAATGCGATTATAGACTTTAAGAGTGTTAATTATACTTAATCAATTGTCGATATCTGTTTACGCTCGTACTGAAAATATCCTTCTACATAAGCCAGAAAAACAGCGTGGAACTTATCCAGACGTAAACATTAGGATATTAATGAATAAGGGCTACCCACCCCCCCAAGGTTAATGCAAATATGCATGCGGGCTTAAAACTATAAAATTCGTATTGTTGGTGGAAGGGCAGCAGGTTCAACGAAATAAACTGGCAAATTTTTGAATCGTAAAAGAAAGGAAAAATTATGAGGGGGTGGTTTACCCTCCCAGAGTATTTTATTAATCATGCAGTATAAGAAAACATCAAAACAGAACTTGTCGAAATATTTCGAATCAGCAGAAACGTGTTTAACAGAGAAAAGGCGGCTGCGATAAGGAAATTCAAGTAGGGAGTAATTTACCCCCCTAAGGTTGCTACTTTGAAAAAATACAAAAATACATGAATTTTATTTTCATGTTTTTATCAAAATAGAACCCGTTTCACTCAAATAGATCCACCTCTTTTTAATAGAGGGTGAGAAATAGATAAATGCAGGGATGGCATTCATCCCTTAGTTTCTTTTTATATTTTCTCATACACATGGTGGATTTTTCATCATTTTCGATGAGAAACATTTTGGTTTTTGTTTTAATGAAATCGGTGGAATGCTTGTGGGTGAAATTGCAAACCACCCCTTGACATGCTTTATTTTGAAGGGCGGTTTCACCTCTTATAACCGTTTGTCCGTCAATCAAAAAAAAAATGCGTGTCTCTTAGTTTCGAATGCTCTTTCACATATAAAAGTTTCGAAAAAATCGGAGGCGGATCCCATAGAAATGTTCCTTGTCAGTAACCATTGGGTCATTTTGATCCAGGCCAAAACAACTACGGCTATTAGTAGTCCTCGCTTACTGCCATTGGATCATTTCGACCCATGTCAAAATCGCTACTACTATTAAGAACTGTGTAATCCTCGGTTGCCACTATTAGGTCATTTTGACCCAGGCCCAAACTGCTACCAGTAATCGAGTACTCGGTTACTACCATTTAATGGAAATTAATAAAAATTATTTGCATTAAAAATTAAATTTTGTTGATTAATGGAATTCATTTCCATTAACAATTAATTTTTAATGGTCTTCTTTAACTTCTACATTCCAGATTCCCATACATCATACCAGCAGCTTTCATAAATCTTTTTCACTATCGACCATGTATTTTTGGAACTCACTCCCAGGCAACGTCACTGAATCTCAATCGCTTTCAATTTTTAAAACGCATATCCATGAATATCTCCTCCATAGCAAAACTCACGATCGCTATGTGGTTGAATTAGATACGTAGCACGTACTATTATATCTCGAGACGCGGCAGCATCTTGACGCCAAAGTATTAAAAAGATAGTTTTTAAACGGCGATAAGTCGCACCGCGTATCTATACTCGATATTGAGCAATTTTCTGTTATTTTCAAACTTGAGTCGACGTTAAGCGAAGATTGTTCGACTTTTTTTATCTAATCTTCGGAAAAGGATTTCAACAATGAATATGTTACATCACACTATGTGACCATTTTTTATGCATAGGGCACACTATATTTATTACTGTTTCGCGTATCATTGATTTCACTGGACTGGTTTAGGTATCTAAGTTTTCCAATGGAAGAGGATGCGTATTAGGGATACTGAACTTTTTTTACCTCGTAGCCATATCCTCGAACTTTGCATCGTCAAGAAATACTATGTTCTTTTTTGACCGTTGGGACTTTTTGAGGCATGTGTGCACTTTGAGGGTTAATGTAAAACCGCGTAATTTCATTTAGTTTTTCGTAGTATTTATGTTACCTTAAATGAAAATGAATGCTTTGTTTTTTTTCCAAATTTAATTGTATTTCAGCGTATTTTTGAAATCTTTGATCATCTAATTATATCCGATTTATTGGAACATAAATGCTTATTCTGAGAATTAAAAGAAAGAATAATTTGACAAAAAAAAATTTGTCGACAACAGTTGAATTAGTAGTAACTAATTACTCATTAACTTAATTTATCATTGGTCGAAACATAGCCGATGATTAGTCGCTACAGCAGATAGGCGTTTTTCTTACAATTAAGCTCAAGCAGCAGACTATGAAATCGTATGATTTCAGTAAGTCGAAATGATCGATGAGTTAGTGCAAAAATATTGATGGTTTCGACGAATTCTGAAGCGTGATCTTTATATGTAAATTAAGCTACTCATTCGACGTGCTACTTATGACGTGCGATTAATAAGAAAGTGCAATTAATTTGGTGCTATACTTTTTTTTATATCTTCATTTCGAAACGCAGATTGCTCGATTGCGTCAGTTATATACGAGGACGAATTGAAGGCGCTCCGAGACAGAAAGCACAGAGTTATACAGAGCTAATATAGAGCGTGTAAGAGGAGCATAGAATAGTGGTTGTGTATATATATAACGCTATCTAATATCGGAGTGGCTGAATCGCCGTCGCATATACGACATGTGTTGGTTGGTGGTGCCAAGCAATTTACCGAAGCGTGGAACACCGGTATGGATCCTGATTATTTTAATTAATGCCCGCCCGTTACACCTCGGCTCATCCAAGTTATTCGAGAATGGCCGACTTCCATACCGCAAAATCTCGTACGGACCAGCCCCTAATGTATTCATATTTTCTTATATATAAATATATGTGTGTGTGTGCATGTGAGCGCATGTCTTCACCTTTACTGCATTCAACTATCTATATACGCAACCCGAAATATATATATATATAACGAGAGAGGATATGCTCTCACTTTCTGGAATATATCCAAAATAAACGACTGAGGCAGGAATAAATAAGTCTATTCGCATATAAACTTGCGATTGCGTTCAAAAATAAATGTTAAAATAGTATAAATGTATACTGAATGCCTCTCAATACTTTGTCTAAATCTCATAAACTACATATATGGTGACAATTTGAAGAAAGAAAGTCCTTAATCATTTCGTCCTCTTACGCATCGTACAATTTAGAGATAGCCTATCGGATTCATTAAACTAGCGATGTAAGTTAGGCAAGCGTAAAGCAGCAAGGTCCAGCTTAACCACTATGTTACTGAGACGGGTGATTTTTCCTACTCTTTTCCCTATCACTACATCACATCGACTTAGTCTTTTCTAATTCGTTTATAATTCTTCTAAGGTTACTCGGTGAAAAAAATAATAAATTTTCCTTACAAATTCTTATAATCCACTTACTCTCCTAAACTTTCCTGCTTTTCGGATACTTGTATAATAAAACAACCCAGTACAGCCCTTCCAACCAAGTGGCTGTGGATGACAATTCGAATTACTATAAACTGTATGAGTCTTCCTCGTATGTATGTAAGCCCAACCGCATTTCCCTTTTTTCTTGGACACCGATAATAAATAGCTTAACAAATGAAAGTTCTGAACAAATGCTGTTATAAATGCTCTGTTTTTGAAAAAAGAGATTGATCCGCTTAAGGCGAGTAAAGGCGGATACGGAAAAAGTTCCACTGAAATTTACTTCAAAAAATGATAAAAACTGCTATCATGTTACAGATTATTTCGGACTATGTCAAGCGTTCTCGTTCCATTTACAGCGGAACTCATAAAAAAAAATTGAAACCCTTATCAACGAAAATGCTCCCGATGATGCGCATTATAGTTCGGTCGATATAGCGTTCCAAAGATAGACTACAACATAAGAGAGACGTGGTTTTATTACTTGACTGATTGAACTACACAGTAAAAATGATATGGCAAAATTCACGAAGTATTTAAATTTCAACTTCTTTTTATTTTATACTGACGAAAAATTACTGTAAATACATTCTGTAAATTACTGTAAATACATATTATATTTCATACTGATGGAAAATTACTATAAATTATTATAAATGCAAAATGGAATAGTTACATTTTGTTAATTTTCGTTTTATCATTGACAAGAGACTTGATGGACTCTCGGTAAAAAATTACTATGAACAACCTGTAAACGTCATACAGAAAAACTGTAATTTTTGTCGTTTAGTTGGACATGGTTCAGCAAAAGTATGGTAATACAGTAAATCTGTCATGGAAAATTTTCTCCGTTATACATAATGACAATTTGAACGTCTCTGTGCAAAATGATCATCTTGAGAGGACCGAACGCTACAGCAAAGAAGAAAATTGATATTCTCCGGCATACCTCTTTTCGATTGAAGGCCCGCATGTTTTCCGTGAATTTGCATAAATGTAGTGGATAAGAGGCTGATTAAAGTGAGTCCAGAAGAGTAGACGAAGTGAATAGAAATGCCAGAGGCACGATTGATATTTCGATATCCGTGTACTTGGCGAATGTTCAGCCTTGAGTTTTGAAGAAGATATGCTCATGTAGTAGAACCTCGAGGAATTCATAGAAAGCATGAAAGTGAATACACCGTATCGGCGAAGTAAACGTTTATTACATTCTGCTTTACGCTTTCAGGCAGCGAGACGAGGGCGGAAGAAACATTTTCGTTGTAGTTTGCTGAGGCAACGTCGTTATATCACGAGGATGTAAACCAAGAGGGTGTAGAATAAGAGGAGGCGACCTAGACTCTTGGAACAGCTCCACATCGACGTGTAAATTGCTCGAGGCGCACAGAATGCCTATAGGTACGTACAAACTTCTATATACGTTTGTTACGTATGAGAATTGACGTGGGTACGCGTGTATATACCGGGTATCTAAATTACAAATCCCCCAATTTTGAGAATTTTTCGACAATGATATACAGTGGCGTGCAAAAGTTTCGGGCCACCCTATTTTTTCCAGTTAATTGATAAAATATTTTATTTCTCCACTCGTTCATTGTTCAAAATATTCAAGAGTGTTAAAATGAAGGTAACAACGTCGTATATTATATTTAATTATAGCGTATTTTTCGTGTACTACGTGGAATGACTTTGGTCGGGGTGCAAAAGTATCGGGCCACTATATCGTCGCGGCTTCGTACGTACGGTTTGTTTACATTTTTTTCCTTATTAGTTTCAAAATATGTCCTACAATGGAAAATCAGTCTCCTTTCTGCCACAATTCCGAAACACACGAATATTCAGCTTCGTGAAATCGTGTTAAAACTTTCGTCAGAAGGAAAAAGTTCTCGTGATGTTGCCGAGACTTTATCTATTGGCAAAAGTACCGTTAATCGTATTATTACTAAATATAAATTAACAAACTCACTGTGTGACAAAAATCGGAGCGGTAGACCGCGAAAAACTTTGAATTGCGTCGACAAAATTATAAAAAGGAAGTGCATTGCAGGTCCACGAAAATGTGCTACAGATGGTTCCCGGGAATTGCGAAGTGAAAATCTAGCTGACGTTAGTCGGAGTACGGTATCTCGACGTCTCAAAGCTGCAGGGCTGATTGGACATGTTGGTGTAAAAAATCCATTGGTTAGCAAAAAGAAAAAGAAGGCTAGATTAGACTTTGCGAGAAAATATCAACGCTGGACGGTATCAGATTGGCGGAAAGTACTTTTTTCCGATGAATCGAAATTTCAATTATTCAGAAGTGATGGTCGGAAGTACGTAAGATGTCCAGCAGGTACCAGATATAATGTAAAGTACCAAATTCCTACCGTAAAGCACGGTGGTGGAAACATTAAAGTTTGGGGAGCATTTTCTGATGATGGCGTTGGTCCGCTGGTGGAAATTCATGGCAATATGAACGCTGCAATGTACAGGGTATACTACAAGATCATATGCTCCCATTTACAATGAAAAATTTGCCGCGTGGTTGGGTTTTTCAACACGATAATGATTCGAAACACGCTTCGCGTCTTGTTAAAAATTTTCTTCAAAGCCGGAAAGTCCGCCTTCTTGCCTGGCCATCGCAGTCACCGGATTTACATCCTATTGAACACCTGTAGCAAGACCTCAAGCATCGTGTTGGAACGAAAAATTACTCCAACAAAACGGAATTGTGGAACCATTTGCGAAGTGAATGGGAAAAATTGCCACAAGAACGAATCAAACAACTAATTGGGTCTATGCCTCGTCGGTGCGCTGCAGTCACCGCTGCTAAGGGCATGGCAACAAAGTATTGAGTCGAGTGGAGAAGACCAAGACATGCTTCATTATTTTTCAAGTTTTTTATTATTTTTTTCATACCCAAAATACGCGGTCCAATACTTTTGCACAGCCAGTCATAAAAAATTGTTGAACAATTAATGATTTAAGATCGATATCAATGTATACAACCTATCGTTTCTAAATATAAGTGATTACGTGTTATCATTACGCGTTTGTTTTTCTTCCACCACCATATTTCTGTTCAATGTGCATAAAAAATAGGGTGGCCCGAAACTTT
Organism: Rhimphoctona megacephalus; assembly: GCA_963989365.1. Lineage (NCBI taxonomy): Eukaryota > Metazoa > Arthropoda > Insecta > Hymenoptera > Ichneumonidae > Rhimphoctona > Rhimphoctona megacephalus. The sequence goes on along the minus strand of OZ022418.1, from coordinate 14,935,332 downwards.
TGCACGCCACTGTATAGATTCGAGTATATTTCGAACCTTACTTCAAATTAAACAAACATGTTTTTTTTTTGGTGTTACAAATTATTAGATACAGAATAATAACAACATAGAATTGCTCTAAAGCGAGATTATAAAACCCATAACTTTCTATGATCATTTATGTAAAATTATTTACAAGTGAAGGATGTCTATTCGGATCATCTAGTCATTGAATTGATATGAGAAATGCGTCAAATAAGTAAGATAAAATAATAACAAATTCACACCTATAAAGATAGTGAACACAAATGATCGAATACACCAAATATAATCGATTCCACAATGAATTATTATTATTCTTTTTTTTCACTGAAGTTTGTAACCAGTCGCCCCAGCGTTTGTTGTTTCCACGGCCCAGGATCCTTCCCATTCAGCCTCCCCACCCACTCCAACTATTCCTCCATCCTCGTACGAGCGGCTGCAGCGGACTTATTCCTGCACTGTATCGCATTTACCGAGGACGGAGGGAAACAGCAGGATACCTTGCCGATACAGCCAGTACCTGACTAATCTCCTCGGGTGGCAATGCGAATACGCTCAAGTACGGCCACCAGAGGCGCTCAGGAAGGCACCTTCTCAGCTGTGATGCAATGAGCCAAGCAGTGCACGGCTAGAGGGCCACTAGCCGCACGATGAGAACCGTCCACGGGAGGCCACCAAAGCTGTACACCGACCGTTCATGCATCACAGAGAGGTGTTTTTGGCCATGGATTTATGAAGGTGGAATCCGAACCAGGCAGGATTTTAATAGAAACACTTGAAAAAATTTTCAAATTTTCATTCGTGTCTCGGCCGGGATTCGAAACCGGGATCTGCGGCGTGCGAGACTGAGCCCTTATCCACCAGACAAACCGCTCTCCCATTTAATTTATTAGTTTTAAAAAAAAGTATAAATAAAATAGGCTATAATATTATGATGTTGTGGCCGGTGATTGATGAGTGGAGGAGTGTAGCGGCTACGGTTCGGAAGCCGCTACACCCCGAACCGCAGCCGCTACACTCTTCCACTTAAAAATAGGCTATAGTCGCTCATTTGACTATGATACCAACTCTCAAAGGTAAGAATCATTATAAGATTTGGTTAAATTTCTGATCTGAAATATCCCGAAACGTAAATTAATATATCCTGGAAGTCTATTTATAAAAAGTATGTGCAGTGAGTTGCCAAATCAAATAGTTAATTAATTATGTTTTACATCTTCTCATGAAACTATCACGAGAAGACCCGGTAAAAATTAGAGAAAAGTGGTTATATTGCTATCGAGTAGGATATAAAATGTAACTTATACGTACAATTTGTTACATGAATGTTTACCAGAAATCCCTATTGATGGACCATTTTTATAAGTTCTGTTTTATCCACACATAACCTAAATGTACGGAAAAATATTTCGATAAATTGTACGTATTTGTTATGCTAATTAGGAAATTGGTAATCTCACTGTCCAGGGAAAACTCGTGTACGTGTAACAAGAGGTTTAGGTTATATGAATGTCACATTGATCAATGAAATTCAGTCTCCTTTCAATAAAGTCGAGTGTACATTTCTATAATGATATACTATGTGAGGTGGTTTTTTTACCAGTCACATAGTGAAAAAAGTTGGTTGAATCTCCCTGACCCTCCCGCTCAATGCTCCCCCACGTAAAAAAAATCAGTCTGGGCAAGACGTCTGGGCGGTTCGTCTGGCTGAGAACGATTTCCGAGACTTTTAAATTCTTCCCGAGAGTCTCGCCGAGACTATTTCCAAGATTTTATTCAAATTTTTACGAGGGTCTCGCCGAAACTGTTTTCAAGATTTTTTGAAATTTTTTTTTGAGAGTCTCGCCGAGACTGTTTTCAACATTTAAAAAAATTTTTTTTTGGGAGTCTCACCGAAACTGTTCCCAAGATTTTTTGAAATTCTTTTCTCTTTACATTTATTGATGGTGACATAACATTGGATATGTAAATTTTTTTTTAATCATTTCAAGGCTTTAGGCAAGACAAAGTGAATTGGTTGCAACGTCTTTGATCTTTGGGAGCAGACCATAGCCTGTGATTTGATAATATTGAGTCGAAATCCCGACGAGACTATATAGAAATCGGGCGGACTATTCATGGAGGCGAAAGAAGACCACCTGTAGAGCTTCCAATTTTACTCGACAGGTGGCCTTCTTTCGCATCCATGAATAGTCTGCCCGATTT